>JAOQGH010000001.1:73772995-73794547 GCA_025769975.1 Gallinago jamesoni | reverse complement strand
ATCCCACTTGCAGGCGGCGCTGCAAAAGTGCTCCTTGCTGCAGCAGCTCCTGCGAGGAGCTGCAGGGCCCAGGCCTCACGGCAGGACTCTCCACCAAGGAAAGCGCTCGGCCTCACCCTCCAGGAAGAAGACCACCAAGAGTAAGAAGAGATGCCCCGGGCGAAGGGCTGCGCCTTCCCGTGCCACTTCTGGTGTCCACTGAGCAGAGAGCAGAAGCCCTCGCCCCACACTGGCAAGGAGAGGGCTGAGACACCCGCAAGGATCTTGCCCAACCCAGCTGTGCAGACTGAGGGTGCAATAAAAGCTTTGGCAGTGCTGTGTGGGACATGGGGCCTTTCGTGTTGTGTGTTGGACTGGTGTCTCCCGGCTGGCCCAAGGCAAGGAGCTGGCTGTGGGCATAAAGCTCTGGAAAGGGGGGGCTAGAGCACAGCCCTTGCTGAGCAGGAGGGCAGCAGCCTGCCTGGAGGGCAATTGGCCTTGACGAGCAGCACCTGTCTCCAGCTTATATTTGCACTTGGCCTAAAAGCTGCTGAGAAGGGAACAAGGGATCTGCCTCCCAAAGGATGGGTAGAGGCTGTTAGGAATTGTGTGAGTGAATGTTCCAGCTAGAGCAAAGGGACCTTCATGTCTGTCTTGCACCATCCCAAGGTAAGATATGGGAGAGACATTACTTGCCCTTCCATCTAGCTACGTTTGCCCTTCCTTGGTGGAGAGGGCAGTAATTTCAATCTTGTTTTACTAACACATTCCAGAAGTAATTTCAAGTGGAGACAGGGGGAGTTATACATCCATCTCCCATTGTCTTTAAGCCTCAGAGATAATGTGTAGCACATGAACAATTCCCATCACCTTTCAAATAGCTGCATGGATGGAGACTCCACAGGCAATGCCCCTGAGCCTTCTCTTCTCTGGAGCGAACAACCCCAGCTTTCTCTTGCAACCAAAGCCTACGTTTTTCCCGGGACACTTTCTTCACCTTCCAATGCTTCTTTCCCTTCTTCTTCCCCTTCCTTCTCCTCCCCTGTTGGGCAGGGCAGGGTGGAGAGTGACCCAGACAGAAGGAATCCCAAACCTGCCCCGACGCCTGCTGTGATTTACAAAAATACAGGTACCTAGGGTGTGATTGTCTTGGACAGGTGTGTCAGGGCAAGGCTGTGGATGAGAAATTCCTGGAGAACTTACCAAGGACTACAGAATATTCCTGTCTGCAGCAATGTACTTCACCCCAGAGTCAATGCAGGCAGTGTGCTTCACCTGGATTTGTGTCCTGCGTGCCTTCCATCAAGATAAATGTGTTATGACATTTATTTTTGATTTCTGAACATTTGGTCTTCTGGAGTTTTTATAGCAATATGAGTAGTTTTTCAGATGGAACTGAGGAGCCATTTTTTTCTTTTTCCTGTCTTTTTTTTTTTTAAACTAAAAAATTGTTCCAACATATCGTTTAGGTACTTTAAAAGTCCACTCCCTCCTCACATTGCTCAAAGTGGTTTCATGCTTTCAACTCAAATAGTAAAGCCAGGTCTTCATCTTGGTCCCATCTTCTTCCCACGTCTTTTCAAATTTTCCACACCTTGATTCAGGGACGACTTCCTGATGATCTTCTCCCAAAATATGTGGGTATCAGTATTTTACAATCTATTGGATTCCATTTTCCTGGCTTTCTTTATCATACTGGAAAGTAGAAATCTACCTTTAAAATGAATAGCCAATATTCCCAATGTCGTATGATTCACACAGCTTGGGTAAAATATTCTATATTGTAGGAGACTAATAAAGGTACCATTAATTTCTATTTTTTTGGAAAGTAACGGTCTGCAATATAGCTTTTTCCCCACCTCTTGTGGAACTGAGTCCATTTGTTCGTAAAAAAGTAGCTTCTTCAAGATGAGTAGAAAGCACAACAGGGAGACAGTGCTGCTGCTTTGTATAAGGAAGCTGGGCCCCAACCACCCATTCTGGGAGAGCGAAATCCCTTCAAATCTGGGGCACAAGAATTAAGATTTCCCATTTTACTAATTACTCTGAAAAAACCCCCATGCCTTAAAAATCTTCTTGCAGAGACTTCACAGGAGGAGAGAATTAAGGGTGTTTTGAAATATGAACCAGATGACAGCACCCACAGCAGTGGTTTTGAGATACAAACCTCGTCATTGTTCATGCTTGCAAAGCACCCATAACGGTTTGTGGCAAAACAACGGGAGGAAACGGCTTCAGGTTGTTCCACAGGAGGATTAGGCTGGATATTAGGAAAAATTTCCTCACAGAAATGGTTGTCAAGCATCGGAACAGGCTGCCCAGGGAGGTGGATGAGTCACCATCCCTGGAGGTATGTAAGAGAATTGTAGACACGGTGCTTAGGGAGATGGTTCAGTGGTGGACTTGGTACTGTTAGGTTAACAGTAGGACTTGGATCTTAAGGGTCTTTTTCAACCTAAAATGTATTCTATGATTCTATGTCCAGAAGGTGGCAGCAGGTCAACAGTGACACTCTCCAGGGTCCCTCCTTTAGGAGATTCCTGGTTGGTTTGCTGTCCTACAAAGGCAACATTTACTATGTCAGTGCTACAGGCATTTATGAGCAGGACAAAGGAAAAAAATACTAATCTTAAAAGTTCAATTCCTGTTTCATCTTTCAAACACTCTTGACCTTATCTAAATAAGAATTTTGCACTGATTTGCTATGGAGTGATTGGTTTAAAAGTCAGCACATGAGATTTCATATTACATTGTTTCTCTTTGATAATATTCTAGTAAAAAACCTTAGTATCCTTAATTTACTATATTGCTATACTATACCATAGTGTAATCTTAAAATAATTAAGAATTGCTAGGTTTAAAATCCTGCTGGTTTAATTACCGTGTGATTACCCTATGTCACAAAATGTGTATTTTCTAGTAAACACGGCTTTTCAAGTATATTGCTTGCAGGTCCTCTACTTATGAGCTTTCTGTAGTTGACATCCAAAGCAGAGAAAAGCTATCCACCTATGCTCTATGTATTTTCTGGGACAAATACTGCATTAAACTGCAGATCATTGTAACAGAAATCTTGACTTTGGAATGAATGGCATCTGAATGGAAATATGTGTGGAGAGGCATTTGAATAAAGAATGGGAAAAGAGACAAAGACGTGGCAGGCCTTAAGAGATGCAGAAAGTTGTCATTCAAATAACCAGAGAACAAAGACTGCAGCAATTTAAAGCCATCAAGACAAGGTGACAAAGAGCTGAAAATTAGGCTTGCAGCCATAAAATACTCAAGTAGGAAAATAAAGAACACTGAGAGTCATCAATTTTTCCTCAGACTTGCAAGGGACAAGAGAGGATAGTCAGACAAAAGATCCCAGTAAATCTCCACTCAAAAACTAAGTGGTTTACCTTATGCAAAAGGTAAAACCAAAATGCAATTAATAATAATTAATAATAATTTCCAGTCAAGAAGAACCTCAACACACATGATGCGAACTCAGCAGCTGCTGACAACTCTCCTCTGTGGTGCTATTATTGCCCCCCAGATTACTTGGAAAAACAGGGATTGGCAGTTGTGAATGTGAGAGAATGAGTAACTGAAATCAGTGGCAGAAGAAGCATGAGTGAAATCAGTTTTACTTAAAATAAAAATCGCCTTCCTCTTCACATTGAGTCTTCCTACAAAAGCTATTGTAAATAACATAGCTTTTTGTTTCGGTTTGGTGTTTTGTTTTGGTTTTTTGGTATTATTTTTTTCTAGAAAACTAGGAACAAAGCTTAAAAATTTAAAGCACAAATTTTACCCCATAAGTTTCTCCTTTTTTTCTTCAATTTCTTCATTTTATTCTACACCACTACAAGGACTTTCATTTCAAAAAGCCACTCGCCAATATGCACTTTTCTAAATTAAAATGGATTTTGCCTGGAAGAGAACTGAGGACAACCTAGTGCTTCCATCTTCATGCTCTTTATTTTACCTGTTTTCTTCTTTGTGTCTCTGTGCCTCAGTGCCCAAAATTCCATGCACCAGAAAGGTTCAGAAAGATCTGAAGTCAAGGAAAGTCAAATGTGATTAAGAGGAAAAATCTCCTAAAAGCAAAGGTTTGCTGGAATATGCAATTGTATTCTCTGTGAAAATAGTGCAAGACCCAGCCTTAAAGGCACCGTAAAGTATTGAATACTGCAGGAGAATAAATTCCCTGGTCTATTCCAGCTGTGGGGGAAGAAAGGGAAGGACACCAGATAATTTGCTGCATTTTGTTGTTGTTTTATTGTTCCATATTTTTTTCTGTCTGATAGAAAACATGGCCTCAGACTGTGTGTCGCTGTTCTTCCACATAGAGCTATGTAGATGATGTATTCAGTGGACAAAATGTAGATCCTGCCATGGAATCATGGTATCATCCCACCAAAACATCAAGTCACCTGGAACTGATTGTTACATTTAACAGACTACTTCTGGAAAATAGGTGGTATTAAGTCATCTGTGTTGGAAAAATCTCCTCACTGCATAACCAAGGAGTTGGAAAGTAGACACACATTAAAAAAGTGATTAGTCTCGATAACCAAATTTGCACTAGGGACTCACACCTGAAGACTGACATTCCATGGCCAGTTTAAGCTGCTAAAAGTAGTTGCCACTGTTCCTTGTGCGTCATCGCAAACATTTGCAAAGCCATAAAACAAACTGGGTGCTGTACTGGTGAAATGATTCAACCTAGAACTAGCCTACAAGACTTCATTCTACCCAAGATCGCTCCATCTGGCTCACTGCAGAGTTTACACAAATACACAAGCTGGCACAGGAAGAGAACATGGGGTCAGTTCTGGCCACAGTGCTCAAAGAAATTCCATGTAACTTGTTATCCTAGGTTTCATTTCACTAGAAACACTTCGACTTGTGAGGGCTAAAATAATCTGACAGAAGAGTAAAATTTATGTCCGGGGCACAGCAGACATTCAGTTGTGCAGACATAGGTGAAACAAGCAGCCACAAAAGAACAACATGCTATTATAAAGCAAACCACTGAACAAAGACTGATGCGTGTTTGGAAGTATAAATTTGAGTTTTCAAGAAAAATAGTCGTAATACTCAAGGAATCTAGTTGGAGGTCTGTAACTATTGGTGTTCCCCAGGGGTCAGTACTGGATCCAGTCCTCTTCAATATATTCATCAATGACCTGGATGAAGGGATGGAATGTACCCTCAGCAAGTTTGCTGATACAAAACTGGGAGAGGTGGCTGACACACCAGAAGGCTGTGCTGATATACAGTAAGACTTGGACAGGCTGGACAGTTGGGCAGAGAGGAACCTGATGAAATTCAACATGGGCAAGCTGCACCTGGGGAGAAATAACCCCCTGCACCAGGACAGGTTGAGGGCTGACCTGCTGGAGAGCAGCTCTGAGGAGAAAGACCTGGAAATCCTGGTGGACAACAGGATGACTAGGAGCCAGCAATGTGCCCTGGGTCCAGTTCTGGGCTCCCCAGTTCAGGAAGGACAGGAAACTGCTGGAGAGGGTACAGCAGAGGGCCATGAAGATAATGAGGGGCCTGGAGCATCTCCCTTACAAGGAAAAGCTGAGGGACTCAGGTCTTTTTAGTCTGGAGAAGAGAACTCTGAGGGGCGATATGGTCAATGTTTATAAATACTTAAAGGATGGGTGTCAAGAGGATGGGGACAGTGTTTTTTCAGGGGTGCCCAGTGACAGGACAAGAGGTAACAGGCACAAGATTGAACATAGGAAGTTTCACCTAAACATGAGGAGGAACTTCTTTCCTTTGAGGGTGGCAGAGCCCTGGAAGAGGCTGCCCAGAGAGATGGTGGAGTCTCTGTCTCTGGAGACATTCAAAACCCGCCTGGACACGTTCCCGTGCAACCTGCTCTGAGTGGACCTGCTTTGGCAGGGGGTTTGAATAGATGTTCTCCAAAGGTCCCTTCCAACCCCATATCATTCTGTGATTCTGTTAATAACAAAGCCTCATTCCCTTTGGGCTAATATATTTTCTCTTCCTTCCAGAGCTACCTGCTCTCTGTAAGCTTTTGGCTTCTCTTTCAGTACTGAGCACATCTGTATACACAGAATGGTCTTACAGCAAAGTTCTGAATTGTAAATGGCACAATCCTATTGCAGATCCGAGAAAGCATACAGTATTTGAAGACTGAAATAAGAAAGTTCATTATTCCTTTGGAAATTTTCACTGTCTCCATAAAAACTGAAGGTTCCTTAGAGAGCACATGCCTATGTGCATAAGCGTAGAAGCACGTTGACTTGAACACTTGCAGGAGAAAGGGAATTTTTCAAGTCCAAATAAGCTTTTTCCACCCTTGAGAACAAGGTTGCAAACTGTTATAATTGGACCTCTGCTGGTTTTTATTTTGGTGTATTTAAAATTATGATTTCAGGTAATTCTAGTTTGTATAAAACATGCACTATCATGCACACGTATGCACATATGTGGCTTTTTTTTTTTTTTTTTTTTCCAGCTGAAAATGAAAAGAGCAGCATCAAAGCCCAGAATCAGCCTCCAAAATTCAAGAGCAATGCGTCCTGGTCACCTTTCCAAATTACTCAGCCCACAGTAATACTGCAAGACTGGCCCATTTGATTCCTCTGTGGCACCTAAGTGCCCCTGATACTCCTTTCCAGTTCAGCTCAAGAATGCAAACCCAGCCTACGTCATTGGCAGCACTCAGTGTGTGACTGCCAAGAGAGGCTTGGAGCAATCCAGGGTAGGACAAGCCCAGCTCTGCCTCAAGATTTCTGGAGAACAGCTGCTTTAGATGGGGGCAGTACATGCACGCCCCCCGCCAAGATTTTCACAGTTACATTCAGAAAGCTAGACACCAAGGACAGCAGTTTGTGGAATACTGGAATGCCTGAGAAGCCCAGCTCCAATTTCAAAGAAATCCACGTCACTTACAAATTTCCTTGCTAAAAGTCTGCCCGAATCTTAAAACTGAGACAGTTGCTAGATAATTGCCGTATATCCTCATTTACCTCTTTAAATGAATTGTCAGATTTTCAAAAAGGAAGAATACCCAGAGCTTGGGAAAGTTGGAAAAACAGTATTTTCCTTTTGTCTTAGGGACAGGGCAGGAAGGAAGAAGGTCAATAGTGATAGACAAAAGTCAATATTAATGAACTTTTCCACCCACTTAGCACTAAGACAACAACTCCAGTTAGTCTGATCTCACAAAGTGCCTGGCACATGCTGCTCCTGCAAGTCGTATTATTGTTCTTGCAGTGACTTGTACCTGGCATAAAAAACATGCAGTCTCAGTCTTCAGAATAATCTTTTCATCCTGAAGGATGAGCAAAGGAAAAATAGGTTTATTAGCTGATGTTTCTGGTTGTAGCAGACAAATAGTTCCTCATTTCTTCAGCCTTGTTATGTCCTGCAGTCAGATTTTGCCATTGTTTCAGAAACTGATGCCAATTTGTGCTATTGGCCAAGACGATATCTGAACCTTCTTACATTGAAATTTTGTAAAAAACACTAGTCTTCTAATTAATCTCAGTCTAGAGTAGCTCCAAGGAAACAGAAGGTTTTTGAGCCTCTATTTCTGTTACCTCCTTCACTTCCATGCATGAACAGATGGTTTTCCTTAAAACTGGCTATTGTCAGAATGGTGTTTGAATGCACAAAAAGTTAGGATGTGCTGGATAAGTGCTGCTAATGAGCATGGCTCACAGAGGTATCAGCCTACATCTAACACTGCCTGAACAAGACTAGTTTGACTCCAGAATACCTTCAGAAGAGCAGCCTATAATCATCAGGCTTGAGAAACTAGAAGCCAACTGAAATGCAAATTTTTCTTACATCTTGGGTCCCAACTTCAAATCACGTTGTGACTCAGTTCCATTGATCACTTAGGGAGGAGATAATATCCTTGGGATCAAAATACATCAGAATAATAGGTATCACATTCATGAGCCTGGTACACACACACCGTTATTTTCTGAATCTTGGCAATTACTCAAACCCAAAGTCTAGAGGATGGGAGGTCCCTTCCAGCCCAGACTATTATATAATTCTATGACTCTGTCAATGTCCCCCAACAGTGAAATCCCACTTCCAATGGGTTAGGAGCAATTTGGAGCAGGAAAACTGCTGCTACACCGATAAAGAAGTTAAGATGAGGATGTGCAGCTGCTGGCCTGCTGCATATGGTTTACCTACAGCACTATGATTTCCACAAGCTTATGAGAAAGGTGGGACTCAGTTGCCAATGCTCTCTCCCAAAGAACAAAGGAGATGATTGCCATTTTGAAAATCTAATTGAAGCACATGAAGTGACAAAAATACTGGACCCGTATCTTACCCCCTACAGATTACGCTCAGAATCATCAGCTGAATACTGGAGCACATACCTGTGCTGAACAATGCCATATTTCCAGCTACACTTCTCCTGCTACGTAAACACAAGTGCAGAGCAGACTACAAGCTGTGGACAGTAAGCATTATTCAGGCTTCAATCTGGATCCTCCCAAAAGGCAAGCAGCAGAACAGTGGAATAGCCTTCCCTGTTGGATGCTAGTGCTGTACAGCAGTGACAAAAGCAACTCATAGAATAGTTTGGGTTGGAAAGGACCTTAAAAGGTCATCTAGTCCAACCTCCCCTGCAATAAGCAGGGACATCTTCAACTAAATAAGGTTGCTCAGAGCCCTGACCGTGAATGTTTCCAGGAATGGGGCATCTACCACTTCTCTGGGCAACCTGTTACAGTGTTTCACCACCTTCATTGTATACAATTTCTTCCTTCCATCTAGTCTAAATTTGTCCTCTTTTGGTTAAAAACCATTACCCCTTGTCCTATTGCAACAGGCCCTGCTAAAAAGCTTGTACTATCTTTCTTACAAGCTTCCTTTAAGTATTGAAAGGCCACACTTAAGGTCTTCTGGAGCCTTCTCTTCCCCAGGCTGAACAACTGTCTCAGCCTGTCTTCATAGGAGAGTTGTTCCATCCCTCTGATCGTTTTTGTGGCCCTCCTCTGGACCCATTCCAACAGGTCCATATCTTTTCTGTGCTAAGGGCTCCACATCTAGAAACAGTACTCCAAGTGGTGTCTCACCAGAGCAGAGCAGAGGGGCAGAAACACCTCCCTTGACCTGCTGACCATGCTTCTTTTGATGCAGTCTGGGATACAGTTGGCTTTTTGGGCTTCGAGCGGACATTGTCAGATATGTCCATTTTTTCATCCACCAACATCCCCAAGTCATTCTTGACAGGGATGTTCTCAATCTTTTCATCCCCCAGCCTGTACTAACACCAGGGGTTGCTCCAACCCATGAACAGGACCTTGCAGTTGGCCTTGTTGAACCTCATGAGGCTGACGTGGGCCCACTTCTCAAGCTTGTCCAGGTCCCTCTGGGTGACTCACATGATTACTCTTGCACATTTCAAAGTACGAATAAGTTTCAAGTATGCCCAATGCTGAAAAAACCAAACCTGTCAGTGCCACAGGTGTTGAAATGTATAGAGCAGATCTGCAATCAGCAGAAATAGACAGGATACAGAGCAAATCTCTTTCACCTATTTATAGAACGCTGACAGTTTTATATAACTCGCTATTTTAATTAAAATTTAAAACAGGAGAGAGAATTGCAAACCCAACGCCAGATCAACAAGCTGGTGTTTGAAGAGAGTACTTGCTTGGCACCAATATCACAGCACTCAGCATGTGGCCCATACCCCTGCTGCAGTTACTCTCTAGTTCACAGACCCTACATAAACACAAAACACCAAAAAAATGTTGCTTGCTTTCTTATCCAACTCTTCATTCAGGAGACAACTTTAAGAACATGGCCAGCAGACCCCAAAGTTCTACAGCATAAGAAAATAACAAGTGGAGACACGGCTACATGAAAGGGTGGCAGAAGGAAAATAAACTAAAATTAAAAAAAGGAGTCCTCATCACGCACCAGAGCTCTGTATGAAAAAACAGAGCAAAGCGCCTGCTAGTGAACTTCACCAATCATCAATATTAGATTAAAAGAGTGATTTCCAGTCTGTAAAGTTTTAATGTTGAGGGTTAGTCTTCTTTTCTGCTCAGAGAAACACCTACCAGGCAATGCCCCAACCTATTAAGAAGCATTGGGCTCAGACTACGGAGGTTGCCCTGCTGACTTCTGCTTTTGGTTCTCAGAGGACAATGCTACAGTCTGGCAATAATGCAGTGCATTGCATTAAGTACTGTCTGATACAGCTTATCTTCTGAAGACAAACCCAGCAGAAACAATTTCCCCTGTTCCTCATACCTTTCAATTCCATTTTAGGGAGAAACAAAGGTAATTACTTTTATGTGGTTCTATTTAAAGCCTAGCTTGTCTGAAGCTGCAGGTGAAGATGCCATGTGTTGAAAGGAGATACAGTGACTTGGTGTATAAACATCAGACCTCAATAACCAATGTGCAAGTTCTCCTTCTCCAACAAGATGAAGAGATCAAACTCCAGATTACAACTGGGTATCATCAAGACTCTTGGAAACCATCTTTGCAGCATTGTTTTGCTGCATGTGAAACAGATTACAGATGCAGCTTTTACCAAAAACACACTCCCAGAGACATCTGTTGCCCCGTGCCTGCTCCAGCCTGCTGACAGGAGATATGACTGTGGTCAACCCCGCCAATGTCCCGCTGGTCCCTCTCCTCTGTCCCCTCAGCACACTTCCGTGTCTCTCCCCTTATCAGCCATTGCCTGCAGCGTTTGCCATTATTTGCCCTGCTCCATTTGACGCAGGAACATCTTTCCAGTGACATCTTTGCGCTTGGTTTCCCTTTGCTTCCTGATAGCTTCTCCGTGCGCCTCGCACCACACCCGTGGCCACCACTCCCGATTCCTGGCAGTCCCAGGACAGCTGGGGACGTCATTTGAAGAGCTGTGCCTGATTGCTCCTTAATTACTGGGTGATCACCCGCAGATTATGAAAACTGAAATCACTGTTTATAATTATGCTATTCCTGCTCGTCTTGTAAGGGTGGTTCGGCAGTGTTGTCCCAGAGACACAGCTACAGCTGCAGCATCATCTCCGTACCAGCTCTGCTGTGGACTGTGGTTGGAGAGCCTCATTTGTCTCTGTACAGGAGACTCCTGAGCTATGTGGCAGGACTTGTTCTTGTGTTCCCTTGGGAGCTGCTATTTTTATTTCCCCCTGTGCATCCTGAACAAGAATAAGAAGGCTGAAACACAACAGGGTAATCCAGGATTATAACGAATATACATCTGTCATTCACAGTAGCATGAGAAAACTAGGTAGTGACTGGTGTCAGTGCGGTGATAAGAGTTTATTCTTTCAGTTTCAGGATGTCCTTTTACCATCTGACTCTTGCCGGAGGGGCTCTGAATTCAGTAGTCTCCTTATTCACGGCAGCATTGGTCCCCAGGCAGGCTAGATGTAGATTGGAAGGTGACACAACCTACTTCTAGGGATCTTCAGATTTTCCTTCAGCTGTCAGTGGCCCAAAGCATTTGCTTTCTGCACTGATCAAACTGTATTCACTGCTTCAAGAGGGAGATGAATTGTTCCTATCAGATTCAGGCAAATTGAAAATTAGAGTAATCACTAACCTAAGAAAGTGATGGGTTTGGGCCATGATTATACAATTAAAAGCAGTTCTACTAAAAATAAAGATGCATACAATAAAATGCAGACTTGGTCCACAGCTAGACTTTTTTTCCTATTCTAGCTGTTGCTGCAAATGTCTTTCTGAGGTTTTTCTCAGGTACAAAAAAGGAAAGCTTCTACTTAATGGTAAGGTGCCTCTGGAGGCATGGTTTTCAGCCTAAGGCCTCCCTATAGAATCATAAAGTGGTTCAGGTTAGAAGGCACCTTAAAGATCATCTAGTTCCAAACCCCCTGCCATGGTCAGGGCACCTTCCACTAGACCAGGTTGCTCAAAGCCTCATCCAATTTGGCCCTGGACACTTCCAGAAATTAGGTGTTTGTTCAGTTATGCAGATACACATGAAGTTCTCTAAGAACACTGAATTCAAATTGTATGTCAAAGCTTTTCTTTGCTAACATAAGGAAATTTTTTTGCATTGTGGCCTTATTTTTAGCAACTCAGTAGCTAGGAGTGGTAATAATTTCCTAAGATTTATAGTGGTGAATATAGAGAGACCGAGACACTGGTGCTTTGGCTCATCTTCTTTTCCACACAGAAAATGATTTGAGCTGCAGGGTCTTTGGTGCCTGGTCCCTGCAAGAATGATTGGTTCTGTAGGCAGAATGGTGAGGGATGAAAAAGCCTTGGTTTTGCTGTCTGAAGAGTTACTCTTAGAGGCTTCTCCAGCTTCCCATTGCAACGGGTACCCGCTGTAATGGGATTACGATGGAATGAAGATTAGCTCCTGAGTGCAGCCCCTTGCAAAATTACAGTGGGTACCACAGCCGGTGCATGTGGCTACTGCAGTTGTTTTTATATCACCAGGAACAAGTTTTCAGCATCCCGTAAGCCTGTTAGATTAAGTAACACACCTGAAAAATGTCTTGTACTAAACGGAAGTCTTGGAGTTGCCATTACTCGTGCAGAGTAAGAAGTTCATAAGACTGGGAAATCCAGGTCTTAAAATACAAAGAGGGATGACATCGCTTTATATGGTATCACTCATGTCTTTAATCTACTGATACTCCTGAATCACTGGCAGCCCACAAGACCATGTTCTCAGCTGATCCATGAGATCATCTGGTCTTTGTAGTGTTTTCACTTCGAAGTTTCATCATCAAGATGCCTGGTTACCTGTATGTGGTCTTTATGATTGTTTGGCAGTGGTTCACCGGACCATGCAACTGGGGAGCTGTTGCTCTTAGGCATCCCTTCCATCTCGATTCTAGCAGATGCTATAGTGAGTGGGAATCTTTCCTGGCTCATGGACTAGCAACAAGTTCAACCTTAGCATACCTTGTGAACTGGAGCATGCCTCTATTAGCAAAGATCATCCCAGAGCAGGAAAAGCAGCAATGTTTTTAGGGCTCAAGCCTGGTGTTTCTCTGATTGTCAAATATACCTTTGACTTACAGGGTTTAGATGTTTCCAACAGGGCAAAACCGAGGGGATCCCATGAAATGGGAGAATGTTACGTGGGCTAGTGTAGGGGCTGGTGTGTTGTTCTCTTCTTTAAAAAAAAAAGCAACAAGCACCTAGATATGAAACACAAATGAACTCCTTTAACCATAGGGGCTGGGAAGTTATCTAGAATCTGAATCTGGAGAGAACTGATTCTGATCCGTTTTGGTTGTGATAGAATACAAAATTTGAGATGCTGACATTTTAAAAAGGAAGCTCTCAAATCTGTGTCTTTATTTTAATTCAATTACTGTTTGCCTTTCTTAAATCCCTGTGCATCAGGCTGCCTATTTCCACCTAAAGGAGCAGAACAATATGAATAAGAGAACAAGAAAAATAATGAAGACAGGAAATGTTTTCTACTGAAGGAAAAAAATATGTTTACCCTTTAAAAGGCTCCCTGACACAAGTTTTCATCCCTTGCGAGCAAGTGAAATACATTTTCATGGTCCCTTAAGATAAAGATCTGCAATAACCAAATCTTAAGTTAAATCAATATGTCATTGGTTCCAGAATTTGAGCTAATTTAGAATGGCAGCAATATAGTTACTGCATCAGAATTACATTGTCCATAGATTGTTGTGTATTTTATTTTTTGACAAATTAGTTTTTGATATCAAATGGTTCGTTTAAATACAGTAATAGTTAATGCTTATTAGATCAACTAAAACAATAGGGAATAGTAGTTATTTTTTTTACTGCTCTTCTTGACCTCATCTTCTATCCTTCTGATGTCTCCCTGTGGATTCTCTGGCAGGCTTCCTATTCCTGTTGTTTTTGAAGAAAGATTGATTATTAGCTTTGCTTGCCTTTGCTAGTCTTTTTAGAATCTTTTTTGTTCTGCCTTGCTATGTGTATGCCCTCCTATTTTCATAATTTAGAAA
Organism: Gallinago jamesoni; assembly: GCA_025769975.1. Classification (NCBI taxonomy): domain Eukaryota; kingdom Metazoa; phylum Chordata; class Aves; order Charadriiformes; family Scolopacidae; genus Gallinago; species Gallinago jamesoni. Next base: position 73,780,619 of record JAOQGH010000001.1, on the reverse strand, counting down.
CATCAGGGGTTTTTCAAGGATGTCTATCTAAGTTCTGCTTTCTAGATCAAGAAAAATGGATGGCATTTCAAGTGTTTCATGCCATATGAGGTTGTAATACTTAATTTTTCATATGCAGGGATGAAATACGTTCCAGAAAGATGATGTTGACAGCGTACTAGTTAGTTTAATATCAGTCTTTCTATAACAAAGATCTTGCAGGGACTGTACAGTGTGCTGTTTACTCTTTTCCGTATAAGTCTTACAATGCTTATTACCTGATGTTTATTATTACAGAAAATGAGCCATATAAAAAAAAACTTTCCATCCATTCAACATGAAATGATACAGCATACTCTACTAACCACACCACAAGCTGCAGGTTACCAGCAAGCATTCTGAGAAATACCATCACTTGCAAATCCAAAAAGCTTGCAGATGGGGGTATGCCTTGGAAGAGCAAAAGGCTGTGTAGGCAAATTAATCCAAAATATCCAAACTCTGAAACATAAACAATACTATTCAGAAATATTTTGGCATTTTAAAAGAAAATGTTTTATCAGAGTGGGCTTGATAAATTACTTGTTGGGAAGCATTTCTCAGATTAAAATAGAATTTCCTGAGAAGATCACAGGCTAGCAAATACCCTGGGATGGTTGATGAGAGTATTTACATAAGTGAAATGGAATCTGATGCTTTGGCTCCACATCTACCTGTTTTAGAGGAAGAAACCAGGCAATGAAATAGGTATTGTAGTGTGGGGTGGATTGTTTGTACTTCATTTCAGGTGAAGTCATGACTTAGAAAGTACTCCTAGTCCTTAAGTGTTATGCAAATGTCAAGTGGAGCCATAGAAGAGAAACAAGTTAATTACATATTACTCATTGTTCTGGAAAATCCAAGGCTTCACTGCTGAAAGCTGCTCATATTTCCACTGAACTTCCTGCTATTTCTCTGACACGAAAGAAAACAGGCAGGACTTAGATCTGTATTGATTGAGAATTTGAGTCTCTTAACTCCACTTTCAGACTATGCAGTGTTCTGCATTGCAAATAGACGTTCTTCAATGGTTTTATTTTCTAATTTGTAACTGTATCTGGTGTGTAGAATCTGCACATAGAGCTTTACTGGGCATTTTGGGACAGAGTAGGGACATTGAGATGCTCTACACAAGCTCGCTGGGGTATCGGAGGTGGGCTGGTCACAACCTCATAGAGTTCTCCGTTGTGAGTGCAGTGAACATGCAAAACACTGAACTTAACTGTGGGTAGGACAGAGGATGGGTGCATCTGATGTGATAAAATGGATTGGCAAATTCAACTTCTTGTGAAAGAAAACTGACTTGTGAAAAACATAATTTTCCAATGCAACAATCATCCCTCCAACCCAACTTGAGAAAGAATGGAGAAAAAAAAAAAAATATATGTATATAAAATTTCTTCATAAGATGGAGCAAATGCAGTAACTTTCTGAAGTCAGGACTGAATGAGTTGAAGACATGTTGATTCTCTGCTGTCCGAAGAGCATGCAACACGATTTTACTTTAAAAACCAAGTTTACGTATGCTACTTAAGTTTGTATTTACATTGTCTTGATCTTGAAATGCATTTGGCACTGTTCCTCATTTCATCAATTTTCTAGACAAATTGTCATCTCCAATTACGTCTTTCCTTACCCAGTCAAAGCAGTTTCAGTCTAAGGTAAATAGATTGTTTCTATGGCATCCAGTATCAAGGTATCTTCGGTGTGTCTGTCTTGTAACAGCTGCTTAGTGTAAAGTTCATAATCCCCTCCATGTTAAATCTTGATCTTTGTGCTTTCAGAAGATTGATCTCCCCCTGCTCCTAGCTTCTTAATCATACAACCCAAAATTTCCTTTTCCCCTCCTACCAGAGACAACTGGAATAATTTCCCCATTGCACTGTGGTCTTCTTAAGAAGTAGTAGTGATGTGCATAAAGGTCTGAGCTTACATTTTTATCACAACATTGCTACAATACAAAGAGGTCCTCTGGGATCAGCAATTTCACTAAAGTAATGAATTAAATAGCTTTTTTCAGAGAAACATGTGCTCTTTAATTGATATGAATATAAAGTCTTCCAGGAGTTCATTTTTTTCAAATGCCTTATATTTTTCTTTTCCATGTCTGCATATCAACAAGAAATCCCTTTTACATTCATGCTAAAAGTATGCTGAGCTTAAATAAAGAATGAGCTTCTGGAGCAATTTCCACCGGGGCCCTGCAATATTTCCTTCACCCTCCCTAATTTTTTTTTTCATTTTTTTTTTTTCCCTGTTACTTAGTACCTGTTTGAAATAATACACGGGGTCTGAGGCATTTCAAAGCTGCGAAGACACAAAGGTCTGTGACATATTTTTAGCTGCCTCCTGCCCTCGTTACAACTAACACAACAGCTTTCCTCACGACGTGACCGCCCTGTTTGCACAACCCCCACCTGCCACGCAGCCATGTCACTTTACTGCAAGATCATTCTGGGAAGCTTTATGCAATATTTCTCACTAGCAACTTGGCAGGAATAGACAGTAGCCTCAGCAGCACCTAGGGCAGATTTGTTTGTGTCCTAACTTGATCATCAGAAAGCTTCTGAGAAAGATGGGTAGGTGAGCTGGTTAAGCATAGGTAGTTTAGGGTATGTTTCCTAAATTTCCCTATGCTGGTGGGAAGAGTAATCCCCGTACCGCTGAATCATTAGCAAGAATGTATTATATCACGAGAAGTGAAATAGATGGAATCTGGCTTGCAACAGTCCCGCATCCATTTGTACCACATCACTCTAATAGTCCTCATTTCCTTCTCCTACCCCTTACCACTGAAATAATTTCAGGCCCACTCTGCGTTGTCTAACACCCTTTTCAGTGACCCTTGCCCTCTTTCATGTCCCTAATTGCTCCTAGAGGATACTCAGCTTCCTCTTTCCATTCATCACCTCTTTGGCTGAGGAAGAGGAAGGGAAATTGCCTGTTACTTTCCGTAGGTTGCAGTTACACACATATTAATTGGCTACCTTATTTTCTTTGGGTTGGTTGGTTTGTTTTCTTTTCCTATGTAAAAGTGTGAATGCAGTGCCCTACTACTATAGATTATTTAGTTCCCCGTGTTCAGGCTGTATTACCAGGAATGTAGCCAACACATGAAGGAAATCGATTCTTCCCCTGTGTTCAGCAGTGGTGAGACCACAGATGAAGTTCTGTGTCCAGATTTAGCTCCCCGGTCCAAGAAAGTTTCTGACAAACTGGAGGGAGTCTGGTGGTAGGTCACTGAGATGGTCAGTGGCTGAAGCAACCATACAGAAAGAAAAGGAGACAATCGCATTTATTCAACCTGGAGAAACAAAGGCTAAGAGGGGACATAAAGGGGGATTATAGAGAAGACAGAGACAGAGTCTTCTCAGGGGTTCACAGTGAAAAGGCAAGAAGCAATGGATGCAAGTTATGGTATGGGAAATTCTTATTTAAGGAAAAAAATATTTCACCACATGGCTGGTTAAGCATGGGAGCAGATGTTCAGAGATAAGGTGGCCAGAGATGAGATACTCAAAACGATGACTGGACAAGCTTTGAAACTAACCCTGCTTAAGAGGAGAGATTGGACCACCTAACGTAAGGAGGTCCATTTCTATCTAAATTATTTTATGATTCTATATCTTGATTACATATATATTACATATATATATAACATATATATTACATATATATATATATATATGTATGAATCTTCTTCTCGGGCAGATTTTACTTAAAATTCACCACATTATAATATATATATATACATATATATATATATATATATGTAAAATCCCTTTCCCTATGGATATGCTTGTCCTGAACACCGGCAAAAATGGTGGACAATTAGCCAACACCATTCCTTGCTGAACGTTACTGCGTGCAGTAAGAAATCCAGAATACAATTAAGAGTTTCATTCTGTGCCACACTGATTGGAGATATAGGCTGACACTGTCCAGGCCCCTGTGCAGGTGTACAATAGCACCGTGTTATGATTATTTCTGTTTTGTGAGATGTATCTATGGGATGTCTTCACAGAACAAGGAAATACTGAAGCAGTGGTGAATACTGACAGGTTGAAACACTAATGAACCTTCAGCCAATGACACAATAATCAGAGAGGTAAGCTTCAATAAAACATTTGGATGGGCAGGAACCGGTTTGGCTTGCAGTACCTCACAAAGCTATGTGAAATATGAGAGCTTTCCTAAGCTATTGTTTGAGAGTTCAAGGAGTGTGAGAACAGACAGAAGAGAGGAAGAAGAACTTATGCAAATTTTATGTAGATATCTTTTGTTAGAACATGATTGACGCCGTGGAGGAGGAGCACCGTCTCAGGCCAGTTTAAAAGGCAGAAGACAAGTTATCCACTCTGTCTCTCTTCCTTCTTCTTCACGGACAGAGATGTTGTCAGAGATTCTTCTAAGTGTTCTGACCTTGAACTGGATTGCCACAGTGTCTTCTGAACCGTAAGAGATCATACATTCTATGGCTTTATGATGAAATATTTTATTATATTTTCCACCAGTTAATTTCTTCTGTGTCATTGCTATATAATAAACTGAATGATTGAGACTTAGGTTCAGAAATGTGTCTGAAATGGAATTAGCTGACATTGGAGGATGATTTGGAATGATGATCTCTGTCATAAAACTGCTGTGAAATCCGTTTTGAATGTTAGAAACCTAGAAGTGGATTAGATGAATTCTGAAGTGCATGGGTGAAGCGGGGAGGAGATTCAAGACTAGACTAACAAGTAATACTAATTATCAGGATTGATATGCATCAGCAGTATAGAGAGAGCGTGATGTATGAGGAGGTGGTGCAGACCAGATAATGGCTGGTACTAGGGGCTATTCTGGATGGCAATCCTAGTATTTGTATTTGTATTTGTATGGCACTTGCTGTGCTGTTATGACTAATACAGCACTGTCAATGTCCATAACTTTATCCAAACAGATGAGTTCAGCCACAATTTTCAAAAATACTCCAACATTAGAACTATAATCCTCTTCTCGGAAGTTCTAAAGGAAAACACTGTGAAAGTCAGTGGAAAGTCAGAAGAACTTTCAGAAAGTCAGTAGTTATGGTCTTTGAATACTGTGCAGTCTGAACTGGGCAAGTGAAAATGACCAAAGAAAAAAGACAATACAGGCAAGCAAAGCTGTGGGAGAAGAAAAAAAAAAAAAACAAAAAAAAAAACAAAGGGACTGGATTACCAAGAAAATATTGTGCAATTTGTGTTGTACTGCAGAACAAACTCATGAATTCTGTCATGCATTACGTGAAAAGACAGTTCAGACAGCAGAGAATGGGAGGCCACCAACAGCCGAATTAGCCAAATATAGCAAATTTGAAGGAATGTTTTGCAGAGGAATTATCTGGGGAGGGAAGGCCTGCCCTCCCTACAGAGAATAGTAAAGCCCAATGGAAGAAAGAAGTAAAGGAAGTAACGCAGGGAGAGGCATGGAAACAGAATAGAGCATGCAGGCTTGATTGAGATTTCCCTGGAATATTCCGCAAAAAGGAAAATCAGGGTAATTTCTTGTGCGTTATGCTGATTGGTTTTTGATATGTCAGTTCTCATCTGGAGGGAGAGCTATCCAGAGAGAAAAAAAAAATTAAAAAATTTACCACAAACATTAGCTAGAATTTTTGTCATTGATCTCAAAAAGAAGCTAAATAGCACTCCTTCTTATGGGAGGTTCCAGAGGTTTAACGATACATATTTGTCATGGGAGGATAAATGCAGCTATGCCTGCGAGGTGTTTAAACAGTTTAGCAATTGCAGCGGTGTAAATACCTGGAACAGGAGGATGCAGTATCATGCTGAGTAGGGGACTGCATAGAATGATGCCAGCCTTTCATCTCAGAAAGAACAGTGAGGGACAAAAAATTGTCACCTGCACGTTCTTAGTATATTATTCAAAATCCATTGAAAGAAATGGAAATCCTGCCAAGCATTGGACTGCGCCTTCCTTCACGTGTGCAGCGTTTCTGTGGTGTTTTCCTCTCCTGTTTGCTCTGACTTTCCACCGTGAGTGAAGTGTCTGCTCTGGCCTTGCTCTCTTACAGTCAGTATGTGCTGCTGGTCCCCACAGTGGTGAGGAGTGACTCTCCCCAGACGGCTTGTGTGCAGTTCCACAACCTCAGCGAGCCTCTGGCCCTGAGCATCGTCCTGGAATATGGCAGTATCCGGCAGACGCTCTTTGAGGAACCCGTGACAAAGAATGATTTCTTCAAGTGCTCCGAGTTCAAGGTATTTTCTCTTTTGAGAGTACACCAAAAAGGGTGTAGAAGACGGAAGTACTTCTGAGTGCAACTCTCCTTGGCAGTGAGGGCAAGAAGATGAAGAGTGTGAGCAGGGAGAAGGACAAGAAAAAATAAACTGCTGGGAATGTTGACAATATAGACAGGAAAAATAATGACATATGGGTTGCAGGATCTAGAGAAAGACTTTCCATCTCTATTCAAGGAGTGAAAAGAAAAAAGCTTTTGATTGCCATCACAGGTACATAGAAACTATACGACTGTCATGATTGTCAAGCTGGAGAACCCAGTTGGGACATGCTCATTTGCTTTTCTGTGACTCTGCAAGATCTGGACAGATATGAGAAACAAGTCCCAAGGTTAGGTATTCCAGAATGCAGCAGGAGAAAACACCTCAGAATTGAGCTATACAGCTGGGGCAACCTGCATATAGTCAGGTAGCTACATGAGAGGAGGGAATGCATAGGGCAGGGTACAAAGCTTGGTACCTGGTGACAGATTATGGAACTTCCACAACAGATGTTCCCATAGACTATCTCACTGCAATGATGGGGTTTCTCATGACTTTGCACAAGCTATTTATGACTCAGTATCTTACTCAAGAGCCCTGGGCATCAAGGCACCGCAACATATCTCATTTACCACTTTTCCTCTGGGCTTTTGTTTCTCTCCAGGTTCCTCCTGCTACTTCTGATCCCCTGGCATTCATTTCCTTCTCTGCCACAGGAACCATGGTCAACTTAGCTGAGAAAAGATCAGTGGCGATTCAGAATTTGGATAATGCTGTCTTCATCCAGATGGACAAACCCATCTACAAACCAGGGCAAAAAGGTACTGAGGAGTTTGAGTCAGCTGGGGAACTGGGGAACTGAGTGCAAGGGTGACAAGAATGACACGGGCTGCCTCTTGTGGAGCAAAAGACCGTCAACTGCGATGGCCGTGAGCAATCCTTCAGATAGTGTGCAGTCTTTATCTGAGTTTGGGTTCATCAAAAGTCAGAGAAAATTAGAGCCAATTCACAAAATTGCAACAAATGAGTAGAGCTCATCTGTTTTTACTGAGTTGATTACATTTACATGATCTTGAGTTCTGCCAGGTTTACTGAAGTCAGTCACATAAAGTGCAGCTCTGAGGAGAAAGACCTGGAAGTCCTGGTGGACAACAGGATGACCATGAGCCAGCAATGTGCCCTTGTGGCCAAGAAGGCCAATGGCATCCTGGGGTGCATCAAAAAGAGTATGGCCAGCAGGTCAAGGGAGGTCATCCTGCCCCACTACTCTGCCCTGGTGAGGCCCCATCTGGAGCACTGTGTCCAGTTCTGGGCTCCCCAGTTCAAGAAGGACAGGGAAC
>JAOQGH010000001.1:73715049-73763136 GCA_025769975.1 Gallinago jamesoni | reverse complement strand
TCTTATTCAGGGCTATATCAGCTGGCTCTTTGCTGAGAGAACAGTTAGGGAATGACTTCATCAAGAGTTGTGCACTCAGGGTGGCCTTTAGGTGCCTAGTACCATGAGGTGCTGTCCCTGGAATTGACACGTATGCTCGGACTCAGACTAAGTTCTCAATGGAGTGGGGAGAGGGAGATGACTAGGGGATCATAGAGGTTGTGAATTCTCACAGAACAGGGATTCAGAAGGACCACCTAGTGATAAGACCTGTGCCCCAGAGAGAACAGAGTGAGTACTGATGAAAGGTGAGATTTAGATCTCCGTGTCAAGCTGATTCTCCTAATTTCTGTGTGGTTGTCTTGGATTTATTCATTTCCAGCTCCAGCTTGCGTTTTCTGAGAAGCAAGGTCTCCCAGGCTCTAAAGTCAGTCTCCACCTCGAAGCTGCTGCCAACTCCTACTGTGCCCTGCAAGCTGTAGATCAGAGTGTTCTTCTTCTTCAGCCTGAGCGACAGTTGTCTGCTGAGAGTGTAAGCCACATCCCCAGTCCTTTGTTCTGTTGACCTAGGGGCATCCAGAACGACATGCCGGTTCCTTCCCATAATCTCTCTGCTGCTGGCTGTATTTTTATTTTTCCCTTGGAAACAGACCTCTTGGTGATTAAACAAAGGTCCATGGCAGTTTTACACTTCAAAGACAGAAACGGGTAGCAGAACATTTACTTTTGGCAACCAAGGCAGTGTAAGACATAGCCCAGGAAAATACCTAATGTAAATCCTTGAAAGCATACTTCCTTCCTGGGGAGTGATCACATCAAAATTGCATTTTATGAATCAAATATGCCTGAGGCCCAAAACAAAAGCTATAGATGTCAGCTAGTATCTTGACAGACTCCAGTCTCCTCTTTGCATAACTCAAAGGCAGATGCCTGTGCTTTTTGTTCAAGTTCACCTCACCAAGTCATTGCAGCTCAGCAGGTGGACAGTAGAGTCCAGTCCTTCTTGTGTATCACCCGCCAAATTGCTTATTGATCTCTAGGTAGGGATCACTAGGCAAACCCAATCTATAGGATTGCTCAGGGATGACCATAAGCTTTGAATATATGTGATTTTGCACTTGCCTGGGACCTTTCTTGTGTTTACACTAGTTGTTCTCACCTCCCAGGTGTACTACCAACTTCGTGTGAGCGATTTATACGGCTACTACTACAATGGGCTCAACCTGGAAGAATACAATTCAGAGAGGTGTACCCCAGTTAAAACCACCTTTTTTGATGGCTTGTACTACGAACCTGTGAATGTCAGTCGTGATGGCGATGCCTACAGGGTTTTCAAGGTAGGTACTCTGTGTGGTTCTTTCAGTGGGAGGCATTCCAGAAGAATTCGCACACATTGAACTTCCTTGGGTGGTGGTTCTTACATAGGAACAAGTTCTTTACTATGAGGGTGGTGGAGCACTGGAAGAGGTTGCTCAGGGAGGTGGTTGAGGCCCCTTCCCTGGAGACATTCAAGGTGAGGCTCGACGAGGCCCTGGGCAACCTGGTCTCGTTGGAAGTGTCCCTGTGACTGCAGGGGGGCTGGACTAGATGACCTTTGGAAGTCCCTTCCAGCCCAGATGATTCTATGATTCTTACTGCTAAGAGAAGGCAGGTGATGCCTGGAACTGCCTAAAGTCTCTGATCACCCAGTTTCTGCCTTCTTATCCCCATCTCTTACTCAGGAAGACTTAAAATCCCTACTAGATATATTTGCTGGGATCCTGCCATGTCTATATGCCTACAAAAGTAGACACTTCTGAAGCAGGATCATGGCCTTGGCTCAGGACCTCAGGCATTCCTAGCAAAGGTCTGAGTCTGTGATACAGGCCACTTTGTTTCTGATGTACTTGCCTCCACTCCCCTCTGGCTCCCACGGCCTAAGACCCAAAATAATCCCCATCGTTACTGCTCTTAACAGGACACCAGGTGTCACTGCTACATAAGAAAGACATATAGGTTGGAGAGAAAGCGTTGTGACGTGCAGGGCTGAAAGGATAGGATGGGATGGGAGGAGGGGGGTGAGGTGGGAGAAGTGGGCTAGTGCATGCCCTGAGTGACATTATTGATTCTTTCACATTTAGGATATGGGCCTGAAGGTTTTCACCAACTCTGTGCTACGGAAGCCAGTTCTGTGCAATGAAGACAGATCAGATATAGAACGTTACCCTGAATATTTTGGGCATGATGTTGCCCATAGCAATGGCTATAGCCCAGGTAAAAGAAGGTTCATCCTGTGTCTCCAGTCCCAGTCTACTTGGTCTTTAAAACTGTTGCCTGTATAAAATAACAGCCAGTATGTTGAAGGTTTTTTTTGGGAGTAGGACTACGTGTCTCAGTTTGCTGTAGCAATCTCTTTCTGAGAGTCCTTGTGGTAGAGTCAATTCTGTCTCACTTAGAATCATAGAATGGTTTGGGTTGGAAGGGACCTTAAAGATCACTCAGTTCCAACCCCTCTGCCACGGGCAGGGACACCTCCCACCAGACCAGGTTGCTTGAAGCCCCATCCAGCCTGGCCTTGAACCCCTCCAGGGATGGGGCAGCCACAGCTTCCCTGGGAAACCTGTTCCAGTGTCTCACCACCCTCACTCTAAATAATTTCTTTCTGGTATCTGATCTAAATCTCCCCTCTTCCAATTTAAAATCATTACCCCTTGTCCTGTCACTGCACTTCCTGACAAAGAGTCCCTCCCCAGCTCTTCTGTAGCTCCCTTCAGACCCTGGAAGGCTGCCATAAGGTCTTCCTGGCACCTTCTCTTCTCCAGGCTGAACAACCCCAGCTCTTTCAGGTACAGGGTACACGTACTTATGTACAGGGTGCATATAAAAAAGACAGGGAATACTGGGATGGTACTTTCATAAACTGATATGAGTTCTTCAGGGTTTTTTGGTTCAGAACCTTTCATCAAATCACAATTAAATTAAATATTTAAAAGTAAATGCCAATGTGGAAAAATAGTGGCAATTCCCAATGTCAAGAATTCATGCAACACTTAGCATACTTAGCACGTAGTCTCTGAAGCCTTTATGGATCAGTAAGACTTATGATTTTCTTTCTCAATGTCAGATTGCTCAGCAAAAAGCAAAAGTAGCAGTCATAGGGAAAGGGAAATTGCGATTCAACACAAGGAAAAAGCTCTTTTTCATGAGAGTTGTGCTACACTAGAAGAGGTTCTCCTGGAGGTTTCCGGCTCTCCATCGCTACAGGTTTTTAAAACTGAGCTGTATGAGACCCTTGAGCAACATGATCTGACTTTGAAGTTAGTCCTACTTCAAGGAGATTGGACTAGAGAACTCCAGAACTTCCTCCCAACCTAGATTTTTTCAATGATTCTGTGATTTTAAGTCCAGCAAAATAAGAAAGTATTGTTATCTATGACACAGCTAAGAAATCTGAGGTGCCTCCATGCTAAATGGTTGTTGGACATCACAAGTGAGTCCATGGCAAAACTGGAAAGAGGACCTTGATTCCTAATATCAGGCCTGTAGTTTGGCTATATGAACAAAAGTAGTTTTCCAATGGACTGGTTATTCAGCTCCAGTTTTAACTACTGAACAGGGTTAAAATGATTGAGTTCCCAAGGATGTTTTTAAAGCATTTTAAGCCTTGACAATACTGGCTACTGTTGCCCATTTGCAAATCAAAGAGAGCTAGTGGTAGAGGACAGGGAACATGCCTTTTTCCCTGGATGATTATACTTTTCAATATGAAATTAAGTGAAATGTCTTGTGAAATAGCTAAATACTCTAGTATTTTCCCGTGGAAAAAAGAGAATAGATAAGAAATTATTTCTTCCCCTACATCTGTTAGAATTTCCATTTTTCATGAGAAAAAGAATGGAAAAATGCTCAAACAGAATACTTAGCGTTCTTCATGGTATTAAGCACGTCTGACAGCAGTTTAGATTCTTCTGGCCTGACCTCTCTAATATTGTACTTATCTGTACACAATCTTCTAGATGAGTCAAGGATTATTGGTGGGAGTAGCATTAACACTGTTCGGAAATTCTTCCCTGAGACGTGGATTTGGGATCTCATTCATACCGAGTGAGTATTTTCATCTTCACTCCTGACCCTCTGTGTGGACTTTTAAGTTGATAAATGTTGCTGAAAGGAATTCTGGGAAGAAGCCAAGGAGATCTGTAGATGTGAGTCTCCTTTTCCCATCTTGCTCAATGACTGTTGAGCTACCACATTGCCAAACCTACTTGAACTGTGAATTACAGCTGTTCTGTGCTCTGCCCACCCCCTCCAACCCCACCCTCACCCCCCCCCCCCTTCTCATGGGGAGAAAGAATAAGGGCTAAAAGAAAAGCATTTGTTTAGGAGAGAGGAGGAGAAAAACTTGGTATTTTTTCATCAGATTTTTAATTCAGCAGCAGAAAACTCAGGTTATTTTGGTTTTCCCTCCAGGCTATCCCAGCATCTGCAATGAGAATATCTCCATCTTAAGTATGCACCCAGGGGTGTTCTAGAACATTCATCCAAATTTATCGGTTCTAATCTGTATGTTTGGGCAGTATGGTATTTAAACAAATTGTATTTCTAAATTTCAAAAGCTGTGCTTTTTAGCATGTAATTTACCAGCATCTTCATCTTTACTTCCAGCTTTATAATATTTTTTCAAAATATGGAGAAGTATCTTGCAGAAAGTGAGAATGACAACTGAAGTACTAACTTAAGCAGGGAGCCTATTCTGTAGTTTGTCTTGAAAACGCCAAAGATAATTTCTCACTCTGATTTTCTTATTTTCCTCAGTTCTAATGGAGAGGTGAATGCCTTCTACACCATTCCTGACACCATCACAGAATGGAAAGCCAGTGCTTTCTGTGTGCAGGATGATGTTGGGTTTGGCATCTCCTCACCTGTTTCACTGGTAGCATTCCAACCATTCTTTGTGGATCTCACCCTCCCATACTCTGTCATTCAAGGGGAAAAATTTAATTTAATAGCCAATGTCTTCAACTACCTCAACGAGTGCATCCAGGTATATCAAGTTCCCTTTTACTTCCTCCACGGTTTGTCTGTTTCCCACAGATCCCAGCCTTCTCCTGCATCATGCATCAGAAATGCAGAAATAAGTGTTTAACTCTTTAGCCTGACACATTATCCCCTTACCCTTTCTCCCTGCACTCATGCCTGTGTCACAACATCAGGAAAATGGGGCTGATGATCACTGTGGCTGGTCCACAGAAGATAAGAACTTGCTCCTTATCCCTGCATAATTACTTCTTCTTTTTGCTTCTGGGGGAAGAGTTTGAGCAAACAGTATGGGTACTCTGTTGTGTGAAATACAACTTATACTGAGCAGTAACTCGTAAGAAGACTTGACTAATGAGCACACCTTGGTATACTTCTGTCAAACCCAGACACTAACTTTAGGGGCCTACTTCATTTGTAATCTTGTTCCTTCTTTCTTCGTCTCAGGTCAGTGCCATCCTGGCAAAGTCGAGTGACTACAAGGCAAAAATCCTTTCACCGGGGGGCAACACAGCAAGCTTGTGTGCCAATGAAAGAAAAACCTATATTTGGGCTGTTAGCCCCCGCAAACTCGGTAAGTTTGTTTTTTCATCACCTCGATATATCCCTCTTTGATCTTTTTACCTTTGCCACTCCCAACCTTAAATGCAGCATCAAAAATCCACAGGCGGGCGTTTCTGGAGAGCTTTCCTAATTGCTCCACCAATTTAGTATTTGTCCTCTGCTAAAGTTTCCTTAGCTCCACTGAATGAGCAGGTGTTTTATCTCTTCTGATTTTTGGTAGTCCATTCTCTTGTCTATTTGAGGAAGAACTCTTCCCTTGCCACTTTATGTATGAAATACTAGCGGGTTTCACACGCCCGCAATCAGCTGGCAGTTTTGCACCTGACAACTGTATTCAGCAAGCATAAAAATTGCTAATAATTTTGGACAGGCTTCTCAACAGGCAAAGAGGATGTTGCTTCTCCCCAATTTACAGCTGTGTTATTTCACACTGCCTTCAAACCGACACTGTCTTTTAAAAAAAGCAGTTGCAACAGCTTGCAAGTGCCCCAAAAGCTGAAGTACAGCATACTTTTCATTAGGAAAGATTCTTCTCGAACCACAGATGGACCTTTTTTTTAAAAGGTTATTTCTAAAACCCTAGAGTCAGTATGACCGATTTCCTTCAAACTCACTGAGAAAGATGCAAAGTTATAGTGAGAGAAAAAATTGGATGTGCAGTGAAATGATATTGCAGAGATGAAAAAAAACAAAACAAAAACAAAAAAAAACCCAACACAACACCACCCACCACCCCCCCCAAAACCCCAAAAAACTGCTGTTTCTTCATGGTAACTCAGATAATAATGCATTTTGTTCCAAGTAAACTGCAAAGCTGCTCACTTCACGATGGTAAACTGGTAGTAAGTGCTCTCAGGTTTTTGGCCAGTATCATTCCTATTTCATTCCTCATGCTAGGGGTCCAGGCAACCACTCCTTGCCACCAGGGAACAGATGTGGAGCCTTCGTGAAATTTGTTTTTACTCAATACATTTCTCAGCAGTCCATCAGCCTAGAAGAGGCAGTGAAAAACAGGAGTAACTGTAGGCAACTGAAGATAACTTTATTTTCTTGGGTTTTCTAGGTGAGGTGAAATTCACGATTACTGCTGAGGCCAAACTGAATACCAGAGGCACAGGAGACAACACGTCCCTAGGAGAGGAGACAATTCATAGGGACACCCTGATTCAAACCCTACTTGTTGAGGTACGGGAGGAAATCTGCGTGTGCTTTCTGCTTTGTGGAAACTGAAATTCCTGTCGTGGTGGGTTAGAGACAGATAGACAGCGTGAGGAGGCAAGGCAGCTGACACAGATGGAGCTGGGCACAGTGGGCTTCCCCACATGATAAATGAGAATGTAAATCATCACAACAATCAGTGGCATCCTCTCTCCTCCTGCCACTGTCTCCTTCCTGGGGCTACAAGCACAGGTGCTCTGACACCCCACGGATGTCAGCAGAGATGTAGCCAGAAGGTAGGAGATTCCACGCCTTACCTATAAGTGCCTTTAGCCTGTGATTCTAATGCTGTGGAGGGCAGGTATAAAAGGAAAAGGATTTCTCTTGAGCACCATGTGCCACATGTGATTCGTTGGATAGAGTCCCTCTCAGAGGCCGGAAATGTCAATTTTCTGAGAAGGAAAGTGCTCTGGACAGGGTAAAAGAGAGAGGGAGCCACAGACCAAGAGATATTTTAGTGGAGGTAGTGTAGGACTGGGTACAAGGGGTGCCACTCTCTGGAAAGCCACATCCACGCACTGTTTTACACTGTTAAATTGTCACAGTTTCATGGTGATGTTCTACACTTTTCTTCCTCTTTCTGGCCATTTCCCTGTAATCGAACAGCCTGAAGGTATTAAAAAGGAATTGACTCAGAGCTCCCTCGTCTGTACGAAAGGTAAGGCAAGTTCATTCCTTCTCTCCAGGGAGTCAGTGGAACTGCTCCACTGTCTTGTGAGTTTTGTCCTACAGAACCAGAGACCCTTCCAGGGAAGGAAAGAGGGTCTCAGGGTTAAGGTGCTGGGCTACAATTCAAGATTTTCAGAGATACCTCTGACTCATTGGGCTTTTTTTTTTTTTACTGAGACTGCAGATGGTAGTACTGCACTGTAGTAATGCTTACAAATGAAGACTTCTGGAAAAAAAGATTATTTTAACAATTGTTGTTATTGCTTTTTCTCATCAGACAAGATGATTTCTGAACCAGTGTCTCTCAGCCTGCCAAGAAATCTAGTGCAGGGATCAGCCAGAGCTTATTTTTCAGTCATTGGTAAGTTTAGTACCTATACTAAAACCAAAAGTAAATGGCATTTCTCTTGCACTGCTCCAAGTGTAATCATGTATACATGTGGAAAAGTAATGTAAAGTTGAGAAAATACTTAATCTTCATATTAGAGGAAATGTTTCCTATTTTGCAAAATGGCAGTTCAAACAACTCAAACAACAAAAGATGCTCAGAATTTTCTCATATGAAAAGAGGATAAAATAGTCAACATATTTAAACTTATATTACATTTCAGATTATACTGCATTAGAATATCCTGTCCTGTATAGTAAAAAAGTTGATTCAACTGAAAAGTAAGATAAGGCAGACTTCTGTGACCAAAAACAAAAATTTATTTATTGGAAAGGAGACTTCAGAACTTTGGTGACTGCATAATTTCAAATTTCTGCTTTCACATAATAAAAAACATTTGTTTGTTAGTCAATAAGTTCCCGTAGAATAAGACTTTTGGGTCCCAATCAACTCCACTAATCTTAGAGTCATTATTAAGACTGACAGTTGTCTTCAGTGAAAAATTTTTTAGGTTCTAAACTCAGAATGATTTCTAAACACAGTTGTTTTACATGCCTGGGTCAGTGTGAGCTGTGCTGATGCTGATACAGGCTCTGTAGCCCATCAGCTTCATACCCCACACATCGTACACACAACCCAGAATGTTCGTTGTAAAGGACAGGGGCGTCCAGCCCTTCTAAGGGTTCATAGATGTTTCTCAGAATCCATGCCAGCCAGTAGTGATGCTCAGTGTTTTCTCAAATTCTCAATTTCTCCCAGGTGTCCCGCATCAAAATAAAAAATTAAAAAACGGGGGCATTTCAGCCTTTCTCTTTAGCTGTGTCTTTGGTTACTGCGATTACTCTATATTGGTCATTGCCTTTGCGTTCATAATAAGGTAATGTAAGGCAATGTATAATGCTCTGTAATAAAAACATTTTTGAACTGAACTTCTTATATCTTTCATTCTTCAGGAGACATTTTGGGTACAGCCCTGAGGAACATGGAGAACCTCCTCCATATGCCTTATGGCTGCGGAGAACAGAACATGGCCTTGTTCACACCCAACATCTATGCCCTGGATTATCTGAATAAGACTGGGCAGCTGACTGAAGAGATTAGAATCAAGGGTACTGGATATTTATCCACAGGTGAGAGGCTTTCAGATTCTTCCACCAAATATTGCGATTGTGTGCACTAAACTCTAAAGCTCTACGTGGTGGACACTGATCTCTGAATTCTAGCACTGTGTTTATTGCATAGGAGCAGGCAATGACAGCACCCCAAAGAAGCGTGTCGTACTTTCAGGAGCAAAAGCAGCTAGAATTCGTAGTGACTGACATTATTGACCAGACATGCAATATTTAATATTGAGTCCAAAAGTCTTACTGCTTTAGTTGAATAAAGAGCAGAACTAGTCCTCTTCTGAAATTAGAAAATACGTTGTCTTCATTGTGTTTTCAGGGTACCAAAAACAGCTATCGTACAAGCACCGGGATGGATGCTACAGCTCCTTTGGGAGACGCGATGGGGAAGAGAGTCTATGGTAAGTGATGACACTTTCCATTTCCCTAGCACAGGATCTCCAGGCTTTGAAAAATGACCAAATTGTTACGTGATTCTTATTTTTAATAGACTAAATGGACACAGCTCAGTTAATTTGGTTCCCCAGACAAAAAAGTCTTCCCCAGGAAGGCTGCTGCGCTGAGACAAATGCCCAGAGAGGATGTGGATATCTCTGGCACTGACAGAACTCTGAAATTGGCCTCAGTTTAAACAGGTGGTTGGTGTGGAGATTTCCAGAGGTCCCTTCTCATCTAGTTTATTTCGTAATTCTATTAATTAAGATTCGAAGCTGTTATCATCAGTCATCAAGTTGTGTCTATACTTTACCCCTGCTCTGAAAGAATGGTTTCTGCACAGTAATGGAAAAATTTCAGGTCAATTTTTAATATCAGGATTTTAACTATCATCTTATTTATTTAAAACTTATAAAACACTCTTTTGTTTTACCTCAGATATTAGGGAGTTGATTTTATATCATTTGCTATGCGTATTCAAATGCTGGCGAACCTTCTTGGTCTTGTTCACACCTTACCTGCTTTCTGTTTCTGGTTCACCCTCAGGCTCACTGCCTTTGTGTACAAGTCATTTGCACAAGCCAAACGCTACATTTACATTGATGACAATGTCCAGACTCAGACTTTGACCTGTCTGGCGAGCAAGCAGAAGTCAGATGGATGCTTTGAAAATGTTGGGTCACATTTCAACAATGCTTTGAAGGTAACTGAGACAAGTATAGTTCCAAACTTCCAGCCATTGGGATTGATTTGGATCAAGAAATTCTTTGCTGTGAGGGTGGTGAGACACTGGAACAGGTTGCCCAGAGAAGCTGTGGCTGTCCCATCCCTGGAGGGGTTCAAGGCCAGGCTGGATGGGGCTTTGAGCAACCTGCTCTGGTGGGAGGTGTCCCTGCCCATGGCAGGGGGGTTGGAACTTGATGATCTTTAAGGTCCCTTCCAACCCAAACCATTCGATGGTTCTATGCTTCTATGATTTCTTCTAGACAGAAGCTTATCACCACACTCTTAATCTTCCTAGTGCTGTTCTCTTGTGTCTCTCATACACAAGCAGGGCATGATTCTTATGTCTGGTATTGATGATGAGGTGGAAACGAATATAACTTTCTGAGTCAGAAGTCTCTGGTTTTATTTTCCACCACTGCATTGTATGTTCAGCCACAGACTATAATGTGCTTTATTGCATATGTGCAAAAGCCAAGAAAATCACAGAATCACAGAATTGTCAGAGTTGGAAGGGACCTCTAGAGAACATCTAGT
This sequence comes from Gallinago jamesoni, assembly GCA_025769975.1. Taxonomy (NCBI): domain Eukaryota; kingdom Metazoa; phylum Chordata; class Aves; order Charadriiformes; family Scolopacidae; genus Gallinago; species Gallinago jamesoni. The sequence goes on along the minus strand of JAOQGH010000001.1, from coordinate 73,752,483 downwards.
GCAACTCCCCTGCTAAGGCAGGATTGTCCAGAGCACATTACTATGAAATAATTTTGGTTTTATCCTGAGTGAACTCGATCTTTCTTGTTCCTTTGCACACGGGAAGACAGAAATTACTTCTGATCTCAAATCTAACTGGTATCTGAACTATGAATTAATTCACATTTTTTTTCTAGAACATTTGTACTGACCCATTCTTTGTTTGCTTTTTCTTCAGGGTGGAGAAGAAGCTGAATACTCACTCACAGCCTACGTTGTGGCGGCATTGCTGGAGGCTGGACACTCTACTGAGGTAGATATTTGATGCTGTTGTAGTCTATTAATCTGGTCAGCTATTAGTCAAACAGTGCACAGCATTCCTCACATCCATATTCTTTAACAATGTGGTAAGTGCTGATTGTAGGACAGCAGGGTCAGCTGAGGAAATCTGTCTGCAGAATGCTGAAGTTGGCATAAGTATTTGATGAGTGTTATAAATCAATTATGCATTTAGTTCCTATGGATTAGTTTTAAAAATCCCTGAGGAGTCCAGTTCTGTTAAAAAATGAGAGTCTATGTAGGTGCAAGATCCAGGCAGAACTTGTTCGCTCCGTCCAGAGTCCAGTTTGGAATCTTCTCTGAATTTGCCCAGTCCAAAGTCCAAGCTATCCAAATCTTCAGTCCTTCAAACTCTCTCTGTGCATTTAGATCCAAGCTGTGTTTCCATTTCCCTTTGTCATTGTCAATAATGGAAGGAAACAATGACCTGCTGGTTGGAATACTAGGCACAGGGGAATTGTTTTCTGTAATATACTTCATGCATATCCTTGAGACCCTGGGTTTTTTGCTGACTTTGTTCTTTTTAAAATGGGGAAGATGAGAATCATCCATAATCTGACAAATATGGTCTAGGCATGCTGAGTGTTGTAGGTCCCTCGGGCACAGTGGTATGAGGCCTCATTTAAACCCCTAAGACTGGCAGGATAAAAACATTGTGTAGAATCAAATAGTTCTTCAGCGACATGAATTATGTCCCAATATCTTCATAAGAAGCTCTAAAACCTCATGCCACATCTATAAGTGAAGCTGCTTAGACAGGACATGGTTAGTAGTGTGCTGGTTAGAAGTAGTCTCGGTTGAATTAGAGCTCGCAAAGATCATCTGGAAGGCTAAAAAGGCTGAAGAGTTATCTGGATAGCTTTAGCTAGCAAATGAGCAATAGCATCCATCTGAGAGAGCCTGCTTCATCGTGATATCTCAATACACTTCATATAGTTCTGTAAAACTGATCCATATTTTGGAGCCAAAGTAACCAAAGAAGAAAAGATTCACTAGTGTAAGGTCATCTCACAAATCTGGGAAAGAACCAGTGCTCTGTTAGTCCAGCCGTGTTACCTCTAAACAAATGCAGAAAGAAGGCAGCACTGCTGGCATGGCAGTTTTTACAGGATCCACCCTGAAGGCCCTTAAAAATGCCACGGATTTTTAGCATGAAGGGTCAGTGATGGCAGCTTAAGCTGTGATGGAAATATTTAAAGAGAAGCTGAGACACAGGTCCAAGTACCTGACAATCCCACTCTATTTTGCATTACTAGCATCCTATCGTTCAGAGGGGCACGAACTGTTTGGAGAAAGCATTCGGCAACGGGGTCCACAACTTGTACAACCAGGCCCTCTTTGCCTATGTTTACGGCTTAGCTCGCAATGAGGAAAGATCCCAGTTCTTCCTGGAGAAGCTGGACAAGACAGCTACCAGAGATGGTAAGTGCCGAGGGGCCATGATCCAGGCAATGCAGCTGATGGAATGGACAGTGTTATGATCTAAGCTGTTCTGACACACAGTTTTCTCATTCGTGCTGCTCCCTTCCCATTTCGTTCCTGCTATGCTACTGAATTTATCTCTCTTTCTTTTGGCTTCACAGAAGATTGAGGCGCGGCCTGATTTTCTTAGAATTATTAAAAAGTGTAGGTGGGGAGAGACCCCTGGAAGTCTCAGTCAAAGGTGGCGGAAGATTGTACCTAGCTTCCTCGTTAGCCTCCTCTTCTACAGGCTGAATAAACCCAGTTCCCTTGACTGTGAGGTGCCTGCTGCCTTACCATCCTTCTGCCACACCGACTTCACTTTAACCCCTCTTTGACTTATACAGCCTCTCCTTTTGTTAATTCCCTCTCCATTTCTTCCTGCTTTCTTTCCCATCCTGGAACTAAAGCTTATCTAGTTCGGGACACTCATGGCTGAAGAAACTTCTGAGTAAAGGCAGAGAGGGAAACGTATGCGTGTCTCCCACGTGATGCTGTAGTGAATTTACCAGCAAGTAATTTTTCCATGCTTTGTACCCCCTAACTTTTCTGTTTTCAGGTGGTTCAGTTCATTGGCAAAGAGAAAATAAGCCACAAGCAGAACGTTTCCCTGCCTTCTATTCCCGCGCCCCTTCTGCTGAGATTGAAATGACAAGCTATGTGCTCCTGGCTTTGCTCAACAAAGCCAACCTCACTCCAGAAGACTCATCTTACGTTTTTCGCATTGTGCGCTGGCTCGTCAAACAACAGAACCCATATGGTGGTTTCTCCTCCAGCCAGGTAACAACTCGGTGGGCTAAAAAGAAAGCTTCTGTGAGTTCAGCCTGCAAGCTGGATCTCGACAGTAGGGCATATCTTCCTGACTGCGTATCTGTTTGAATAATATTTGATAAATGGCGCTTGCATAAGTTTCCTTCTGGGGGCACATCATGCTTTTCCTTGGCAGCTTCACCCGTATTTCAGATTTAGGAATGGGAATTTACCTGAGTTTCAAGTTAGCGGTAGGCAGCAGTCAGTTTTGACACAGCATTATCCTGGTTTTTCTGGGATAATTCATATCTATTGCCCCAGAACTTGTATCTTGTCTCCTTAGCTCTTTGCAAAGTACCCCTCCATTTATGAGCGTCAGGGAAATAGGAGCTGTGCTAATCTTATGGACCATCTTACAGCTGGACATCCATCTAATCAGGGATCATGTCGTTCTTTTCAGGACACTGTTGTTGCTCTCCAAGCGTTAGCCCAGTATGGATACCTCACCTTCTCTAAAACAATTCTCAACACAGTCAAAGTCAACTCCATGGAGTCCCCCAGCGAGACTTTCCAGGTGAATGAAAAGAACCGCTTCTTACTGCAGCAGGCTTCCTTACCCACTATTCCAGGGAATTACAGTGTGGAAGTGAACGGCACTGGATGTGTCTATCTGCAGGTAAGCAAGCTGCAAACTCAGCACCACTCCTCTGAGAACCAAGCAAGGGGTCCTCCGTACCTCATTCCCCTCCGTACCTCATGCCAAAGCCACCAACCCCTATAAGTCTGTGACCGTCTCACGCTTCCCATCTCTTTTAGACCACCCTCAGATACAACGTCCATTTGCCAAAAAAAGTTGCAGGATTTTATCTTTCCGTACGGACGGCCAATGTATCTTGCACAAGCGACTTCCCACCAAAGTTTGACCTTGTCCTCTCCGCCAGGTAACTTCTTATTGACCTACCAACTTGCGTTCCCAGTTTGGTAAAGCATCCAAGGAGGGATTTAAGTACAAGCACTTAACTGCTGCTGTGCAGCTGCAGGAAGACAAACAGGATCATTGGGAACTGAAAATGTCACTCCTCTCAATTTGCAGACCAGGCTAACAACACTTTTCTCATTTCAGTTACGCAGGAAACCGCAATGTCTCCAACATGGCTATTATTGATGTGAAGATGCTCTCTGGTTTTGTTCCTGTAAGATCTTCCCTGAGAAAGGTAAAGAATGGGAACAAGTCTAAGCGTAGACCCTGAAAACATAGGAAGTTGATAAAAATAGTCTCTGATTAGCAAATTTGAGCCCCATGAGAATTCTGAAAAGTCTCTGGGCCTGGCCTTCTGTCACGTACTCTGCGTCTCAGACTTGTAGCTCTTCATCTGTTGAAGACAAATCTGTTAGGAGTTGACAAATACAGTAGCCCAACAGAGGTGAGACTGCTGCAGCTCCATATCTTCAGCCATGGCCAACAGCAAGGCTAAGTGTGTGTTCCCAATAGGCAGACATGCACACTGTGCAGATATGTACATATATACATACATACATATATATGTATATATACACATGGCTGGCCACACAGATAACCAAGACAGAAAAGACAGCACTTACACAAACACAGATAGCACAAATGGCTTGTCCTGTTTCCCCTTTTGGCTCATCAGACTGAAAGTTCATTTGTGGAAAAGATTAATAAGTGTGTATATATATGTGTGTGTGTGTGCGCATGTATACACAAGCTCATATATACATGCAAATATACAATGTGAATCCCTCTGGTAGCTGACTGTCATGGTTTAACCCCAGCCAGCAGCTAGGATCATCCAGCTGCTTGCTCACCTTCTCTTCCTCCCCTCAAGAGGGGTAGGGAGAAGAGGGAGAAAAGCAGGGGAAAGGAAAAAAACTCATGGGTTGAGCTAAACACAGTTCAATAGAACATGATGACACAAGTCACTCTCACCACCCAGTGAATTGGAACTGTCCCAAGCAGTGACTGTGGGTTCTTTCCCCTCTGACCAACCCTCATTTATATATTGAGCATGACATCTATGGTATAGAATATTCCATTGGCCATTCCATTGTTCTGTCTGTGCTCCTTCTCAGCTTCTATGGGAAGCTGAAAACAGCATAAACATTGAAAAGCATAAACATCGCTTAGCAACAAATAAAACAATATACATTATTGGCATTATTTTCACAGCAATCACTAGAAAGAAAATTAACTATTTCCCAGCTAAAACCAGGACACTGACTTCAGACACTCAGTCTGCCCAGTAGATGCCCCTGGATCCTTGTTCTACTCACTCACTGACACCTGGACATACGTGCCCTCAAGGCTGCAGCCCTACTCCAGTGGCTGGAACTGAGCTCCCCAGCACCCACACATACACATGGTGGATGCCTCCAGTAAGCAGCCTTAGACATGCAGTTCTCTGCAGCAGTTGGGCTCGGACCCCCTGATCTCCCAGTTGCCTCATGCAGACACGTATACACACAAACATATAGAAATGAGTCTCCATTAGCTAGTCCAGCCCAATAGCCTGACCCCTTTTTAATCATTCAGTGTTCAGGCCTGGATTCCTTTTTTGGCCAGAACTGTATGAAATTCATAACTTCTCTTTGGAAGATTTTTCCATTGAGATGTTATATTGTTTAGCATCCTACTCCTCTTTATATGTACTTGAGGAAAAAATAGCTGTTTTTTAACATTAGTAATATTTTGGGTTTGTGCATTTTTATAGTAAAATAATTTTGCTCTTGCTCTTTTCTATTTTTTTTTAATTTTGTTTTTTTAAAGTGTAGAATGGACTAGCAAGTGGGTCAGCTTGAGCTGCAGAAAGTGTCGTGTAGTTGTAAATTCTGATTGAAATGACAGCAATTTCAAGTTAATGATAAAAGTCACATGCACCAAAGCTGACTAGTAAAATTATCAATGCGATTGGTTTGCCCTATTCATGTTATGAAAATACTCAACAGGCATTTCTTATTTTTCACCACAAGATGCTGAGGTGGCTCCAGAGAAGCATAGCAACCACCTTAAAATGTTTTGGTCTCGAATAGTTACTTGTAAATCTCCTTGGCAAGTCTCCTATGTTAATGTTGCTATCATTTGCCTTATTTAAAGCTTCAGTACGATAATTCTGTTGTGGATCATGTAGACATCAAGAACAACCACATCCTTTTCTACCTTCAGAAGGTAAGTTTGGGAGGTTTCTTATTGGTTTTATTACACTGGAAATTTAAAACAGGGTCCCAGGTAAAATAAATATCTCATTAATAGCAGATTTGCAATACATGTATCTTAAAGGTGTGAAGGGACTTCATTCAGTGCAACATCAAATATATATACATGGTAGTTGTAATCTACAGTGAAGAGAAATGCATTTGTTATTGGGTTTAGTGAAGAATGTTCTATCATTATATAGCATTTCATAAACATGGTTAAATTGCATTCCATATTGCAAAAGTTCTCCATAATATTCCTCACCCTCTAAGGGATGCTTCTCATCAGTCGATCTGAGAGTGTTTTACAAGGAGTCAGTCCCTCTCAAGGGAAGGAGAGAGGAAACAAAAAAGAAATAGTCATAATATCTACTTCTCAAACAGTAATTTTTAGCAGTTGGTCTCCAAGGTTCTAATAAGGAAGATTGGAGTCAGTATTCTGAATTCACAGAGGATCTGAAAAGTTTACCCAGCAGGGCACCAGTGATACAGAAAGTTCTCCAGAGCTCCTGCCTGTGGCTCTATTCCTATAAAGAGGTCACCAAGATAAAAACAAGGACAAAGAGAGATGAGAGCAAGGGCATGGTTCCAGGCATGCAAGAGAAAGCTTGAGAAGCTGAAGAAGATGAGTAAGGAGGAAAGTTTGGTACATTTGGCTGCCAAAGTGAGGAAAGAGGCAGAGAACCACACAGGAGGATGGAGATCTTGAGCTCAAAGTGATTAAAGAGAGAAGAGTGGGCAGAAGATCCATAGGGGTGCTGAAGATAATTTTAGTTGGAAAAGGCAAGGAAAGAAACTAACAACAACTTTCAATGACAGGATGAATGCTGATGTACTGGAAGCTGCAGTAACCCAGGACTGGTTGAGGTAATTGGCAATGGAAATATAAAGAGAAAGAAAAAATAGAGCACACAATTTTAGCAACAAAACATATTTAGCAACAGCTTTTAAGCAATTATCTGATTTGACATCAAGTTTACAATCTGGAGAGAACTGTAGAATGGCGCTTTGTCACCCAGTCTGACCCAGAAATGCATCTGTTCAACCTTGGTCTCAGGAGTAGATGTGAAAAGAAAAAGTCTGATGCCTTTTCTTGTCTTGCCATTTCCAGGTCTCACAGAAGGAAATCAGCTTCTCCTTCAGTGTGGAGCAAAGCCTGCCTGTCTCAGATATCAAACCGGTGCCAGTGCATATGTACGATTACTATGAAACAGGTAGGTGGCTACAGCAGACCTGAGCAAAACCTGTGAGATCAAAGCGTTGATCTCGGAATTTACAAGGTGTGGATAGTGGATTTTCCTTTGCTCTCTCTCTCTGCAAGAAGTTTGAACACACAGTTATAATCAATTATAACTCAAAGGCAGCAGCATTTCTGCCTTCCCATAGTAGGCTGCAGTCAAAGAACTTTTCCCTAGTGGAATTTAAATTTAAGTGGGAGTGACAGTCCCACTGAACTTAACGGGAGTTTAAGCATTTAACTAGAAAATTAAGTGCCTGACCACCTTTCCTGGTCTGGCCTCAAGGTTGCATCAGACATTACTCAGTTGGGGAACTTATCACAACTGTGGCTCAGGTTCCCCCGTGCTTTTCTCAAGCTTGGCACAACCTATGGGACCTGCCTCCCAGCAGGTGAGCAGCAGTATCCAGAGAATTGACCCTGGGGTGCATGTTCTGCCACCTGATCCATCCCTTGCATGGTGACAGCAATGATGTATCCCGACCAACACAGCCAGAGAAGCACGTTGGGCTGTGCACCCCTGCAACTGGGTGCTTTGAGGACTAGAAGACTAGCACAAAATCTACCAAATGTTTTCTGGTTCATAATGTGTTAATCACAGGTGCACGTGGGCTGGGGTCAGAATGATTTCTCACTCTCATGCAAATGTCATCTTCGTTTCTTCTTCCCAGATGAATATGCCCTTGCAGAATACAACACGCCCTGCTCCCCGCCTTCCAACTGAAATCAGACACGTGCCAGAAAAAGTAATGCTTCAGAAGGTATCAGAAAAACATTTGTAGAGGAAGAAGAGGATAAAAGACTTGGTGGATAATGTGAGGGCAATGAAAAACACGTAGAAGAATGAGAAATAAGAAAATCCCCAATTGCAGTAGATCAGAATGACCCATTCTGGCCCACACTTCAAAAGAACTTGGGGTCAGTGTGGATCAGAAACTCCAGATAAAGTGCTTTTCATAACAAGGGAGATACTATGCAATTGTTAACCCTGATCATCCATCATTTTGGAAACTCATGACATATGTTCCAGTGGAAGCTTTCTGTAAAGCTAAATTCCTGAAACGTATTCTTGCCCACAGATTCCACTTAAGAAATCCAAGATTAGGAGAATAATCTGCTGCTTCTTCTGTAGATTGTATTTGTTTTGGCCTTTCCATTCATCCTGAAGGAACATTCTGAAGAAATTACTTTGATGCTCACCTTTTTCAGTGACTGAACTGAATCATCTACAGATGTCAGAATTCTAGTCACAGGCAGACAACTTTTATGATGTTTTTGCCTCTATTTGGAAAGGAAGTTTTTCTTCAGATTAACATCTCATATTTTACTGCTCTTTGTAATAAAGCCTTCTGACTGGCAATGCTATTGGTCCCAGTCTCCACTCCCTGTTGTATGTAGAATTGGGTGCTGTGTGTAAGGTATTTCGTGAGATAAAAAATTCGTACCTGGGACAGGTCAATGAATGACAGTGACATCCTGACATCAGTGATGTCTTGTGGCACAGACAGCATCAGCCTAAGTGATGGAAGCTTCCTACCCAAAGCCTAACGTAAGGAGAAACTAGAAAGGTGTAACACAGAAACTCTTTGAAAAGGAGTTAGGGAAGAACGGTGAACGCAATGGAACCCTTGGAGCAAGAAAAATGAGATCTGGAGGGAGAAATAAAGAGAGCCACAAGGAGCTTATGATGGAGTGGGAAAGTACAAGAAATTTCCTGTCTTGCTCTTAGTGATGAGGTACAGCAGACAGCACCACACTGTGGCTACTGTCCCTCACAGTGTGCAGTGTGATCTGACATCACCTTCATCCTGCCCAGATCACACCGGTGGAAGAACACAGACACCAACCAAATATCCACAACAACCTGAGCATACATCTACCAATGGAATCATACCACTGAGCTGCTTCTTCTTCAGGCAGGGTGTTAGCTGCAATCCGAGAAACAGTCTTGGAAGATGCTAGCTTTCTTTTCATGAAGATGGGCTTCTCAAAGCAGATTTTGATTCCTACAAACACTGTACTAAACAATAGCAATATGCCTGCTGTGGGGCAGACTACACAATAGCACAGGAGATGCCAGGAGAGGAGCAGCCCTTTGTACACCCTGCGGGCACTGCTCAGAAGGGTGTCAGGCTTGCCCAGAGATGGCTCAAGTGAAACTAATCCCACTGCACTGAGTAGGGCTCAACGTAATCCCAGAAAGATGCAAAAGAAAATTGGAAGCTGTAGAAGCGCATAAACGTTGGTTTGGAAGGGACCTATAGAGGACAGACGTCAACTGAGACCTCCTATTCTAAGTAGAACCACCCAGAAGAAACCTGCAACTCAGAGCAGGAGACAGTTACAAAGGAAGAATCTCCACTCGCTTCTGAGGACCTCAGCACTGGCCTGAGGGATGCGTGCTGTGTAAGATGAGGTACAGCCATGAGCACTGGATCAACATGCAACAGAAAACACCCAGATCTGCAGGGAGACCTGTCCATCAGTCTGTCCAACTGCTGTTAGTTCTCCTTGCAGCCAAACGCAATCATGCATAGGTCCTTTATTGCACTGTAAAAGGCAGTCGACCCAGAAGGTTCCCTAAGGATCCCCAAAGGGTGGGAGAGAAAGAAATAAAGGGCATTTTCTGTGAAAGCTGTAAAAATATAACCTATCACCCCCAAACCAACTTCCTTTCTTCTTTATGTCTTCCACCAACTTTCACATACTTTTAAAGAAGATCTGTAGAGTGATTTAGTATGACATATCTCCACTGAGATAAGATCTCAGAACCTAAAGGCTACGGGTCTGCAAAGGCTTACTGACATCACCTTTCTTGCTGCATCCAGGACAAAAGTGTACGACTTCTCCCTGACCAACAAAAGCTTCCAGCCCCATCGGGTGAAGCAATAGTTTCTGCAGGGGATTTTCTCCTCTGAGTCACACACTAACACATGCACACGTACGCGTATCTACAGGCAAGGAGCCTACTCATCAATCTGTTACTCCCAGATATTTCTTGGATTGTTGCTCGGAGCTTCCTGCAAGTTCAGACGTGCAGTAGGGTTCCTGTGCTCCGATATGAGTTGGGTTATTACAGCAGTCTTTGTTTTAGTTAAATACAACACCCTTCATTAAGAACCTTGACAGCGAGTGAACGGATTGTGGGGATGCAAAAACAGTCGCTAATCTTGTCCTGGACAGAGCTTGTGAACCAACCTCTGCTCAGGCACCTTCATGGATAAAAGCCAAGGGCAGGAGGGGACAACTTCATAGAGAAGAGAAGCTTTTTCTAGGGAAGGTACTGATTGGGACCCCAATTCTCTGTGACCCCAAATCACATTGCAGTTAAGCCGGCCTAACAGGTAGGTGTTGTTGAACAGGTCCTGCTCACCTTTTTCTTCCTTTGCTCCCATCCATGCTCTCCTGACCCTTGCAGTGGTCCTCGACTTGACCTCTCAAAGACCGGGTCGGAGACAGGGACCCAACCCAACATCTCCTGGGCCTCAAATTTCAACCATGCCCAGTCTTCTCTGTAGAGATGGTTTCATGCACTGAGGCCAGAGAATAGCTCTGGGTGTATCCTAGGTGTCTCCGCTTGGTCATGTATAAACAGATGCAGACAAATCTAAATCCTTCTGCCCAAATCTGTGTGGGAAAGACAAGAACAAGCCAAAATTTGGAGATTAACTGGCCCGTTTAGACATGTCCGTAGTCTGCTTCACCAGCAGCTACTCTGATTCTTCCATCAAGTCACCCACAGACTTGGGTGTTCTGTCCAAAAAGACAGGGGACTTCACAAATAATTTCTACCAACCACAGACACCCTTACCACTGGATAGTTAGCCCAGAGGAAGCACAAGCACATATAACAAACCCCCAGAAGTCTCTTCCTGGGTGCCTTTCAGCACATTTGGAGAAGTCCTGAGATAGGGAAAGAATTTCTGCAGATCAGCTACCAGGAAGGTGTTCAGCTTGAGCACAGCACTGGGGTCTAGGCAAAAAGCAGACTTCAGCAATTCAGCAACACCAAGACCTAAGAAACCTTGGGAAACAGCTGGAGAGTTGCTCTAAACAGCTGAGGAGCTGAGCATAGGACCCTAAGGCTCTTTGAGTAGTTTCTTCCCTGACAATTCTGGTGGAATTCCGTGCTGTGTGATTGATGACAGTTTCTATCTGTTGAAAAAAGAATGGCATTTTGAGAAAAGGATGTTATGAGGCAAGTGGCTTTCACCTCTTCCAATTCTGCTCAAAACTCCAAGGTCCTAACCCAAGGATTTCTGTTCCTATCAGAAGCACCCCCAAGCACAATGCTTAACTCAAAAAGTCACACTGAAAACAGTGTTTTCATATTTGCATGAGACCTGTGGGTGACTTTTGCTACAGACAGACACGTGCTGAGGAATTAGCTATGATTCTGAAGATGTTAAGGTACCAAGGTGCTTTTCACTGACCCCATGCTCCCCCTTGCTCTCTTATCCCTGGTGGCAGAAAAGGTTGTGTGAGCTTCAAGAGGGGTCAGTCAGGCTAGTTCAATCCACCTTCTTCACCTGTGTACACTTAGCCTGCTGCTAAACAAAAGCCTTTGTTTCATGCCATTCCAGTGAAGGGCCAACTGCAAGCCTGGTCAGATGGAAACTGATAGGAAACTCAGATTCTTTCAGAGGTACAGCATTTATGTTTTGCTACAAATCTCCAAAACATTAAGCTAAGAAGGAGTGGCTGGGACAATGGCAGCAGTATCTAGCAAAATCTGCATTTTATAGCCTTCTTTTAGCTCTATAACTCTTTTACATCCAGCGCAAATAGTGACTCATTTTTTTTCTCATGGACCTTGCATCATTTGAGACTGCTGATGCAGGAACTCAGAAGTTTGCTTAACCTTAGTGTAAGTCAGACAAGTTGAACTACATCCTGAACTCTCCTTCCATTGAGATGTTAATTTTATTCATTTGCCAGAAGTAAGAATAGAGCTCTGAGTCTGTTTTGCCTGGGTATATATTTCTCTAACTGACGCAGTAAATTTGAAAAATTTGTCTCCTTCCATGTTATACCATTTCATGTTCCTCCCCCTTACATGCCACTACCAAAGAAATTTTACATAGAGTTGATTTAGGAGCTCCATAAGAAAGTCTTGATTTTTAAATGATGAAAAAAAAATGAGATGTTGCACAGCCAACTATAGCAGAAACCTTCCACGTGCAGTAACAAGCATGACACCTTGCTATTGTTCAGTCAGTTGTACATTACAACTTCTTTTCTCCAACAATTAAGTTGCGGTTTTTCTTCCTTTAACCTTTATTCCTTGCTGTTAATCATCTATCATGGCTTTTTTCATTGTTGTCTCATTATTTTTTTCCTTCTTGTTGACACTTGGCTTGGTTGAATGCGAATGCTTGGAGGAGATTCAGCGACTTAGCATTGTTTGAGTTACGCTCCTACTGGTTTTGCCTCAAACAAACAGAGATGACATGGACTAGCACGGTCTGAGTTGTGATCCTGTAAACAGTGGGAATAGTGAAAGCATACATGCCCCTAGCTTTCATAGTTATGTAGCCCAGGAACATTAGGTGAAACTTAGGAAAAAGACATAAAGCACCGAAGATAAAGAAAATTACCTGGGGTAGATTCTCGCTCGGTTTCTGGATGTACCTGACTCTTACCTTTGATTATCAGAAGCCCCTACGTGAAGTGATGGAATGAATTGCCAAAGGTATTCAGAAAAATTTCAAATTTTTCAACCGTTTCAGGTCACTCTGTTCTGCTGCTAAGTTCATTTATGAAAGCATGCATTTCTGAAAACGTGCATCATGATTCGTAGTCAGTCTTGGACACAAGTTATGACTAGCAGGCTTGCTAAATATTTTCAAACTAATTATAGACTTTTTCTAGGGTGATGGGGTTACTCGGACCTTTTCTGTTTCTTCCAGGAATATAGAGTCCTACCGGTGTCAGTGGAGGGGTCACAAAATAGTTTTCTTACGTTGCTTGCCATCATTAGAAAGATGCTCCAGAACCTTAAAACTACCCTGTCTCAGTCTTCCCTTTAACTTTCACTGAAATGGTCACCCATGTGCTTTCACTTTTTCCAGCCGTTCCTGGGATCCATCTGCTGCTGGCCGTGGGAAGGTGACAGGAGAGACTCCGCAGGTGTTCCTCAGAGGTGTCAACAGGGAGGACTCTGCTTGTGCTTCCCTCAGGCTGGCAAGTAGGGGTGACATTAGTCATGGATGGGATGCTCCAGCCACTCCCTCCTCTCCACCCAGTGCTCTCCGGTAGGCAGTTCTGCCTAGCGCTGGTCGTTTATGATGCAGCAGCCTTAAAAAACAATTAGTTCTTTAAAAGGGACTTTCTCTGACTCCCTGTTTGCCTGAGGACAGCTTGTTTGCCCTGAGCCAACTCAGAAGCCTCAACTGTTGAGGAAGATAACATGAGATAACGAGAATGATAGCTCTTCATCAAGGACACATCCTCCAGCTTGTTCTGTACAGTGCTTAGTAGTTGAAATATATTATAGATATATGCAGATAATATATATGCAGGATATATTATCACTGGAGATAAAGCAGAAATAGCCTTTATGTGCGAGGAATGAATCCAAAAAACTTCTTAGGCATAAGGTCAAGGGTTGAAGGCACAAACAGGCTCTCCCTGGGAGGCATCCTTAAAGTAGTGCAATTAATATACCCAGTAACATAAGAGTATTGTTGTGCTGCCAAGTAGATAATAATACCAGATAAAGGGAGAGAAAGCTGCAGGCTCTGAATAGCATTTGCCTGCTTCCCATAGTGTGTCTGGAACAAGTTCAGTTTCTGGTATGTCATGGTGGAAAGAAATAGCCTTTGCAGCAGCAGCAGCAAAAAAAAAAAAAAAAAAAAAAAAAAAAAAAGGGATGTTGGTAAATGGCAAAAAGCTCAAAGTGATGCCCTTGTACTTACAGTGACTGCAGTCTCCAACATCTGGTGTTATCAACCAGTTGTGAGACACTCTTATATCCATGCTTTTTTTCACATTTGAGCCCCAGTGTAGTGCCTACACACAAGACAGACTTGAAAGAAATTAGAAGAGGTAGCACCTGCTCTTAAAGATGTAAGTCTCATGTCTTGGATTCATCTTCTATGAACTCTTGGTTCTGAAACTTCATTTTACAAGCTTGAAGTGACTACACCAAGATCCATGCTTCCCTTCCCAGAGCAGCAGGAACATTTCCCCAGAATTTCCCCCAAAAATATGCCCAAGAAATGAAGTGGAAAGCCTGGCAAAGTGGGATTTCATTTGGCCCAGGTCTATACCACAAAGTTGCATTCATGTAACCACATCCAAAAAAGCATGTAAAGACATTGCTTCTCCACAGTTCCCTTCTCACAGGCCAGCCCAACCTGCTGTTGAAAGAGAGAATTGAGGTCCATTATGTCAACAGTGGCTGCAACCCCACAAAAGACTCTAAGGGTACAATTATTTCAGTAAAGCCTTTGTAGGCTCTGTAGGCTGATGGCTGAGGTCCCAAGGGGATGCAAAGCTCCTGGATGACCCCTCTCAAATCACTCCAGAGAAGATGGGCAATCAGCCAGGGAAGACTACTCCACTGTAAACTAGTGGAGAGAAGGAGAGGAAATCTCGAACGCTTATAAATCTGCTGTTACGATGTATTTGTGAGGCCTTTGTGCAGAATGAAATTAAAAAGCAGACTTACCATGAAACAGAGAAAAAAACATTGCAATATGAAGGCCTCAGACAGCTACTTCTTTCTACATGTGACTGGCACAAGTTATCACCCGAACTTAAAGCAAATGCTTCTGCCTTCAGCGTGCAGAAGTTACAGGTCAGAATAGAGAATAGAGTTGTGAGTAGCTATGGTATAGAAGCAAAAGGTTAGGGTTTTCCTCAGAGGTTGAAATGTCAGAGGATGGGTTTGGCAGTCTTCAGCATGCTAGAGACATCTGTTTTAGCCTCGAGTATCCTCTAGGGATATGGTTATTTTCTTCAATGAGCTCACCATCCTGTTAGTTTGCAGGGCTTCTAGAGAACATTGGCAGGGCCCACAGGTCTTAGAACAATGAAAGAAATCTTGCATGCTTGACTGGAGACCCTACTGACCAAGCAGGACTTTACCTGTAGTTAAAATGTTTCAGCATTGTTCCTCAGCCACCTGGGCCAAACCAAGCATTTCGACCTTTATTATGCCTAAACAAATTGTTACAATCTAGTCTGGTTAAAGAAGGTTTTACAGGAAGCAGTCATAATCAAAGTTGCAGATCTCTTCGGTGCCTTCCAATTAATTTTCGTAGCTGTAATGACCAAGTTTCCTTGTGTTGATCCTCCTTCGAATGCATCAATTAACACATTTACAAGAAAGGTGACAGTGTCTACACCACAAAGATATTGCTACAGGTCTTGCAGACGTATCCAAGTTGGCTTCAGACTGCCAGTGGGTTGCTGCTAGGAAGACAATCATGGAACTCCTCAAATGGGCTTTGCCGAGGGTCCTGCCACTACCTACTGCAGTTCTCAGCTGGCTAGTTCAGAGTTGCTCTGCTAGCCTGTGCAAACTCTCACAGAATTGCCACTCTTCTCCACTACTCCAAACAAGCATGAAGGATGGTTGGGGGATGGCAATAAACTGCAAGAGTACCATACTGAAATGAAATGTGAGCTGCCACAAGTACTGTCACACCAGGTAAAAAAAAAGTGGAGCTCCAGAGACTACTGGAAATTTCCTAGAGCCATTTTATGACCCCCACAGAAGAGAAATGGGGCTCTTTGCAGTAATAGTGAGTGAAATTTGAGGTGAGATCATTCCTTCACAGAGAAATCACTGTGACCAGTTCTCTATGAATGCAGTTGAATAGTTTTACTCTAGTTTATCTTGACAAGACAGCTCTTATCTTAACAAGATAAGTTTTTGCTGATAGAACACATCTAGTGCTTCAAATAAATCAAACCACAACCACAAAGACACAATTTTTACAGTCTAACTCTGCCTGCAGCGGGGCCGTTTAAGTGGCAAAAAGCTACTTATATTAAGCTGGTTGATTGATTCTTAACAGTTAATAAAATGAATCAGCTTATTCTACTAATGCCAAGGCTCCCTCTCATTGCTTTCCATCGGCAAACACACAGATCTAGCCAAGCGAGGTGCTACTACTAAACATGACTAGCAGAGGTCTGAAGTTATGGCTTAGGTGACACTCAAAGTTGACTGGAAAACAACTCATTTTGAGTCAAGAATGCAAGATAATTCATCTGTACACAGATATTTCTCCAGCATTACTTCATGGTTCCTCATACGTGCCCAGAAAGATCAACAAGTTCTTCCAATATCTCCAGTAAAGGAATCATGGTGTTGTTACAACACACAGCAGCCTTGAGATCTATCTCCAAGAAATCTTTGTGACAGAGGGCTAAGCAGAGAATCTTGCATGCCTTCTATGTAAGCATGTGTGGGGAGGGGGTTTAGGTTAACTTGGGTGCCAGCCATCTGAATTAATTCTTCCATGAGCAAAGAACAGAACTCCGAATACAGTCTCTTTACCTGGTGATGAAGTAGCATCTCTAATTTCCCCATAGAGCAATCTCCACGAGCTTCTTCTTCATATAAACAGATGAGTTAAATGAAATGGATAGAACTTCAAGAGCAAGGAGATAGAAAAAAAAAAAAAAGGCAAAAAACCCCAAACAAACAAACACCCAGAAAAACTGAAAATCAATAGTTTTGTAAATACCTGTCCTGAAAACAACCCTTTTGTTGTATCAAGGGGAATGTTGTTTGATTTTCCTGTGAAAGACAAATGATTATATGTTATAGCCAAGAAGATGGGATGACCTCTAGTTTCCTTTATTGTGATAAGGTGTAGTGGCTTTCTTTCATCCAGGCTATTTGTTTGATTCCAAACATATTAGTCCAATAACACTGCAATTCCAGATAATTGCATTTCTTGTTTGCTTATCTCATTACTAGACGCACCTTCTCAGTTCTGGTTAGTGGAGAGTTTAAACAGTGCGGTGAGTTATTTGGATATAGAACACATGGATCTTTTTTGTCCTGCATTTAGTTACCATTCAGAAGGCAGATGTGGACAGAACACATTGTGAGTAATGCCGGTTCTTGGAGATACAAGAGTGGACTTTCTAACTGACGCCACAATCCAATCTCTATTGGGCCAAAAAACGTTTTGGTTATAACAGTAAGTTATACACGACCACCCTCCTCTATCTATACAATCTTTGGGTGTCACCTAACCCACTTGATCTTTTGATTAAACTTTCAAAAGTAGCCACAGAATACTTCTTGCTGCATGAGTATGTTAACTGTGATGATTGGCTTGCCTGGGATGAATACTTTATTATGCTGTAATAAATTCATAACTACCTGAGAAAGCCAGGAAGAGCAAGAACATGCAATACTGTCAACTCAAGTTCAAGCCTTAGTCAGTGAATTCCTGTTCTTGACAGCTCCTGGTGTGGGTATCCTGTTGCATAGGAAATCAAGCCTGATCTTGAGTGAAGTTCCTGAACTGCAGAAGCTGGTAGAGATCCTCCTTTAATAGAAATGAGAGGGAGCTGGGCTTTCAGAGCTTTTCAGATCAGAGAGTGATCTAAGCAACCAAAGCATGCCACAGATAGACCTCCGGGGGACCACCTGTTGCTGCTACCCTCTTCCAATTTCATATGGTTCTGTGAAGATGTAAGTGAAGAAAGTTTCACAGCTGCCCTACGTGGCAGCTGCTACCATTCTCTGCATCACGCACTAGCAAGAAACAAGAAGAGACAGTCACACTGTCAGGAGATCAGAGAAAAACATGTTCCCATGCTGCCTTTCAAGCCATATCTTTCTGACCTCAGGTCTACAAAATTTAACCCTGCTGATAACATACAGGGCTGGGTTGACCCCAGCCAGCAACTGAGCACCCACCCTACCTTTCCTGAGGATGGAGGGATAGAGGAGGAAGGCAAAAAGACGAGTGGATTGAGAGAAAGAAAGTAAAATAAAGAGAAGCAAAAGGTGCACGTGAAAGAGAAGCAAAAGGAGAAATTTAGTTTGCTACTTCCCATTGGCAGTCAGGTGTCCAGCCTCTTTCTGAGAAGTAGGGCCCCAGTATGCACAGTGGTTTCTTCAGAAGATAAATGCCATAACCACCAATGCCACCCCTCCTCTTCCTTTCCCCCACCTTTTATTGCTGAGCGTGATGTCATATACTATGGAATGTCCCTTTGGTCAGTTTGGGTCAGCTGTCCCAGCTGTGTCCCCTCCCAATCCCTTGCCCACCCCCAGCCTACTGGCTTTTGGATGGAAGGTGAGAGAGGGAGAAAGCCTCGTCACCGTGCAAGCACCGCTTAGCAGCAGCCCAAGCACTGGTGAGTTGTGAACACTTGTTCTGGCCACAAATGCAAAGCACAGCACCATACAGGCTACTATGAAGAAAGCTGACTTCATAATTTCATCCCAGCCAGAGCCAGTACTGATATGAATAGGAAAAAAAAAAAAAAAAAAAGGATTACAGTTATCAAACAACTGATTTCCAGCATTGCTTTTCTTGTGGGGAGCAGCACACAGACTGGTTTATATTCTTTTGAGAGCACAAAAGGAGGAGGTAATCCTTTCTTTTATCCTAAAATAAGGCCTTAGGATAAAAGCAGATATTTTTTTTCTCCTTAAAAAAATATAAATTAGCTTCCAGACAAGTGTGAAAACTAGAAACCTGGGGCACTGACAAATTTACATGGACCCATTAACTGGTTAATTTCAAGCTGAAATTAGTCTAACACTGTAAAGTGCTTAATGGCTACAGTAGAAATAATTAAGATCTCTTTCTAGCTTCTCTAATATTCCATTTTGTCACTATTCAAAATATCTATGAAGCAAGGGAAAAGAGAGGCTAATACATTATTTTAACCATCATCGGGTGTCAAAGTATCGAAAGTTAGTCTACTTCATCCAGGCTGTCAATCCGGATGGTAAATTCCAACAATGACGGGGAAAAACCCTCAAATGTTAATCTGGTTTGACAGGTTTAGGTCATTTTGTGCTTTCCTGTGCTGTTCCAAGCGTCGGTGCAAAAAGCAAAGCCTTCAAAACAAGACCACTGAAGACATTTAGTGCAGACACTCGGAGAACTGCAGTGGAGTGTTACGGTCTGAAGAGAGTGGGTTGGTTTAGGTTGCAGTAGGGTTAGGGGAGGTTCTTGCAAGCAGTAGGATAGACTCAGATCTCCACCCCTCACTACAATTATAAAGGCACTAACCTCTAAGGAAGGAGCCAAGGAGGAGTTGAAGGGCCAACTCCTTTCCTCTGGAGGGCTGGGGGAGGAATGTTGCAGAGCCGTTAAACTAGTAGGAATTGAATTTTTTTTCTCGGGAAGAGGGCTTATCTCTTTATTCTGTCTCTCGGTGAGAAAAATGTGGCTGAAGCTTCTTTTGGCTATTCTCCTCCTGCCTGTAACAGCTGCCAAGGAACCTGAGCCGTAAGAACTACCATATTATTACTAGCAGTGTTCATGATAAGGCTTTGAAGACAGTGCTAATTAGTACCACTAAATTGACTTTAAATATTAAATACTGCCATGCCTCATCTTTTCTATCTGGAGAGCTGAGTTAAACTGGAATGGGGATGACAAGTGAATGGTTCTCATTTAATACAAAGCAGACCTTCTGTCTATTGCAGAGCTTCCATAGAAGTTGACATGTGTGTTCAGAAAAGAAAAAAGCAGTAGTAATAGCAGTGTTCTTTGCTAAAATCAGGTGGGTCCAGGACTCAGAGATAGGACAAAAGGGCAAGAGTTAGGGGCATTGACAAAGTGTCCTGTATTTAATCTAAACTAATCAGTGAGTACTGAATAATAATGCTTTGTATGTTTTCCATCCTGTTGACACTGTTTCTCCTTTTTCTGTGTTTTAATGACTTTGATGTTTGGATCTCACAGGCAGTATGTCCTGATGGTGCCTGCTGTCCTTCAAACTGACTCTCCAGGTCAGGTTTGCCTGCAGTTCCTTAACCTCAACGAGACAATACCCGTCAGAGTCATCCTTGAATATGGTTCTGTTAACACCACTATTTTTGAGAAAACCATGGCAGCCAGCAACGGTCTACAGTGTTTCAACTTCACGGTAAATTAATTTTAATTTATGTCCCCATGGAAAAGTAGGGAGGGAAAAGAAAATTAGAGCAGAGAGCACAGGAGAGGAACGAGCAACAGAAGAAATAAGACTTGTTGAAGGAAAAAGCAAGTAGAGAAGAGATATATCAGACAAGGAGATATTTTTAATAGATATAAGAAATTAGAAAGGTCCAAGAAAGGTGATGGAAGGTGATGAAGGTGGTGGAAGAGAGAAAAGTGTCTCTTCATATGAAGAGACCAGGCCACAGGCATAGCTGTTCCATAGGCTCTGGAGCAAATGACTTCAAGACTAGCAACCTCCCCTTATTTTTCCGTTTCCTCACAGATTCCTTCTGTCAGTTCTGCCCCATTGGCTTTCATTTCGTTCTCTGCCAAGGGCACCACAGTCAGCCTAGAAGAGCGGCGGTCGGTGATGATCTGGAACACGGAAAGCATTGTCTTCGTGCAGACAGACAAACCCATCTACAAACCAGGACAGAGCGGTGAATATCTATTTAGTTTATAACATGTCCCTTAGGAAGCAATTTCTTCTTCTGACTGCCGGGTATTTTTCAGACTAAGTACAGTTTAGCCAGTTTCTTCAGAGTTTCTGTTAAAACAATTACAAGTTTTTGTGGTGAAGCTCAGGCCGTCATCTTAAGGATGGCAGGAGACTGTCATCCCACGGTTTCTATTATTTTCTTTGTCCCTTCCTCCCAGATGATAGAAGAGAGGACCTTTTACTGCTGCTGTTTCATTACTGGTGACAGGTCAAGATAGTGGAAAGAGGTGATTAGATCACTGGCTAAGTGCCTGGCATAAAACAATGCTCCCAGTCTTCTGTCAGCACCAAAGACAATCTAAAGACCAAGAGTGAAATCCATTCTTTTAAAATTAATTGTAATTTTTTGAAGAAAAAATCATGCTATTGACCTTCTCAATTCTGAGATGGTTTTGGACTGCATATTTTCACGTTGTTGTTTTCCCTGCATTTATGCTGTTCCCCTATCCATACTTCTCATCTGGCCATCAGAGCTCCATATATGCAACCATTTATCTAGATCCATTCCTTAATTCATTTCTAGGCTTTAAGGCTTCTAGCACACAGATAGAACACTACAGAACACTACAAGAATACTTCTTTCCAGAGGTCATCCAAATAATATAGCCATGAGACTGGATCAGTTATGCTTTAATTAGCAATGAGTTCTATCTACTTAGATAAATAGCATGAAGGAAAGCTTACCAATCAGAATTTGGTGCCACCAAGGTGTCCACCAAACATGGCTTGATTATTTGTCAATGGCTTGGTTTTGAAGTGGGGGAAGCAGTAACTAAATTAAATTATGAAAAGGTAATGCTTTGTAAGGACACTTTTGAAACATGATTTTACGTTTCTCCTTGTGCAGTAATTCATTGTCCTTCTTTTAGTTTTTCTCTTGTAAAAATTTAAAGAAAAAAAAAAAAAAAGGAAGTATGGCAAAAACCTCTACAGGATGAGAACAAAACAAATGGAACTAAGAGCAATTACACTGCATTAAGAAAAACTGACACTTCACCTAGCTTCAGTAGTATTTGGAACTTTCCTACGTTCAAAGCAACAAACCCTGCTTTAGAGGTCAGGAAATGAAGAGGAACAAGCTTGCCTAGGTCATGCAGACGGCCACTGGAAGAGTTATGGCTGTCACTTGTGCCTGCCTGACCTGCCCAGCAGTTCTGATTCATTCAGTCGTCCCCTTCCTCTGAGGTTAAGCAAACTCTCACGAAAGAATGTGAGCACTCCCCTCAGCAAAGTCTCTGTACAATTCTTTTACCTTTGGATGCATTTAATTACCTGCATCCTGTGCAAATGGGACTGTGAGAAGATCCAGTGAAACTAGGAGTACTAACGGGTGCAAAACATCGTGCTCAGCCAAATTAACTACAGCTAATGCTAACACCCTCTTTCTTGTCTTTCCAGTGATGTTTCGTGTTGTTGCCCTGGATTTCAATTTTAAACCTGTTCAGGAGGTGGTGAGTGACCAGTAACATTCCCCTGTATTTAAAACTGCTGGCAGACAACCTCTTTCTCAAATTTTAAATAAACATTTGCTGTGGATAAAACAAGATGTTGTAGAGACTAAATGCCAAAAAATTAACATGATTTCCTAAGCACCTAAGCTATAACCCACCCTTACATTAGACTCACAGGGAAGAGTGCAAGTGTGCAGCAGGTTGGATTCCTGACATGATACCTGCTGCTGTTGCTGGGAAAGAGTCTCAAAAACCCTTCTTTTAGTTGCTACAGACATTATTTTAACTCTGACCGGAAAGCCCCATGGTTCAGTCTCCTGCTGTTCAGTCTCCTGTTCAACAATTGGTGCTTGCAAAAAAAAGTGGTAAGTCATCCACCTGGTACTTTGCCCATTTTAGAAATGGGGCAATGAAAATGAAAGTTGTTACCACAATCATTTGTGTCACCAGAAGCAAGCTGTCTTCGTGCTCAAGCCAAAAGATGGAAGGGTCTTCACTGACCTCCTCTCATGTGGTTGTAATGCAGAAAACAGCACAGTATTGCCAAAAAAAAAAAAAAAAAAAAAAAAAGAAATTTAAGCTGGTAGTAATAAGAAGAGTGAGGATATAAAATCAAAGAAGTCCAAATCACAGTTTACGTGCACCTCTATACTCTATTTACTCAGATGCTCTGGGATTGCACTAAATCCAGTATGATCAGAAACTGCCCAAACATTCTCCTTTCAATCTCTTCCTTTTATGTAATCTTCTTATTGAAGTAAAACTGCTATTAAACAGATTAAAGTAAGAGATGAGGGTATCTGATCATTGGCATTATACTGATTATTGGTTATATATTTCTCACAGTCCTGGGGAAAATGAATTCTTGTTTGTTCAGCCACCTAATCTCTTCTCCCACTGTTTTCTTCCTCTTTCAGTACCCCTTGATTGCAATTCAGGTAAGATTTTTTTTTTCTCTTTGTACTATATTACACATCTGAAAATAAAACCTAGGGCATATGTGCTCACTGCAGTTTGCATGTGTCTACGCACAGCCAAATCTGGCTCTTGAGTAGTCTGGCAGAAATTAACAGGATCTTCCTAAAATCACAGGATGCTGTTTGAGCCTTACTAACATGGAAATCATACCGATATTCATTTCAGCAGTTAAAAGTTGCACTGTTCTTCTGCCTGCCTTTGACTCCCCTCCACCTCCTCCGGTTTGCTCAACCTGTTTTGGGGTATATCCTTTCATTACTCAAGTGCTGCTGAAAACTATGAACGAATACAGCCTGTGGTTACAACTAGTAGCTACGTTAGCACTTCCATGGCATGATTCTTAAAATAGCAATTGCAGTCCTTGTCAAGATAGAGTTCTTGCAGGTTTTGATTTTATACCATGTAGTCGGGTAACTTTATTTTGCTTGCAGCGAAACATACATATTTTGAGCTCTACGTGTGTTTTTTCTGCAGTCGGTGCTTTACAGGGTTCAAGGAAATGGTGCAAATGAAGCCTCTTTAGTCCAACTGGCATAACATCTACCGAGAGGCAAATGACACATCAGGGAATGCAGAAGACATGATTCCTTCCTTCTTTTTAGCAGCTGGAAAAAATCTGGGGTTGCTAGAGGCCAAGATTTGTGTGGCTACGCTCGGCAGAAGGGGAAACATGAAGAAGATTTTCTGTCTATCCCCTCTTGACGTAAAAGTAGAGCAACACATACTAAAAAGCAGGGATAAGCATTATTGTGCAGCTTCCCCTGATGATTGAGACTAATAACTAGGCTGGCAGAGGATACCTAAATCTGAGAACAACAGATGAGAATCAAGCAACATTAATAGTCACAGTACAAAGGCATAATTTGTCTCAATTCACATGCATTATACAACTTCACCAATGAGTTAAAGCAACTTGCCCTATTTCCTTCTTTGTTTCTGGTTTTGTGTGCTAGTAGCAAAAGATTTCCAAAGAAAAACAAACTGTGAGTCCGTACTCTTTTTTTTCTTCAGGATCCACAGGGCAACAGGATCTTTCAGTGGCAGAATGTGACATCAGAGATGAACATTATCCAGATTGAATTCCCACTAACTGAAGAGCCTATCCTGGGGAGCTACAGAATTATCGTAGCAAAGACATCGGGAGAAAAAACAAATCACTCATTCCTTGTGGAGGAATATGGTAAATGACACCCTTTCTTTTTATTCAGAGTGGAAAACGTTATTGGGGATGAGCCCCCTATCAATCAATCCCTTTGCTAAAACTTCAAACAGCTTCCTGCCAACTGCAACTTCAGCTAGTTCTCATTAAGAACTGTAGGGGGGGAAAAAAAGAAAAAAGAAAAAAAAAAGACAGTAAAAAGCCAAAGAAGAGAAATTAATGATTTTGGACAGATTCAGCCAGAAAATAATTTGCATAACAAATCAATAAGTTGATTACAAATTTCACTGTGACAGACTAACCTTCTCCCAGCCACATCTACTAATTTTCTTGGCTGAAGCTCTGTGAGGTATCTAGACCTCACAGGATTCATGTCAGAAGCCCTGACTTCTCTTCAAAGCTTTGTAGAAATACCTTCATGAGCCTCTGCAGGTCAGGCCACTTCTCAACTGTTTTGGCACCCCAGTTCTGAGATGCCATTCCACCTGTGACTAACACTGATGATATAGCCCCATTTCCTCTTTCACTTCAGGAGGGCCTGCAAGTTTAGAATGTGCCAGTGTTGGGGTTTTTTTTTATTATTTTCATTCTTTTTCCTAGTGTTGCCAAAATTTGATGTCTCAGTCACTGCCCCAGAGAGCCTCACAGTCCTGGATTCAGAGTTCACGGTGAAAGTGTGTGGAGTGTAAGTACCAGGTACAAATTGGTTAGGAAATACCCTGAAGAGCAAGGACTTCCCAAGAACTGGGGAAAGAGACAGGGTTTAGAGAAGAGGCTAATATAAACAGGGCCTCAGAAGAGGTTGGTCAGTGTTAACTAGCTGGTTGGAGCTTTCTTTTACTTGTGTGCTCATCTCATTTTATTGTATGAGTATTCTCTCCCAACGGGCATTCAGTGGCTTGAATAAATCTTTTGAGAGGTTCCCTGCTAAAGTAGGATGTGACCACTCCCAAATACCCACTTTAGAGGGAGAGGTTGATACAGAAGAGCACCATTAAATTCTAGCAGGTGTCTTAGGGTTCCAGCTGTCTTTAAAGTCCCCTCCAAGCTTTGTCCTTCAGAAGATCCTTACTCACTCTAACACTAAAATCTTATAACTAAGAATCCAGAGTTGAAATCCTGATCCCCTTGCAGATATGAGTAGTTCTGCTTTGATTTCAGTGAGTCTAGAACTTCAGTCTAAGCTGAAGAGTGGAAACAACACTCATCATTTGTTTGGTGGCCGTGCCTGTCCATCATGTTTATAGAGGTATTTATTTTTATGTTTAAGGTGTGGTTTTGGTTCATGGTTTTTGGGGTGAAATAGAACTCATTAATATTTCAACTTTTGAGTTATATTATCAAGAATTAGGAATTAGGAAAAGAATTAGGAAGAACTCTGTGAAACTACTGCATTCTGTGGCTTCCCATCTCACTGCTTGTCCTGGGTCTATTCCTGCACTAGTCAGCTTAAGTCCATTTTTCAAGCATCAGCTCATGGGTATATTTCCTCTTCCCCTAGGTACACCTACGGCCAGCCTGTAGAAGGGAAAGTCCAGCTCAGTGTGTGCAGGGATTTTGACTCATATGGGAGGTGCAAGAAAAGCCCAGTTTGTCAATCATTTACCAAAGAGGTGTGATACATTATTATTATTATTATTATTATTATTATTATTATTGTTGTTGTTGTTGTTGTTGTTGTTGTTGTTGTTGTTGTTGTTGTTGTTGTTGTTATTATTATTATTATTATTCCTGTTTGTGCCCGTCCTCCCCTGCCTTCTTGCTTCTCTCCCTTTGCTCACCACACTTTTCTTTCTCTCTTTGATGCCTCACTTCATTCTACTAATCTATTTGCTTCAATCACTAGCTAGGAACTCAGGGCACCTAATTTCTCTTGGTTTCCTAGAGGCCTGAAGAAGGACTGACATGTTTCTTCTTCACAACTCAGTTTCCCATCTGAAAAGTGTAGACAGTGATGTCTCCATCAGTCCTCTATAAATCCTGATAAAAGTAATGGGAAGGGGAGTATTGCCAGCACCCTTTGAAAGCTGTGATCCTTGGTAATAGGATTTTGTTTTCTTCCCTTTCCAGCTGGATACAGAGGGTTGCATGTCTCAGGTTTTCAGCTCCAACATCTTTGAGCTAAATCGCATTGGCTACATGAGGAATCTTGATGTGAAAGCCATTGCCACAGAGAAAGGAACAGGTAATCCCTTCTAGGCAGTCAGACAAAAAGGAGATATTCAGCCTCTGCCTGCTAAGTACGAGGATGTCTTCCCAGGCAAGACACATTTTTATAGGCACAGTGACCATCTCCAGGCAAATGCTAAGTCTGAAATTCTGATGAAGGCATATGCAAGTCTCTTGACTCTGGATGTGTCTTACAGGCCTGCAACTTACAGCTACTCGCTCTATTTCCATAACTCGGATGATGAGCAGCATACAGTTTGAAAACATGGATCGCCACTACAAAAGAGGAATTCCTTACTTTGGACGGGTAAGCAAGGGCATAGAGAGCTCGTGTTGAAGATGACTGACAGGCAATCGCATGACAACGGTGATGGCTATATCTGGGGGACTCTTTGGGGCAGGGAGTGCTCACCCCAGGCTTATTTCTTTACACACGGTGCCCTACTGATAGTTCTGAATACTGAAGAGTATTAGTTTATTCTGAGTTTGATTCTACCAGAAATACTTTGAATAAAAACAATCTATTAACTGGCATTTTTCTTAGTTGCATTTTTAAGCCTGATATAAATCATTGCCTCTCCCTTCTAAATTGAGCATCATATGTCAGCCAGAGACAAATGAAAACACTGGGGGATCAGGGAAGAAAAAGTGAAAGGAATTTAAGAAAAAAAAATTAAGGAGATAACAACAGTTTCCATCTCAAAAAGCTTTTTAATGATTTTATGTTTCATGACAAATCCCACATAACTCTGCCAGTAGTTTAAAGGGTAGGGATAAAGCTTGCTCTTTTCTTCAGTTCAGCTTCTTCTAATGAAGAAAGAATAAGTGTACATCTTACCAGTAGAATTGAAAGAAGAAAAGAGATTGTATTTCACGTATTATTATTTTTTCCCCCTCTGGAAGATGTCTATATAACTTTCTCACTCGGTCCTCACTCCCGCTCCATTCTTCAGATTTCTGTGCACCTCATCTTACCGGAGGCTGGGGGTCAACAGACTTCCTGGGGTGATGTGTCACTGTAAATTCCTCAGACACACACATTCATACACACAGTAGGGTTTAAACATGCTAAAAGAGGAGCGCTGGGAGGCTGCGATGTCACATCTCAGAGATAAAGCTGCTGATTATGGCTTCAGGCAGCTTCTTCATTTTTGTGCAAAAAAAAAATCCCTTGAGGGTTATATTAGGGGAACTATTGTCTGGAAGCCACTGATTCTTATACTTTCTCAAATTGCAGCAGATCCCAGTCCCTGTCCTGGTGCCACCACGTGCCATTCATGGTCATTCCCTGCACTACGAAACATCTGTTGCTGGCCATATGTTGTATGCCTTCACTTCAGGTGCCTTTAGTCTCACGGAGATCAACATCCACCTCAATACTTTTAGTCCCATATTATTATTTTTGTTTCAGAGGTCGTTTTCCTGCATGTTGTTTCTGGACAGTAAGGATAGTTAATCTCTTTAGCTTGTATTTAATATATTATTACTTCTGCCATCTTTTTCTGAAAAAAAAACAAAAAACAAATCAAAATGAATGCTTACTTAGAGCAACCTAGAATATGCCTGGTGGTGTCCATTATTTTTTATTTGTTTAACACATAAACAGTAGAGACAGTGGGGACAGAATCAGAAAAGCATTCAAAACAAAGATCTGCAGAAAAGACCTTCAGACACTGAAAGTACCAGCAGCAGACTCTAGAAACTAAGAAAGCAAAAAAAAAATGGAGGAAAGGAAGTATATCTTTACACTGGAAATGTGTAGTTAGAGGGGACTGAGCAGGAAAGAGATGAGACATAACAAGTTCTTGCTCCACGAAAGGACATTATCAATGAAGTAGCAGATGCTGAGGAAGCTCCTGCCCCTCATAAGATAATTGAGATAGCTACCAGAAAGTGAAGAGAGACATTTCAGTTCTTAAGTATTGCTTTGAAGGGAGTAGAAAAAGCAATTCTGCTGTGTGGAAAGCAAAGGAGTGCAAAACATTAATACCTGCATACAGAAAGATAACACACTGAACACATCTCACATTCTCTTCTACAGATCAAGCTGGTAGACAAAGACAACTCTCCTATTCCCAATGAGGTTATTCAGCTATTTGTCAACAACAAGAACACAGACAACTTCACCACTGATGATAACGGCATTGCAGAGTTCAGCATCGATACCTCTGAGATGTTTGATCCCGAGATCAATCTGAGAGTGAGTACAAAACAAGGCTTGGAAACAGACAGAGAGAGCAGATAGCTGCTCTCAAACTGAACCCAAAAAAGATGGGATGAGGTTTGAATTCTGGTAGTAAAGATGTGCTTTCTCTGGCTTACTTCATGTTCTAGAACTCTCAAAGTTACTTTAAAAAGAAGTGAGGAAAATACCTGAGTTGTTGCAATGCAAGGCTGCAAGACCATTGGGCTGCTTTTTCCTCACCAGTATGGATTTAGATGCAATTCTTAAATATATGCAATGGGTGAACTAATCATTCTGATGTCAGTATGTGATAATGATTTCCCTAGTGATATATGTTTGGTTTCCTTTTCTTCCCCACTCCCTCTCCTCATCAGGCAATGTACAAAACCAGTGACCACTGCCACCCTGAAGGCTGGATAGAGCCCTCCTACCCTGATGCATCTCTCTCCATCCAACGCTTCTACTCCTGGACTAGCAGTTTTGTGAGGATTGAGCCCTTGTGGCAAGATCTGAAGTGTGGGCAGAAGAGGATGATCACTGTGCACTACGTCTTGAACACAGAAGGATACAAGAGCACCGACACCATGAACTTCTACTATGTGGTAAGTGTGGGGTTGTTGCATGGCTTGCTGGAAAGGGCTATCCGCTATCCACAGCAATTATGTCAATGAGTGCTCTTCCAGATTTCGGATTACCAGCCAGCACAACGGCCAACAACCCAAGGACAGAAACAGGAGGCTTGGCAGAACTACCCACTCAGGAAAAATTGCCCCCATTTCTGGCCACGTTACTCTCTTTCACAGTAAGAAGCCACCTTCATAATGTCTTAGGCCAGGGTTCTTGTCCCTTCCCTCCAATAAACTCTTTATGGTATTTTCTACCTCCCCCTTCCTTTTCCTTCTGCTTCCTGACCAGTGACAAGGACCCCGGCAGTAACAGCAGCAGTGGCAGCATCCAGCCTGCCCTAAGGCTGGCGTTCAAGGATGTGAAGCCTTAATATACATATGTGAAGTCTCAATATACATGCCTTGATTGTTCTATCCATGCACATTGAACTTGATTACCACTTTCTCCCTCCAAACTCTGCCGACACCTAAATGTATTGCTCTTCTCTCCACAGGGCATGGCAAAAGGCAAGATCATCCTTACAGGGGAAATTAAAGTTAACATCCAAGCTGGTGAGTTAAGGTGCCAGTCCATGTTTCTGCATTAAAAACAGAAAAACAAAACAAAACAAAAGAACACAAATAAACGAACAGACCAAAACTTCCTGGATATATATACAGCAGCTATTGGGAGGGCTGTGTCTCTCTGAAAGGGTTGTCAGGCACTGGAATGGGCTGCCCAGGGAGGTGGTTGAGACACCATCCCTGGAGGTAAACAAGAGATGAGTTGACGTGGTGCTCAGGGATATGGATTAGTGTTGGGTTGGTATTTTGGGTGTGGTATGTGGTTTGTGTGGGGTTTTTTGTTTGTTTGTGGGTTTTTTTTATTATTTGGGGGGGTTGGGGTTTTTTTGGTGTTTTTCATTGCTTGGACTAGGTGATCTTAAAGGGTCCCTTCCAACCTAGATGATTCTGTGATTCTGTGATTCTCTCCATCCACGTATGTGTGCATGATAGCACATGAAAACGCATGATAGTGCATGA
Organism: Gallinago jamesoni; assembly: GCA_025769975.1. Lineage (NCBI taxonomy): Eukaryota > Metazoa > Chordata > Aves > Charadriiformes > Scolopacidae > Gallinago > Gallinago jamesoni. Next base: position 73,722,278 of record JAOQGH010000001.1, on the reverse strand, counting down.
AAGCACTACCACTAAGATCACTATAAAGTCAGGTTTATTCCAGTGACTAGTTAATTTGATACGAGTCAAGAAGTAGTGTCCTGTAAAGATCTTCCCAAAGGATAACGTAGGGAATGCAGAGTGTCTGGCTTAGAGGGCTACCTGAATCTGTCCACATGTTGCAGCCCTCAATAAATCTGATAGCATCTGGATCCAAACCCAGGCATGTCACCTCCTGGCAAACCCAGGACTTTTCACTTTATCATTTAAATATGGATTGCTCCACTGACTGGTACAGCTTTATGCCAGCTGAGGATGGCGACTATTGCAGCAGATCTTTGCACTTCTCTCCTTATTAGTTCCTTTCTCTCTTTTTAACAGACAAAAACGGCACTTTCACCATCCCACTTGTGGTCAATGAGAAAATGGCTCCAGCCCTTCGGTTGCTGGTTTATACCTTACACCCTGCTAAGGAGCTGGTGGCAGACAGTGTCCGATTTCCAGTTGAGAAATGTTTCAAAAACAAGGTGAGGGGCACTAAGATACAGCAAGTCTTGCCTGCTGTCACATAAACGCAAAATCTCTGTGCAGGCATTCAGAACAGACTTCCAGTTTTATTTCTTGTTTCCATCCATTCCACTTCTCTCAACATTAGCCTCTTAATTCTCCTTTTTTTCTCTTCAGCCTTATATCTCTCCTCTACCACCACCTCCTGGCCTTATAGTCAAATGATTAATCTTCTTTTAACATTAAAAATGTCTTTTTAGGAAACCCTCTTTTTAGGAAACCCTCAACTCCCTTGAACTTTATTTAGTTTAGATTGTCTGTTCTTCAGCATAGCAAACTTTAGCCTTATTTCACTTCACTATTTAATCTAATTTTTTACACTTTTTGTTGAAAAATGCAGTTTGGGTTTACCAGAATTAAATACATATAGAAAAGAAAGCAAAAATAGCAATCTGAGGTTTAAGTCTTCCTTCTGTGTTTTTTCCACTGGTACATTTTCATTTGTCGTTTTGAAATCAGATTTCACCATTAAGATTTTTCTAATATTCTGTTCCTAATAGCTTAAAAAACATGAAACACTAGGAGAAAACAAAACAAGTGAGATTAAGCAAGATGTCTCCGGGAGGAGACTTTAATATCAGGAGGTGCTTTAAGAGAAGAGCCTTCTATGGTCCTTCTTGCCCTCCGTTCACATCCAGAGCAGCCCCCAGCAGAAGGGATTAGCCACACCAACTTCTGTTTGATAAATTTCAGGTCCAGCTGCAGTTCTCTGAAAAGCGGATGCGCTCAGCTTTCAATGTCAGCTTAGTCCTTGAAGCCACTGCCAATTCCTTCTGTGCTGTGAGGGCGGTGGATAAGAGCATCCTGCTCCTGGAGTCCAGGACAGAGCTGTCTGCAGAAACGGTAAAATGCCCAGAAAAATGCCTTCCACCCCTTCCTTCTCCTCCATTACAGTGACTCTCCACTTAGACTCTTGCTGCTTTTTGCCTGTGCTGGTCATAAGCCATCTATAATAGGCAATGCAGAGCTTTTGTTTCTTGGCAGTTGGAAGTCCTCTTCCACGTGGGGTTTGGTTTAACCAGTGACTGGTCCCTGGCAGCACAAACCTCTGGTGGGTCAGCCACTCCTCCCAGTTTTGCTCCATCAGCAAACTTGCTGAGGGTACCCTCTGCCCCATCATCCAGATCTTTAATAAAGATGTTGGACAGGATTGGACCCAGCATTGACCCCTGGGATACACTACTAGTCACTGACCTCCAAATAGACTTTGTGCCGCTGATCACCACCATCTGGTTCCAGCCCAGGTTTCAACACAGGAAACAGAGCATTGTTTCAGAGAGGCCAACATCTCAGCTCTGGCAGCACATGACGGTGTAATCAGAATTACACTGTGTGATACACGGTGATGATCACCACGTGATCTTTACACACCCACAGGTTCTGTGTTTCCTTCCCCCTCACAGATATATAACCTCCATCCCCTGCAAGATTTTCAAGGCTACGTCTTCAATGGGCTCAATCTAGAAGACGACCCGCAAGACCCCTGTGTATCATCTGACAACATCTTTCACAAAGGCTTGTACTACACACCTGTAATGTCTGGATTAGGCCCAGATGTGTATCAGTTCCTCAGGGTAAATGTCTTGTACATTACTTAAACCTATTTAAGTGAGTTTCCATTTACGAAACTTTAGATATTTAGGTTTTCCGATTGTTCTGTCATTCTGCAAATGACACTGTTTGTGTCATTTGCAGTGTTTGTCACTCAGACATGACAAACTCACCTCATGGACATCTGTTCTCAATTGACTCTCGTGCCTCCTGTGATTCTCCAGCACACACAAAGCTCCCACAAGTCTCTGCAAAAATCTCTCTGGCCGTCTCTGTGGTACAAAGGCAGTAATAGGAAAGAAGGAGGAATGGAATAAACCTCAGATTGAGTATGGTTATGGCTGACAGCAAAATGTGTGTTTTACAGGACATGGGCATGAAATTTTTTACCAACTCAAAGGTTCGGCAACCAGTTGTGTGTTCTAGTGAGACTGTCAGACGTCAACAATATTTCTTGAATTCAGGACTCATGGCTTCTACACACCATGTTAAATCAGCAGGTAATAAGGGGAGAGGAAAGAGGTTATATTTTTCTCCTTAAATGAAGTGGTATTCATGTGACATGGACATAGAGAGTACTCATGAATCACGTTGGTATTGACATTGAATATTAGTCTGGCTTAGTACAATGGCCAATGCCCAAAAAAGCCTTTCAGGTCTATGCTTCTCATTCATGTCTAGTTTCACACTGGGAAGTGTTGGCACTCAATAGTGTCACACAAAGCTAACACTTGCCTTCTGATCAGAGCTTTGAAAAAACACTGTTTGAACAGACAGTGTGCAAGTGGGGACAGCAAAGAGATCTAAGAGATAAGTGACCTGAATTCTAGCCCTAGGTCTCTCGTGCTCATATCTGGAGACCAAAGCACTTCAAGCCATGCTTTCTTTCTCTGTGACACCAGGCTATATCTAACTCAGAGATAAATTAGTGACATGACTTAATATTTGTGTGGCATTGCTGGTAATCTCAGTTAGAAAGAAATGGGTAAATGCTAATCATCCCTCACACTGGCCCATACATCTTAAAACCTGTTCTTTCTGGGAGTCTTCATTGTATGAACCAGGTTTGACTAAATTCCCATTATCTCTTAGCAGCTGAAGTTGCTAGAGAGGAACGTGGGAACAGACTCATCATAGAGACTATTCGGGAATTCTTCCCTGAAACTTGGATTTGGGATATAGTCCTAATCAAGTGAGTACTGCTTCTTCCCTCTCTTTGGCTTGCTTTTAAGAGTTATTAAATATGTCCCCTGATGTCATGCAAGGTGGCAATTCTTTGCCATCCCTTTTTACCTTTTGGCCTGGAAGACCAAGCTTTCTCAATTAACACCTGACCACCTGCCCTCCTCTTTTCCATGATAAAATTACCCTGTCCTGAAAGACATCTATTCCCACAATGTGTGCATCACGAGTCATATTCCCTTCCTAAGAAGACAGACACCTCTATTTAAAATATGGGTCTGCAAAACAAGAATTCTGAGTCTTCTTTCCAAACTCAGGGAAGTGATGGTCGAAAGAACTTTCAAATGGGCTTTTATCAGAAGATTTGGATGATAAGTTTGGGGGGAACTTTGGATGTGGTATTTCTGCAGACTGAATAAGGGTATTGCTGATTTTAAAAACCCATTGCCTCTACTGAGAAGCAACGTATATGAAACTTACCATTACTAAACTCATCCTTTATCCATTCCCATCAGCTCTACTGGAAAAGCCAACATCTCATACACCGTCCCTGACACCATCACCGAATGGAAGGCTAGTGCTTTCTGTGTGGACGAGTTGGTTGGATTTGGTATGTCTGTGCCTGCCACCCTGACAGTCTTCCAGCCTTTCTTTGTGGACTTGACCTTGCCATACTCTATCATCCGAGGAGAAGATTTCCTGCTTAGAGCCAATGTCTTCAACTACCTTGACCACTGCATTCAGGTGTGTACACACTCAGAGACCTTACCACATCTCCAAAGAAGGGGCAGCCTTTGTAGTCTGAAAAAAAAAGCAACAGCAAAATTACTGATGTAGATGACTGGATCTGTCCCTGCACTTGATTGATACACTGCTCATTCTATCTAATGACAGCGTATCTTGACTGGATTTGTCCTCCTAAGCAGAGGAAGATCTGTATGAATTACGACTAGGATGGGTGTATAAGCAACTCTCTCTAGAGATCCATAGAGAATGGAAACAAGTGCTTTTCAGAGTACCATTCACCATCCACATGCAAGCCATGCAAGCCATGAATGGTTTTAGAGTGTGTTTTTTTCTTTAGGGGTATATGTGAAAGTGTGAAGAAGTGGGAGTATAGAGTCTAGATTTCTTCTACTTGACTTGAATGCTGAAAATCAACTCTCCACTCTCACAAGGACATCACCATCAAAGGAGGAAAAATCAAGACACAATTTAGGAATGTTTTTTTCAGAACTCTGTTAAGGATTTGACGTAACGAAACAATAAGGCCTAGGGTTTTAGACATCCTAGAAAAAAAATCTTTGTTATTGAGGCTTTCATTTCTTAATCTTATTTTTCAAGTATTCCTACAACAACAGAAGAACAAACTCTAATGAGTGTTTTCCTTTGCAAGTTAGTTCAAAGCAATTAGGATTAGATGAAGATAACTCAACATCAGGAATCAGACATATGGATAAGATATTTAATATCTCAGTGGAGAACATCATGAGAAGCAAAAGGGAATACTGTTAAGGCTACAGATGATGGATGATTCATCTAACACCATCATCCCACACCTTAAATCTGCTTTATGCTGTTAACATTGGACATAAACTGAGACTATCTCACTCTCCTCTAACAATAAAGTGTCATTTGTCTAAGGTACAAAATCTTCATCCCATTGCACTCCTCTTTCTGTTCTCAGATTAATGTTTCGCTGTCAGATTCCCTTGATTATCAGGCCAAACTCATCTCCCCAGAGGATGATGGATGTGTATGTGCCAAACAAAGAAAGACATATGTCTGGAATATTTTCCCCAAAGAAATTGGTAAGTGCCTTTGAATCTACCTGGTTTTCTGAACTGAGAGTGATACTAATCAATTTATACCTCACCTGAAAAACCTAATCCTCTTCAACCTGGAGAGCTTGGTCTACCACTGGTCTTTCAAGGTGTCTGGGCTAAAGAGCTCCTCCACGACTGCAGTGTGTCTGTCATTCCCATTTTCAGAGATCAGTTCTCTTCCCAGATGTCTCACTTAGGGTGACTGACTACTCATTACGTTACACTACTTAATATCTGTAGACATTCATTATGAGATAATAATTCTTACTTTAGCCATCATTCTGCATGATAGAGATCTATATTTTTTTTCTATTTTTTTTCTGCTACTATTTAAGGTAATGTAGCATTCAGCATTACTGCGGAGACCAAGAATGATGGAGCTTGTGGAGACAAAGCACTGAGGAACATCAGTATTGACTACAGGGACACCCAGATCAGAACGCTGTTGGTTGAGGTACTGCTGACAGCAGTGTGCACTCTGCTCCCTTCCATGAGGAAAGAAAAATGCAGTAAAAGTACCACAAGCAAGTAAAAGTTTTTCAGGTTTGCTAAGGAACTCCTGGTTTGTCTGGCTGGGACAGGGTCTGGCTGTTCAGTCTAAGACCAAGTCCACTCCCATCTGATGTCCTCTTCCATGAGGATCAGTAGGTGTTGGCAAGTGCATTATCCCCCTCATGCAGAGGAGAAACTGGAAATGAAGGGCTCCCTCTGATGGGAAACTCCCTCTTAGTAGCAGCCACATCAAGTATGAACCTGCAAAGTATTGCTTTAGGAGGACAGGGCGGTGGGTGGCTCTTCTGTCACTGCATTTCTTCTGCATGCTTTGTCTCACCCACCGCATGTGTCTCTTCTTCCCACTCCCACGCAGCCTGAAGGCATCCGGAGGGAAAAGACACAAAACTCCCTAACCTGTACCAAAGGTAAGGGTCTTCTATGTTGCTGTCCTGAGAGGAACTGAAAGGGAGGTTGGAGTTTTCACTCTTTCCTGCAGTGCTCGTTGATGCTGTTCCTTCCCTTTTCCTAAATGGCAGCTGGTGTGAGTGCCCACAGACTGCAGATCAGTATGATCACTCAGGCAGTGTCCGTGATACAGTCAACAGAGCTCAGATGCTGAAGGAAGGCTGCTCTGAAGCTATCTATCAAAAGGAGAAGACCTTTTTGTGCAAAATCTGTCCTGCGTTTCATGCATCCATGTTTGACGGCTGCAATCACGTTTGACTGCTGTCCTCTGTTCCAAGGATGACTGCAGCCTGCAGTTTTCTGCTTTTAGAGAGGGAATGTAGTGTTCCCTTCCATACCACCTCGGTGCTGACCGCAAACAGCTTCCAAAGTCTCCTGGAAGCTCTGCCTAAAAGAGATACAAAAGCAGCCCTGGTCCTCACCAAGCAGCTCTTCCCAGTGTCTCAATGGAAAAACACACACACACACACACACAGGATTCACAGACACGTCAGCCTGGGAGCACCAGCTTTACCCTGTTTAGCTGATTTCTGTTGAGCAATGACAGTTACTGCACCATTAGGTCCATTTTTCACAACTTTGGTTTTGCTGTGCCCCCTTCTCTCTTGATGTTCTCGGGGAGAGCTGTGAGTTTCCATCTGCTGCTGTCTCTTGTTCAGTTTTGCACTGTGCAATTTCTGCCACGAGCATGTCGCTGCTGTGGCCAGTGTTCCTTTACAAATGACCGAAATGCACTAAATATTTTTTCTCCACAGGTGATGCGATTACTCAAGATATTGCTCTAGATCTACCTACAACTGTGGTGGAAGGATCAGCCAGAGCTTCCTTTTCCATTGTTGGTAAATATGTAATTAATAAATATATAATTAATAAAACATAAAAGAAAGAAAATGTAAAAGCATAAAATGAAAGCTTTTTCGGGATTCAAAATGTGTTTCCACGCTTTGTGGGGAATCTCTGCGGTACGAGGCAGGCTTGCAACCCCAGCCAGGCTTTTCCCTGGCTCTCCCTACAGAATGGAAATTACTGCTTATTTCCATGGCCGTGGGTTGAGCTGATCCTCCTCGGCATCCCCTCTTCCCCAGGAGACATCATGGGCACTGCCATGCAGAACCTGCACCAGCTCCTCCAGATGCCATTCGGCTGTGGGGAGCAGAACATGGT
>JAOQGH010000001.1:73690888-73705004 GCA_025769975.1 Gallinago jamesoni | reverse complement strand
CCTTCTCTGGAGATCTTCAAGCCCTGCCTGGATGCCGTCCTGAGTGATGTGCTCTGGGCAACCCTGCTTTGGCAGGGGAGTTGAACTAGATGATCTCTAGAAGGTCCTTTCCAACTCCAACAATTCTGTGATTCCCAGGCCTATCTGTCTCCCAGCCTGGCCAGAATTCATCCAAAAGAGGTGGAGAGCCCAGACCACAGTACCCTGTCCCAACCACCAGCAACAAGCAAGCCTCCCCATTTTTCTGCATCTCTTGTCACTCCCCGCTTGGGGTCACGGCGGTTTCCACAAACGCAGACACTTTTGGGCCGCATCATGCTGGAGCTGGTGGATGGGTGGGAAGAGCATGATCCAGGCACTACCAGATCCCAGGCAGTGGGTACCAAGAGACAGGGAGACATGGCTGGAGATGAAGGAACACAGCAGCATCACGAAGGTTCAGGAAAGAAAGATGGATGCCACTCCTCTTACCCAACTGTGCCAGTTGCCCTCCCATACCTCCGCCGAGCTGGGGCGAGCAGCTCTGTCCTCCCCCATGGGTGGGATTCAGCTCCATGTTCCCCCACATGCATACCATGGGCAGTGACACCTCCCACCAGACCAGGTTGCTCAAAGCCCCATCCTGCCTGGCCTTGATCCCCTCCAGGGATGGGGCAGCCACAGCTTCTCTGGGCAACCTGTTCCAGTGCCTCACCACCCTCACAGGAAAGAATTTCTTTCTGGTGTCTAATCTAAATCTCCCCTCTTCCAATTTAAAGCCATTACCCTTTTACCCCTTGTCCTGTTGACGCAGAATATCTCTCTTCCCAAATCATTTTTTTATTATTTTTTTTCCCTCTTGCAAAAGGAACTAAATAATTTGAGTTGGTTGGATTTGTGTTTCTGAGTTACTCAGTCCTCAACAAACCAGATGTCTGAGTCTCCACAGGCAGCAGGTCACCCAAACACGCACAGGATCCACCAGCCAGGTGAGAATTTCAGAATTGCGCAGAGCTGGCCATGCGGGACATGCATGATACTGATGTTATAAGAAGCCATTTCATTAAGTTTCACAGACAAGGAATTTGTGGGGCATGAAATTGCTTTGGGCAGAGAGCAGATTGCCATGGTAAATTCCAAAACTGAAACTTCACTGGCAGTAGGAGGGAAGCATTCTTGCTTCCCTGGCACACCCCAAATGATAGCAACTGACTCAATTTACCGGAGCATCAGACTGAGCTAAAGCGAGAGAAACAATAGTTACAGCAACAAGGTTGAAAAAGAGAGGAGGCTGCATGGATGTGGATACAAGATGTGCATTTTTTCTGGGGGATTTGAGGCCAATTAAGCCAAGGCTTCAGCATCCCACATGGAACTCATAAAAATCCCCCTCAGGTCTGGCCAAATGTTATTATCTTCAGCCAAACATGGTTTTCTGGGAAGAAACAAAGTCCTGGGGGGCAAAAAAAAAAAAAAGCTGCATTTTTATCATTCTTGCAAAGCCTTCTTTTCCTCTTAGGCCAAACCTGAACTAATAAAACATCAAGAGTATGTTTCCCACTGCAGACTCTTCTACATGCTGAAAATGCAATATATGTTACCTGATTTTATCTTGTGCCTCAAACAGTTAATTGCTGTTTGCAGTCAGATCTAATAAACATCCTGTGCTCATATTCTTTCTGCAGATTTTTACATGTAGATCATGTTCTCGTTGCCTCCTGTTCCTTCAAGGAACAGCAACATTCCTCAAAATGCATTCCAACACCTCCCAGATTTCTGGAACCTGGCTGTCTTGTTACAGCTATTTGTTGTATGGCACACACCTAAAACTGATGCAAGCTTATTAATTGTTGGCTAAGCAAATCAGGGACACTCATTAGACAGTGTCACCTCTTCCTCTCTGAAGCATCTTCCTTCTTCCTGAAGCATCATATCATTCAGCCCCAGAGACTTGTGGAGTTCTAGGCCTCAGAAGCTCAAAACTACTTAAATTTTGGCAAAACTTATAGGCTCAGCAAACTCCAGGTCTGTGCACGGGTCTGTTAAAAACACGTACTCCAAAAGCTATTCTGAAATGCAGTTTTTTATGAATAAAAAAAAAAGAGATAGCAAAGACTATAATCACACGAGAATGTCTTCAATTAAAATGCTCTGTCAAGCTCACTTCCCTTTGTGTTAAATCCCTCTTTGTAGCATTTATTTGTGCCACGGGAATTGCTTGGCTGCTCATGGGGACTTCACACTGGAGGATCTGTTAAAGGCAGATGTCACGGTCTAGTTGAGAAGAAGAGGACTTATAATGACCACGCTTGTTCTGGAAACAGAACATAAGCTTTTTTACTGTAGATGATGAGTCTCATCCACAATGTGGGCAGCTGGATGCAGGATCTAGAGAAAAAAACAAATGGATCTCCACAGGAAGATGAGCTCCAGTGTGGCAGCAATCTCTTGCTTAGGTCCCTCAATTGCTTACCCAGCACCCGCATTAGAAAAAAGAAGTCCTTGGTCCAGGGAATTTGTCTGCTCCATCTTTTGGTTCAAATCCTCTGTGACCCCTGCAGAGTCACAGGTAACAGTGCCAACCTGTCAAACAATGGCACAGCAAGGCCTCAGCCGTGTGGCTTCTTATATTTTCCAGATCTTGCTATCTACTTGTTGATCTTCAGGTCTTCTCCTCACCATGCTTCCTCTCTGTGTATGATGATCACCCAATTAACTGATCAGAGAAGACCGGAGATGTCTTTAACTGATCAGAGAAGACCAGAGGAACCTTCAGTCAAGAAATGATGATGTGTCAAAAAGCTCTGAGGAAACAACTCAGTCTTGCTCTGTTGAGTTCTTTTGCCACCTACCTGGTGGGCAATTAGACAGATAGGGCCATGTCTGCAGCCAAATGATCCCCACAACCTGATTAATCAGGTGACACAGAAGCATGGTCACATCTCTAGCACCACTGGCTGTGAAATGTGCAGCATTAGAGAAGGGCTTCCTGAGGAACATCATTCATATACATTTTAATTTTTTTATTCAGAGTTACAATGAAAAGTTTTCTGAAAAATTTTTCAAGTGGAGAAGCAACATTGTGCCAGCTACTCCTGCAGCTCAACAGCAAGAGAAAGCTTCTTTCTGCTCAACTTTCTAAAGGATCATCTTTTGAGGGTCAAGAAAATCCTACAAGCAAGGCATTACACTGAATACAGGCCCTACAGACCTCCTTCAGGGAAACTTCTCACTCTTCCTCTTTCTGATCCTCTTGCAAGTCCAATACACTGATCTCCTGATCCTGATGCTTTTTGATCCTGGAGTCCTCCACTTCTCCTTCCTGCCACACCAGTGTTCCTGCTGTGGAAACCAGTACCTCACTTAAGAACGCGATTTCAGCAGGACTGCTGGACCCCTCGTTGACACACTATGCACATAACCTGACAGCTGGGAGATCTGAAAAATCTTATTTGAGAGTGAAGGGAGGGTAAATATGAGCAAGGCAGGCAGAGGTGGAGGCAATAAAAGTCCCCGTTCTGTGTATTGACAGGACTCCACGTGCGTGCTACTGAAGTGCTAACCTTGCACATTTTTTTTCAGCCTCCCACTCTTTGGCTCAGTACCCACAGTGAGGTGAAGGCTGGGTTATTACCGGGGGCGGTTGCTTAACCATGCCCCATGTTCTCCAATTCACTTTACTGGAAGTGGCTACCTCTAGGCCCCACTGCTTCCCATCAATGTCCCTCCTGTCAAGACAAGGTGTTTCCACACTTAGTGACCGAGGTATGTGCCGTGGTTAAGCTCCTGTGGGAAGTCCTGTGCTCTGAGCGTGGGATGCACAGCCGGTCCTCTCCTCACAGCCCCTGCCCGCTTAGCCAAGGCCTTCTCTTGCTCCCTTCCCACCACCTGCGTTCAGCAGAGGGTATCCCCAAAACAGGATGGACGTGCAGTGGCGTAATCAGGCTCAGTAGTGGGCCACCATGTTCAGAAGGGTCCCGAAAGATGGCATGTTGTCTACTTGTGTAGGTCATACTGCTTTTCCTGACCTGAAGGGCCAAACACGACCAGCTCTGCCCTGCCTAACAAGGTGCAACAGAAAAGTAGAGATGCAGGGGAAAGGGCTAAACATGAGAATATCCAATTTCCTTGCCTCATGCTCCATTAGGACTTCTTGTCTTGCTTTCCTGTGGCATCCTCCATCTGAAGAATCTGGAAAAATACTTACCAGCTGAGTCCCAGCTCCTCTCTCCACTGGAGGAAGACCTGTGTCTTGAGCACCAAATGACATCTGGCTTAGCTGTAGAACAGAGAGTGGCCTGCCCACTCTTACCCAATAAGTCAAGCATTTACCCAACAAGTTTAAGCATAAAGCCCTTCCCTCCTGCTGCAGCTCAGCCAGCAATCTCTGGGCCTGAGGTCCCCCCAGGTGCAGGGTCATCTGTCCCCCTGGCACGGCTGGAAGAGCGAGACCTTGCACAGCCAAGCCAGAGCAGGGGCAGTGATTTAGGGTTTCCCTTTTTTGTAGCTAAATGAACACCAAATATATAAGTGGGAAAAATATTTGAAATGTCTGTCCCCACATAAGCACGGTCTTTTTCTCTCTTGACAGTCTTGAACATGGCCTTGGGCCATGAAGTTTGGATGGTCTCTGGGGATGGCTATCCCATAGCACCTCTAGGCAACCATACTGCTGTTGCATCACCCTCCGGGGAAGCAGTTTTTCCTTCTGTCTGCTCCTGCCACTGTGACCTCTGAGAAGAGCTTGGCTCCAACTTCATTCCACCTGCCTTGAACACCAACCTCGAAGCCAGCAGAAGGACCTTCATGAGATGCCAGTACCTCACCTGAGGAGAGAGGGAGCCCAGGCAATACCATCGCAGCTAAAGATGAACACAAAGTCTATGCATTCTGAATGTCTTTTTATATGGAAAAGGTTTATCCGAAAAGAGGAGTCACATGACTCAAAAAGAGCATAGTTAATTGTCTCAAGCACTGACTCCAGATGCATTTGTAAATGCTTTGGCTTTTTCTCTGCCTTTCCTTTGCAATAGTTTGAGTAACACAAATGTATGAATGAAAATAGCTTTTAATTCTTTACTACATTATCTTCATTTCTCTGCAATATCCAAAAAACACCTGTGAACATGCAAACACCTAGCTTCTTGTTTATATATTTAGATATTATTATATAGCGTTCACTAATTACTGTTAATGGATTTAATAATGGGGTTTCAACAACTGGTCTTACTCTGTGTGTGCCATGGGCTATAGATATCAGACAGACCAACCAAAGATTTCTGATGCCAGAGGGTTAACACCCTTGGCTGCAGTCTTTTTGGCAACACACAGTAGAGATTTCTATCAAGGCAAGAGAAAATTTATACATAGGTGGTTGAGTCACCTCTCTTCTTGGAGGGTTATAAGAAATTACATTTGGGCATTTTGTCATGTTTGTTGTTCAGCAATTTACTGTGATCTGGCCTAAATCAAATTATTTGTGATCAACAGTTGGGTAAGTGATCCACTTAGGTTTTGTACCAGCTTAACAGGGGGCTGAAGATACCAACTACATAGATTGACTCTTCATCTATCAGGTGGGCAGTGATGTCAGATATGTATGAAGGATTATCATAAGAGGAAATCTCTTTCCTCTACAACTCCCTGAAAGGAGGGTGTAGAGAGACAGGGGTCGGTCTCTTCTCCCAAGTCACAGATGATAGGACAAGGGGTAATGGCTTCAAGTTGCGCCAGGGGAGGTTCAGGTTAGATATTAGGAACTATTTCTTTCCTGAAAGGGTTGTCAGGCATTGGAATGGGCTGCCCAGGGAGGTGGTGGAGGCACCATCCCTGGAGGTGTTCAACAGACAAGTTGACATGGTGCTCGGGGATATGGATTAGTGTTGGGTTGGTGTTGGTTTGGGTGTGGTGGGGGGTTTGTGTGTGGGGTTTTTGTTTGTTTGTTTATTTGGGGGTTTTTTGTTGTTGTTTTTTCATTGGTTGGACTAGATGATCTTAAAAGGTCCCTTCCAACCTGGATGATTCTATGAAATCATGACTGCCACTGTGTATGGCAAAGGTGTTGTGTGCTTTTTCCAGCAGAGGTATCTTTCACTAGACCAGCTAGCCTTGTTGGAAGAAGGCTAGCACCTGGTCTAGGGGGAGGTGTCCCTGCCCATGGCAGGGGAGTTGGAACTCCATGAACTTTAAGGTCCCTTCCAACTCTAACCATTCTATGATTCTATGATTCTAAGAAGCCAGTCTTTCAGACACACAGTCTCTCCTTCAGGTCTGAAAAAGCACCAAAAAGCTTTCAAGCTAGAGTGTTCTGAGCTTTGGGAGAGAGCAACCACCTCAAGCACCAACTGCCTGAGCTCAAGGGCAGTTTGTGCTCATGGAGCAAAGTGGGCATTAGAGTGTCAGACATCTGGTAAGTGGTTCCTGGGGGACTGAGAAGCAGATATTTTATACCTTGAGGATGGTAAATTGGTTGGTAGAAGAAAGAAGACCATAATGAGTGGCATCCCAATTGAATCACTGGTTTTGATGGTCCTGTAGACCTACGCATGTTAGTTTTACATGCTCACCCTTAAAGTGTACTTTGCATGTGTCCATTCAGATTTCTTTTTAGTTCCAGTTTACAGCAGCCTGAAGGACAGCAGGCAGTTCGGGGTGAGTCATGTTTCCCAGCAAATGCCCGGGATGCTATTGCTTTGAAAACTGCTATTTTGCATGAGTTATTTACCAGAGAAGTCGAAGTGAGTGAGAGGACAGACAATAGGCGGTATTTCTGGAGAAAGATCTCTACGGATTTTATTACTTGGTAGTCACACAACCACTTTTTTTTTTTTTTTTAATCAGTGTTTCCATCTCTAACTGATAATCTGCTAAATCTTTTGGTTTGTGTGAGAATGCATCCATTCTTTCTCCATATGACATTTATAAAACACTCCCCCCCCTCAGCAGATACTGGCTGCCTCCCGACTGTTTTGCTAACTTTTGGGGTTTATAAAGGGTGTTAAATTTTATTCCATGAGAGACTGAGACTGATCTTTTTAACACCGTTCTTAAACTTCCTTTCATGCCCAGACATTTCTCCTGGTCCTTTGCACAGCAAATCCCTGCAGCTTTCTGGCTACTACATGAGAGTCAATACTCACTGTACACCTAACATTCAGTCTCAACGTTCACTCTTTTTCAAAGCTAAATCTTCAGGCAAAGAGCAAATAAATACGGTTGTCAGCGCTGTTGTGACCTAGTAAGCTCCCTCACACAGATCAGAGAGCTTCTGCCATTGAATGTGGCTTCCCATAGACACGTTCCAGGTGGTTTGTGCTGAAGTTATGTTCTCTGCTGGGTTATTCCTACACAACAGAACTCTTCTCAGGGATCATGAACTCCAGAAAGAATGTCACTAAACCCTTTCACCGCACAGGCACTGGAGGGGATACTGAGAGCCCTTACAGTTGCAATTTTGCAGTTTTCCATGCACTGGTGCAAACACCCCACTTACTCAGGCTTCTCAGGGAGTGCTCATAGCTTGGACTGAATATTTCTGTTCAGTGACCTGCTAGAATTCAGCAAACTTTTTTTTTTTTCTTACTAGATTCAACTTCTGGACAAGCTGCTACAACCAGAGGTTTTCAGAAGACCTGAGTCAAGTGAGTAGGACTGTTTCTGAGGGGCTTCTGTTACCAACGTGACTCAGAGCAGCACAGATCTGAATCTGGCAAAGGAAAGGAGGATCCACCTGGAACACTGGTGCTCCAGGTGACTTTGAATGACAGAGGATCACCACCATGCTGGGGAGGAGGGGGGGATATCTCCCAAAAGCATCGTGTAATATTTGTGCATATTCACAGTGGAAACAGAGCTTATTTCCATATCTAGATCAGTTCCTCACCTCATTTTGGGCTATATATTCCTGAGGGATTAATTGTCTAACCCACAGTACTGCTGTTAGCAACTGTGTCAGTAAACTACTGCAGTATTCTGTTAACATAATATAGGCAATGTTTATGCCTATGGGTTTCCTTTTGTTCTTATAATACCTACAAAATTGGCTTTTGGCTTCGAAAGATCACAGTAGCCCACATCAGAGTGCTGTGATTAGATGCTGCCCACAGGGAATACTGCCCTGTCTCGAACACAGTTCATTTCCCCAACACTGTGGATTTCTGATGGGTAAAAGAAAGCAGGGTATGAATCATTCAAAAATTTCTAATAAAAGCATTATCCAATAAATACCCTTCCCCCAGCTTGGAAGCTCTCTGGCCAAGTACTGTCCTTCTGTTCCAGCTCCTCCTTACATGCCTGTCTCGGTTTCCGGATGGGTCCTGGCCCCCAGCCCTTATCTCCTCCAGCCCCTGGGCTGTTTACAGAGCGCGGTTATAAAGAGGCTGACCCAGCAGAGAGTGGAGGGGAATTACAAGGTGCAGGAAAACAGCAGCACCAGAGCAGCCCGGGTGCCTGCTTGACTCACCACGACCTGCTCTGCGCCATGGGGAAGGACGGGCTGCCCAGCAAACCAACCATCTTCCTCCTTCTCCTCTTCTTCCTTCCTGGGAATACCTCTCCCACCACAGAACCGTAAGCTACACATGTGGAAGCAGGGTGGGGGGGCTGGGGGTAGAAGGGGAGGTGTTAGCGTGCCTTTTTCCCTTCAATTTTCTTCCTTTCTGTGATTCTTCAAACAACTCTGCCAGGTTCTTCTACTCCTGTCCCACACCCCACAAGTAGCCAAGCCCTGAGCTTCCCGCACAGCTCTGCCAGCGCTCCCCACTCTCTCCCTGCAGCCCCCTGGTTGTCCAGCACTGGGACACCCCCTCTTCCACAGCTCTGCCAGCACCCCCATCCTGCCCTGTAGCTGCCTGATGGTCCAGCCCTGCTTCCCCACAACATCTTTGCCTAATTATGTTCCCCTCCTAGAAACCTTCAGGTGCCTGGGGTTTTGTATGGATGATGCCAGAACCTATGTACCTACCTTTCCCGTAGTATCCTTGTTCCGACCACTGAGTTACTTCTCCCCCCTCCCTTTCTCCTGTTGCTTTCAAGCCAGTTTGCTCCCCTTTCTCCTGTTTCTTTCCCAGCCAGTTTGTTTCCCTTGGCAGCATTCGGATGTACTTGTTCCCAACGAGGATCTGTGACCTAAATTCCCTTCCCCTGGCGCGGAGCCTGGCACTAGCACTCTCCCCTGGGTCACCCACCCCCAGGGCTCTGCAGAGCACCCCACCTTGCTGAGACACCCCCCAACCTCCCCCAGGGAGAAGGGGCAGCCTGGGGTGGCAGGGGCAGACCTGGAGGCTGGCATCCTCACCCCAGCCTCACCCACCGGAGGGGGATCGCTCCAGAGCTTCTGGTCTGGAGGAGAGCAGCCCCCCCTCTCTTAAAATCCCCCCTGCCTCTCACTGTGCTGGCAGAAGGGCAGTTCTCACCCCTGTGGGTCTCCTCATGACTGGCTGCTGAGATTTCGTGCCCACCAGCCACGCTAGCAGCCCCAGCAGAAGGTGCTGCCACTCGCTGTGAGGTTCAGAGGTGAAGCGGTGACGGGCTCAGACCAAAGGACCTTTGACTCTCCCTGTGCCATCAACCTCCCATTCATCTGCCCCGTTTGGGTGCTTCAGGGACAGACCAGCCAGCCAAGTCCGCTTCGGGGTCAGGCTGAGCTCTCTGGTCTCCCTAAAGTAATCTGATGTAATTAAGCAACTAAGTAATCTTAATTCATCCCTGCCCAAGATCAGGAGGAAAGGGAACAGAATCACAGAATCACATGGGGTTGGAAGGGACCTCTGGAGATCATCTAGTCCAACCCCCCTGCCAGAGCAGGTCCACCCAGAGCAGGTCCCACAGGAATGTGTGCAGGCAGGTTTGGAATATCTCCAGAGAAGGAGACTCCACCACCTCCCTGGGCAGCCTATACATATTATTACCAATGATCTTGTATTGCTACTGATCATTATAAGTTTTTCAGGCAGCATATGTCTAGTTCCAAAGTAAAATGCAAATATTGTACAGCAGCCATTAGGGAAGAGTATTCACATAAGTTTATAGACAAGAAAAGGTTATTAGAAAGATCAAGTTTTCAGCCCCACAGAAGTTTTTATATAGTGTGCTCAGTAGCAAGAAGTACTGTGTTTGTAGGTGGAGAGGGAAATATTAGATCATTTGTTACACGCTGATTAATTGCTGTCAGGTTTTACATTTAAAATAAGATCTGTGTTTAAAAAAAAAAAATCTGATCGAGGAGTCTGACCACAGGGCAATCACGAACAATGTCTACAGTTGTATGGGTACCGGAGCATAAAAAGTCACGGAGTAAGTAGCAACCTTCAGGGATGTACAAAATTAGAAGACATGAAAGACTGAGGTTGGAAGGACTCATTTTCCACAAGAGATTGACATAAAAGATTAAGAGATGTTACCGAAACCACATGGTATTTTTTCAGCTGTCAGAGGATTGCCATAGCTCTATGCTATTCCTACAGGAGGTAATGAAAAGCTTTCCAAAGTGAAAAAAATGTGGTCACACTCGTTTCCTTTTCATACGAATCCGTACTACTCAGTCCTCTCCTCCCGTGAGCAACATCCTGCTCTTCATCCCCGACCTGAGCACCATTTTGGGAGGGGAGAAGGAGGAAAGGCTGAGAGAGGTGAAGGAGAGGAAGGTGTAGCTGGCACACACAGAGTGAACGTAGGAGCCCCGTAAAGAGCTGGGGAGCAGGGAGGCAGTGGAATCTGAGCAGTGAACTGCTAGGTAGGGGTGAGGGTGGTGGTTCTGTTTGAAGTGCTACAGGGTAGATCAAATGCTGTGTACAACACGGAAGGGAAGCTGCCCTTGAACTGGAGACAAAATGAAGCTTCCAGTCAAGGCTTGCGTCCTATGCCCAGCACGAGGGAGAGAGCTTCTTGGAGCAGCAGCTTGTTGCTCCTTTTTCTGTTTCAGATGGGACTGGCTGTACAGGAGGCACAATTAAAGTTCAGACCCTTATTCACCAAGTTAGTCCAGCACTGGAACGGGTGACCCAGAGAAATGGTGGAATCTCCATCTGTGGAGTCCTTTGCAACAGTCCTGTTGCAGGAGAGAAGCTGGGCTTGAGACACCCAGAGATACCTTGCAACCAAAAAATTTATGATTCTGTAAAATACTGATAGCGAGACAAATTTTTTTTTTTCTTGCTCTGGATCTGTTCTGGAAGAAACCAATAGGGGGTATCGCTCAATAGGAGGAATCATTCTCCTATTCTGACACATGGTTGGGCATGCCAGCTAGTTCAAAACACAGTGTAGTTCTTGGAACATGCTGCATATAGCCAGAAATGCCAGATCATGGTGGCACGTGAATTGGGAGGTGTGCATTTGGACTGATGGAACTGATGAAGTTCACTGGTTTCTGCGGTTGGATGCTTGTGGCAGGGAGTAGCTGAGAGTCAATATGCAGATGTTAATCCATCTCAGGACAGAGCGTTGCCTTCTCCATGTAGACAAACTCACCATTTTTGCCTCAGCCACTTTCTCTAGGGTCTCCTATCCCTCCAGGGTGTCTGCTTCTGCAGGAGCCACTGCCTCTGTTTTCAAAACACTTCATTGCATGCAGGGAGGCTGCTGAGGTCTCTTTTAGCAGCCCAGATGCTTTTTTGTCCTGGAATGTCTATACATGGACTTTGTGACCCAAGTTATTTAAAACCCTCACAGTAATTTAATTCCTGTAGCTCTTTTTACCAACACATCCCAAAACAGCTAAAGGGAGGTCTATAAACAGCGCCGTTTCTCATCCTTGTTTCAAAGGCAGGGAAGCCAGTCCAGGGGGAAGTTCTGTGCACTGGCCAAAATTTCAGCAGAACAGTGAACAGGAAGAGGAACGAGGCCAAATTCCCCATGAACTAGGTCAGGCTGTCCCTTTGGTAGGCTGGATGTTACAGTTGGATTGTCGGTGCTGCTGCCAGGGGGCAGGGGAAAGGAGATCAGGGGAAGCAACCTCCCACCAGAGCAGGTTGTTCAAAGCCCCATCCAGCCTGGCTTTGAACCCCTCCAGGGATGGGGCAGCCACAGCTTCCCTGGGCAACCTGTCCCAGTGCCTCACCACCCTCACAGCAAATAATTTCTTTCTGGTGTCTA
The DNA here is from genome assembly GCA_025769975.1 of Gallinago jamesoni. Classification (NCBI taxonomy): domain Eukaryota; kingdom Metazoa; phylum Chordata; class Aves; order Charadriiformes; family Scolopacidae; genus Gallinago; species Gallinago jamesoni. The sequence continues at coordinate 73,692,932 of JAOQGH010000001.1, read as the reverse complement.
ATCTAAATCTCCCCTCTTCCAATTTAAACCCTTTTACCCCTTGTCCTGTCACTGAACTTCCTGACAAAGAGTCCCTCGCCAGCGCAGGAGTTGCCAGCTGGCTCCCTGCCATGCTTTATCCCATTGCATTTATCCCATTGGCGAGGGAAACGGAGGTACTGCCCAGGTCCCACTGCCTCCACAATACCTGTAGGACTTCCCAAAAGCTCAGAGCCCAGGCAGTAACATAGCTCTGGATGGGTCCTGCTCTCTCTTTCCTCAGTGCTGGCACCATCTGGGAAGGTGCACATTAGCCTTCCTCCGTAGAGAGTCCACGGAAAAGTGGTATGAGCAGTCCTGACCACAGCTTTCCTCCTATGCATGCAGTGATTAATACACCCTGCAGACTGAATTGCCATCAGGACCCCCTGCTTGCTGCACCCAGGTAGCTTGAATGTGTGCAGGGAAAAAGGAATACCAGGTCCATAAAAGTGGTCCAGCAACAGACCAGGGGACTACATTAGCTCTGTCTTCTGTGGCCAGCCATAGGTGGTGAAGAACAGAGTAGAGGAGGTAAGGTGAGTAGAAATGAGTTTCCCATCTGCAGTAGCCTTACGGAGCTCCTATCAATCAGAGGTTCAAGGTCTTAAAGTGGCAGGGATCACACCTGCTCTGCTACGTTTTCTAGATATTTCTGGGCAATGAATTTACTCACGACATTTTTTTATAATACCAGGAGTAGCTGATCTTCTTGCCCTTACGAGCCTCCTACCAAATTTTATGTAGCTGGTGTCATGGGGCACATATGTATTCCTCGAAGAGTTACTGGCAGGTGGGGAGTGACAGCTTCTTTCAAGGGTCTGCACTTGGTTGGACAGACAGGTAAGGCCCTAATTATCCAGCTCAGTGGCACCTGCTGGCTCCTTTTGTTCCTCACCCAGGGAAGGACAATTTTCTGCTCTCTGTCACCTGATGCAGCCTGGCTATACGCGCCCTTCTTGGGCTGCTTGAGAGCACACAAACTGGCCATGCCAGAATTGTACATTTGGGTTTTACAACACCTGGGTAGAGCTAAGTTCCTCAGCTTAATTTTGTGCCTTAGTGAAAAAGTTTCTGCTTCCTTCCATTTTTAAGCCAGCTGCTTAATATTTTCCCCTGGTGTTGTTTACTGCACGCATTGTCACAGGTGATGAACAAACAATACTTTCTTTTATGCATATTTACAGCCTTTTGTCCTGCCTTTTGTCCTGCCTTTTTCCAAGCTGAAAAGTCTCGATTTCTCCTATGGAAATCCTTCCACATCGTCACTGCCGTCATTCGCTGAATCTTTTCTGCTAAATCCTTTATATAAATGGACAACTTATGGCAGATGTGGAAGTACCTTGCAATTTAACAGCAGCAAAACGATGTGTTACGATTTGTCCTCTGTTCCTTTCTGAGCGGTTCCTTCTGGTCCATTTGTTATTTATCACTGAATGAGGATTTTCCAAGAGTGAACAGTGCTCATGTCTGAGCTGTAGTATCCCACTTAGTGATACAGGATATACACGGTAACATATATAACGTTGGGGTCATTTTTCTTTCCTCTATTGACTGTTTCCCAAAACAGTTTATTTGCCATTTTTGCTACACAGTCTCACTGTATGACAACAATTTTCCACAAAAATGTAAGTCAGGTTTAGGTATTTTCTTACCTCGGACCATTATCAGAGAATGGTACTTCCCAGATCATTTAGAAATTTACTGAAGAACAGGGGTCCCAACAGATTCCAGAGATTTTCACTGGGTTTTGAGTCCTATCTTTTAAACAGTTAAACCAAGTCAGAATTAATAACTTGATTTATTAGTAAAAAAATAGTAAAATGATCCCTTTAATTGGATGGCAGCTTAGTTTAAGGGTCTTTTGTGAGGGACCTTGGCCAAAAGCCCTTTGAAGATGCAAGTACAGTAAACCACTACTCCATGAGATCCTTTGTGTGCTCACCTTAATAATCACAGAATCACAGAATCACAGAATCACAGAATCTTAGTGGTTGGAAGGGACCTTTGAGATCATCGAGTCCAA
>JAOQGH010000001.1:73627628-73644346 GCA_025769975.1 Gallinago jamesoni | reverse complement strand
GGTGTACACGTGGTTTTCTTTCTCATTTGATGCTGTTTCCAGGCAGAACAGAGCGTTACGCACCACCGAGTGCTGGGGAGAGATAACCAGTGATCAGAAGGGTAGGGAGAAATGAGGTTTTTGCCTCACTAATGACAGATCATTCCACTGGACTTTGAGTCTGCCAGAATGAGGTCTAAGAGCAAGTATGGTACAACGTGTTCCAGAAATGCTAAAATTGAGAGCACATAATTCTTTTATCACAGCAATCAACAACCAAGTCCTATTTCCAATCTGGAGTGACTTCTGGGCAGTATGGTGTCATCATGGACTGAGACAATATAACTGACACAAGTTGGGGTGCAGACACCTACTGTTACAGGCAGAGGAACCTCCAGCAACGCGATAGTGATGTAGGCCGTCAGCGAGACCTCGTTGTCCACTCCACCCTGCAGAGAAACACAAAGGTAGATGCTGACCATACCTAGCTTCTTATCTTTTCTTCTATTCCAGTGGGAGCAGTTTATTTGGCATTGTAGACCCTTAGCTTGCTCTCCTGCCCCTTGCAGCTGATGTGGAAGTATCAATACCACTTATAGAGTGCAAGCTGGTCTTCATTCTTCTTCCTGTTGTGGTGATCATACCTTTGGCTCCCTAAGTCTTGCCATTGACACAGGAATTTCTTATCTCCTGGAAGCTCAACTGGACCCATCTTACTTATCGTCGAATTCTAGAGTCACAAAAACCCAACCAGGCAGATGTGTTACCTTCATGGCGTTGTTCAGGAGTGTCCCAGAACTGCGGAAGCAGCCGTTCTCCTTCTGCTTCTGAGAGAGCCAGACCAAAGCATCCTGGATGTGCTTCTCATCTATGAAGATGTGAGGCCGGGCCTGGGCAAAGGACTTGAGGACGAATGCTGTGAGCCTGTAAGGGAGAAGGAGCAGTGAAAGGGCCTGAGCATGTTGTCCATCTGAGGTGACAGGGCCTACGTGCAGGTCATCTGTCCAGAGAATAGAAAGAAGGCATGGGGAACCGTAGATCAATTAGTCAGACCACATGTATATTATATCTTCACCTCGAAAAATTTAAAAAAAACCCTGCTTCCCACCTTGATTTCTTGTCCCTCTCTTGGCTCATAAAACCCTGTGATCTTTTTGTGTTGATGGTACAGTTTGTTGACCTGTATCTAAACAAATCTCTTTGGAAAAAGTAGGGAATTGCATGCCAGTAAGCTCAACATCTGCGTAACAGTAATACTCGAGAGGGAAGAATAATTAAATCCCTGTTAGCTCATGATCTGCCAGCAGGACTCTTGCAGCAGAAATCCATGTCTTATGGATTTCCCAGAACTCCCCAGAGTTTTAAAGTAAAGAAGAACATGTTAAAAGAGTTTTTGCTGGAGTCATTACAAGCAGTGATGGAGAAGAAGCAGGCATGTGGTGAGAAGCCAAGATGCTGTCAAGAGCTTAGTACTGTTTCAGGAACTAAAAGCAAACTGACGGTGGTGGAATTATCCATCCTTACCTAAAGTTGAAAACGCATGGCAATTACATGCTGAAACAACTCAAAACTTTGCAGTAAGTCACACTGGCAACACACACGTTCCTCCAGGCTCTCTTTGCTTAGTGAAACACAAACACTCTTGGAAAAAAAGATCAAAAACCATAGAGCACTGCTCTTGGATTGTCATCCTTTTGATTTATATGGAAACACCTTTCCCAGCAGCCTTCTCAGCAGATGCTAGTCTGGAAGAGTTGCCACTGAAACCCTTCAGCCTTTCTCACTCAGGATGCAAAATCCCTGCTCCCTTCTTCCCCAATTTATCTTCATTTCCTTCCTGTCTGTTATGGTCCTCAGAGTCACTGGTGGGAGAATGTGTTTCAGCTGCATAACTGGCTGATGCAGCCTGTTTCATTAAGTAGGAGGCAGCAAAGCTGCCCTGGAAAGATTGCTGGTCTACAACAGCATTTTCTGTTTATTGTCAGGCAGCATTTATTATAAATGTGTAGGTGAGAAAAAGGAGCATATAGAGGAGGCATAGGTGACATTGAAATCTTACCAGGTGTTCCCTGGTTGGCCATAACGTGGTCCAAAGGTACTGTAAGAGCCATCTGGGTGCTTGTAGTTCAGCTGCCTCTGATAACCTAGAATCGAGAGTTAAAGCAAGAATCAGATGCCAGAGAAAGTCTGCTGAGGGATGGAGGAACAGAAAAATAGCTGCAAAGGCAAAGGAGAGAGGAGTAGGTCAGTCCTATCCTGGCCAACAAGTACTGGTATGTCCCCACCTCCATGCTTATACTGCATGAGGGGAAGCATCACCTGCCTTTCTTCAGAAGGAGAGCAGGGCACATTAATGGCAATGGGCAAGTCACTGTAGCAGGTCACCAGATAACTGTGCTCTGCATTGCAACCCAGTTAGGGAGCAGAGAAAAGGGGATGCAATGATTAGGTACCCTAAAGCTTAAGTAACAGAAAATAATAAAGGAAAAAGCAGGGAAGAGTCTTCTAAGGCATACAGCAGAGATCATCTGTGCATGACAGAAGCTCTCTTTCCACACCTGGCCAACATTTCACAGAACCACCCCAGGCAGGATCTGGAAAAAAGCCAAAGCAGAAGCAAAAGCCGTGTCCCAACTCACCGCTCACTAAGTATCCGATGGCCTTGGATTTGACCTCCTCGCTCAGCTGCCCTGTCTTGTTCAGGTAATCCAGGACGTAGATGTTGGGTGCAAACAGGACCATGTTCTGCTCCCCACAGCCAAATGGCATCTGGAGGAGCTGGTGCAGGTTCTGCATGGCAGTGCCCATGATGTCACCTGGGGAACGGGAGATACCAGAGGGATATTAACAAAACTCAGGTCTGGCTGTCAGAATCAGAAGGAGCTACTGAATGAGAAGCAGGAGATGACAGGGAAGAACAACAGAAAATCTGGATTGATAAAGATTCTGGAACGAAACACAGAACAGCAGAGAAAAAGGAAAAGAGGTAAATGCGAGAAAGTTTAGGGCACTGGCAGAGAACCCTGAACAAAAGCACATGCAGAGAGGGGAAAAGAAAGAGCTCAACTCAGGGGGGAAAGTGTTGAAGACAGAAAGGATGAAAGGGAGGAGTGAGCTGTGCTGGAAACCAAGAGAAAAAGCTGTGAGGGAGGAGTGAGCTGCAACACAGAGGGGCAGAAAAAGCACATGATTCTTTCTCCCAGGCTGCTCACTCACCCAGCACTGAGAAATATGCTCTGCCTGAGTATTCTACCACATTTGGGGGGAGCAACAGGGAAAACTTCTCTTTCACAGGCACTCCTGAGAGAGAAACAAGACACAAATAGCTTCAGTGAAGTCCCAAGAAATGGCTAGTGGAAGGGGAGGGGGCCTCAGTGTAACAGGAACAGTTCCCATTAGAAATGCCCTGACTTCAGCCACCTCATTTTTCCCTGGTTATAAGGCAATCTCTGCATGAAACCACCCCCAGCCACTGTTGGGCACTGTAGATCACGTCTCTACATCTCTTAACTTGGCAGGCTAGAAAACAGGAGATAGCATTTATAACGCCAGTGTCAGCACACACAATAGAACAGAGATGCAAACAGTCATACTAAATCTCTTCTAGCTTATACCCTGATGCTTAGGCAGGATGGTCCATTCTCCAGAGCTTTCTTCTGTCTTAGGTCTCCAACTGATGGGGCATGTTTTGATTACCTAAAAATATCATTTGGCAGCACCATCTTCCTCCTCCAGTCACACCCCACCCATCAAACCGCACAGGAATAAATGGAGAGAGTGGAGAGTGCTTTACCTTTTGCACAGAGCACAGAGTTCTGGACTGTTTCCTTCTCAACTCCTTCAGGCTTGGGTGGGATGAAGGAAAACAAGAGAAGCAAGAAGTTAGTGAGATGGGTAGTACAGACAGACAGAGGAATCCTTAAGAAGGATGGAAGAATATGTGAAAAGTGAGTGATCTGGAGAAGGAGAGGCAGTCACAAACACTCCCTGAAATACAGAGCACTGAAATAATAATTTAAGCAAGTACAAAAAAAACCATGAGCCTAAGTGATTGGCCTTGTAGGTAGAGGAAAGATCAGAAAAAGAGGCACTGCAGGACTATCACATGGATGACCTGCTACTACTGTATGCAGCAAGAGACAATTAACATCCTTGCAACAAGAGGACTGCAGCATTACAGCAAGTGCTTTTGTTAGCAAAAGCTCACAGTTGCTCTAGAGGGCTGTCTTGAAGAATGTCTGCAGTGCTATTTATCATAGTGCTGCAGGGGCTTCAGGGAACAACATTCTGTCTGTTGGTAATAGAAAGGGAAGAAGTTGTGCACTGTAATATTTGGTGACACTACTGACACTGTAGAACAGAGTAGGCAAGTGTCAGGGGTTTTTTATGATACAGAGAACATAGAATATACCTGGCAGATACCACACCCAGTATAATAAACTAGCATTTTCCTATAAAGGGTATGCAATACTGCCACATAATATTTCCTTCTGTGCCACACAGCATCAGTGACTCTTCTTGACACAGGAAATTGATAAGCTGTAAAATTTTAGCATGTTTTCATGGACTTTTATAGTATCTGGAGTTTGGAGGAGACTTCTCTACTGGCATTGAATTTCCATAGGTACTTGTGAATCCCCCACCTTCATCCTGGTGCCAGACTATGGTAGCAAACCAGAACTGCATAGCACTTGGATTAAGAGACCATTTGCTGGTTTCTTAAGACTGGCAAACCTACTGGGAGTGAGTCAAAAGGAGGAGAGAAGTAGTAAAGACGGTGTATTGAAATACAGGTGACAGCTAGAAGATAAAGGGAAGGATACATTGGAGTAGGAGTCCTGCTATAACAGGGGATAGGGGAACTGTAGAGTACTGGGAGACTGTGTTATTGTGCTGTGTTATTAAGCTGTAGTCTTTATGCAGCCCTGCCAAAGTATAAAGATGATGTAAGACCATCATATGGCCACTCTGCATAGTGATCTCATAGAATCCTAGACAAGCCCAGGTTGGAAGGGACCTTGAAAGATCATCTGATCCAACCTTTCATGGGAAAGGGAGCCTAAATGAGATTATCTAGCATCCTGTCCAACTGCATCACAGCGTACACTGTAGCCTGTGGGAAAGCTCAGTCCTCCCCTTCCCACATCCCACATACCTCCACCAGCAGCTGTCTGGTGACCGTGTCCTTCCGCCCTTTCTCAGGGGTCTCCACGATGGCATTCCCGCAGGGCTGCTGGTTCTGCAGGGCCTCAGCACTCACCGAGAACTCCACCTGCCCTGGAGGAAACAGGGGTCAACCAGCCCTGCAGGGCAGTGCCACGCAACGGCAGTCACTGCCACTTCCAGGAGTTTCAACTTGCAGGTCCACGGATAGGGATTTTCTTTCCAACAAGAACACAGCTATCTATAGCAGAAGCCATCCCGGAGCAGATGAGCTGCACTGCTATTGAAAGGTGACTCTGTTTTGGTGACTGCTTTCCAGAAGATAGGACACCACAATGGTCAGACTCGCTAGCCCCGCTGCTGTTCAGCACACTGGTACCCCACATGCACACCACAGCTGCTACCACAGCAACCATGAAAACAACGTATGAAGAAAACACAGGGCAATCGTCTAATCTCTGGGAGGGATGGAGCCCCGCTGGCCAGCAATATCTCTGGCTTCAGAAGATGTTGTCCAAGGGCTGTACGGCTTGACGGTGTTGCACGTGGTGTCAGATACGGCCGTGGACACTATGAGTTCACCAACCTTTGCCTCCCAAGTAACCTCAGATAAGACAGACACTTGGCTGCAGTGCTTCCCAGGAAACACTCCCTAACACTTCCCTCAAACACCCAATACTGAACAGGGAGAGCAGTGAAGAGAAACCCTCCCCGCAGTTTTCAGCACCCTGAGACCTTTACCTAGGGACTTGGGAGTCACCAGCCAAGCCACAGTTTTCCTCCCATTCTCGCAGAGACAGTGAGATTCTTCCTCCTTTTCCACTGGAGTAGCCAGAAAATGAGTAGACTGAGCCAGAGTCACACTGACCTGCCGGTTGTAGAGAGAGGTGCAGTCAGGGAAGGGTGATCATGAAACATGGGGACCTAGAAAGCCAGAGCAATAGCTATTCCTTCACTAGCAAAGGAGCAGGGAGCTGGAGTTGTGGGCTCTACGTATTGGAGTATATAAGAAGAATAACATAAGAACTTCAGGGATGAAGGGTCTAGGGCTACTTAGAGATTAAGTATAAGAAGGCTAGGTGAAGGCAAGAGGTGTACAAGAAGGTACACAAGTACATAGAAGGATTTAAACCTTCCTTACCCTGATGCAGGCAGTCAGGTAGTTGAAAACGGTGGCTTTCAGCGTGAAGGACTCGCCACGCACCACAGAGTAGGGCACGGTGAGCTCTACAAAGAAGGGCTGGAAGGCTCTGAGGGACACTGTCGGGGACAGGCCAAAGCCCGTGTCTGCCGAAGTGCAGAACGCATTGGCTTTCCACTCGGTGATGGTGTCAGGGATGGTCACATCTAGATCAGCGTTTCCCTCAGAGCTGGTGAAGCAAGGACACAGGGGTGATTTTTATGCCATCTTGGTGACTATCTGTACTCCTTTCAGCAGTACTGAACAGTACTGCTTGTGTGAACGATGGGGTGCAGTATGTTTGGTCCTGTAGGGGTCCCCCCATATCTTCTTCCAGACCCATGACCACCCCTTGAACAAACCTAACAACAGCTGAAGGTAATTCTATCTCAGAGGATTGCCAAGTGATCTTTGCAAACAGTGAAGGACTTTTTGGGGTTGAAAAGGCTTGGCAAGCGTGGGGATTTGTGTTTTCACCTTATAAACCCAGTTTTATTAAAAAGGAAGGAACTATCCCAAGGTACTTACCTTATAGATACTAAACTCCAAATCCAAGTTTCTGGGAAATACCTTCGGACTGTCTCCGTCACCTCTTCAGGAGTCCTTGCCGAGACAAGAAATGAGTCCATCATATGTGGCTGAGGGACTGAATGTGACGAGATGGAAAAGAAATCAACTACTGATAATTCCAGACAAGCAAGATCTACATCAGCATCATGCTTCGGTCTGAGAAAGCAGCAATCTATGTGGCAACGAGAAGCTGCGCTGGCAGCAGATGCTTGCTGTGGCTGCAGTAAGCACCGATACCAGCGGCAGTGAAGGTTCAGGGTCGGGGCTTATTAGCAAAAACTACCCTTCCAGTATTTCCCACTGGTCTCCAGTGAAACTCAAAGTTTGGGGGGCAACACTTCGCAAGGTTAAAACAAGGATATTAGAGCAAAGAGCTATGCACGACCTTCTGTGCAAGAAATCTTGCAGTCCTAACGTGACACCCTTCTCCATGCTATGAGGCCAGCTAGTGATGGAACATCCCTCTGTGCAGTGTTTTTTGTAGGATCACTGTGACTCAGAAAACCATCTCGCTGCCTCTTCAACTATGGCCTCTTCAAGAACTAGGCTGAAGATGCTCAAACTAAAAACATGCAGTTGGAATTTGGGAGGAGTAAAAATAGGCTTTTTGACTAGAACAAAATTTTCCCATGTAAAAATGATTCCCCAAAAAGTATTCTGAGTTTGGGACAAAATTTGGTAAAAAAAATAAGCCTTTGTTGAAACAAAGATGGGGTGGGTGGGATTTTATTTGCTTGGATTTTATAAACAGAACGAGAAATCCACCCAAACAGATAAAGAAGAAAAATTCCTAACTAAAGTCTAGCTTTGGTCATCTTTACTTTGGCTAAATTAATTTCTACATTTAGGTAAAAATTGTGTAGCAAGCATCCGTACTGTCTGTGCAACACGCATCTCTCAGGGCATGAGTGAAAGATGCTGTGAAAGCTGTATCACATTGCTCCTAGCAAGAGTGACAGGTGGCTGACTTGTTTTTGTCTGCCATGGTATTTCAGTCCTCTTACTGCTGCCTATTTCAGTTTAAACCAATTAAAAAGCATTTATCCTGCATCTTAGCAACCTCTGTCAGAACTTGAAATTGGCTTAAAACTGGACATGTACAAAAGCACGGGCTCTTGTGCCAAGGGAAAACTCTCTGTTTTATCAGATAAATCAGTTATCTGGCTAGAACAACTTACATTTTCTAGGATATTTCCCTTAATATGAGACTCTGGAGGATGACGTGGCCAATTCTGTTGTCCAAACAGTTACAGTGTAAGAGTTGAGATAGACCTTAGAAATAAGGTGGAACCATTTCAGACTGGTCTTCTGCCACTTGCGTCTTACCATTCTAAGCCTCCAAAGTCAACCAGCTCGTCACTGGAAATTTTCTCATTCACTTCATCTGGTTTTGACTATACACGAAACTGGCTGAATCAATGGGGCCAGACTGAAGATGGTATTGGAGACCCCTTCAGCGATATCTAGGTAAAGAAGTCTAGTGCAAAAGCCTAGTGGACATTCAGCAGTAGAATAATATCCTCTGCTATGTCAGAATCTTTGAAAACTACCTGGTTCTGCTGACTTCTAATGTGGAGTTATCAAAGCTTGTCAGGAGACCTTCAACCCAGCCAAAGAGATATGCCCCACGCTCATGCAGAAGCTGACATCTGTGAACCCAACTACTTCAGTACTACTTCCAAGGGTTCAGGCCACAACCCCAGCTCTTGCTTGAATATTCAGCCCAAAATAGATTGGGGATTCCTAGACAGGATCTCTGGTCAGAAAAGAGGTGATAACAAGACCCAGGTTCCTTTACCACTTGTCCTCATTGCAAGCGCTTCAGGCACGGCTGCATGTGATGCAAAGCGGGCTCCTGCAGGTATGTAATTCTCACTGCTGCAATACCAAGGCTTCCTCACCTTGGTATTTGTGAAAATCTTTAAACCCATTTCCTATGGGAGAGAAATCCAACATGTTTTGGTTTTGTTACTGAGTTCTCTTGAGGTTTACACAGCAGACCTGACATTGGTATTTTACTGCCTGAAAAGGAGACGCTGTTACTCTCTGTGGATTGGATCTTGAGATGAACCCCCCAACCCTGGGTCTGGGCACCTGGGTGGCTCAGAAAGACCACAGTATAGACCCCTTCTTTCTTTAGGGCACTGGTTCCAGTCCAATCAAGCCTAGGGGTCAGGCTGAGCCAGGGAGCAGGTACAGAGCTTTCTCTCTGGAAAGAAATATCCACAGTGACACTGCTTAAGGACATATTGATTTCTTTGGAGTAACTGTAATGGCACAGGATTATTTACCTCCTGTTAGAACCTCATTTCAAGTCAACCTGAAAGCTTTTCTTGAACGAAGAAAAGTTTGAGACTTATCCCTTTTCCAGAAAGTTGGGAGCAAAGCTGGCAAGACAGGTGAAGCTTATGACTCTCAATGAACTTGCCTCTGGATAAAAATTAGCGTCAGCTCATTGAGATTCACAAACCCTTCCCTTGTTGTGTTGCACCATGCCACAGAAGGCTTAAGCATGCTCAGTCCTTCTCCCACTCCATTCCCTAACTGTGCAAGAGGGCTATACCTTTAGGATGCTGTAAGTGTCCTCTTCATTCCTCTCCACTACTGGAGAATACGTGATCCCATTCAGAACTATCTTCTTCAAGGGTACACAGTTCTCCAGGGGCTCTTCCAAGAGCACGTCTGGACCATGATAGTCATGTGCTTCCTTCACTGGCAGCAAACTGTACACCTAGACAGAGAGGGCCAGGGTTATTTGGCATTTTCAGTGTCCACTCTCACAAAACACAACTTGTGGGAGCTGGATGCAAGCACCATGACAGTCACATCACGGTCACGTACATCCACATTGCCATGATCCTCCTCCCTCTGGTGGCAGCTAATGGGAATTTGGAAGTCAGAAAAAGAGATCCAAATTTGCCTCTTTTGTTAGGGGCAGCATGTTACTCCGCTTATTATGGCTCAAAAGATATATAAAATGACACTGGCCAGACAATCTGTCCTTTGACCCTGCTCAGGGATAGTTTTTTGCTGCTTGGCGTGAGGGGAATAAGCTCTCTGGCACTTCCAGATGCTACTCCAAGAAAATTAGCCCATGGCTGGAGAGAGTAACTGAAAAATCATCATCAAACTCACAACAGTGTTAGGCTCTGGCCAAGAGAAGCAGTTGCCTTAAAATGGCTTCCTAATTGCCATCCCTAGAGTTGTACGAACCCCCTAAGGAGCAGATGCTGCCCAATTCTCATCTTTTTGCTCACTGAAAGAAGATGAGAAACAACACAGGACAGCTTTCCTGTGCCAGCACTGACAAGAGGGATTGTTCAGTCTTTCCACCCCACCACTGGGCTGTGCTTGCTCTGACCAGGCTCCAAGTTGCTCTACGGACTAGGCACTTACAGAGCTGGGTGACAGGTCTGCTTCTGGCTTCATGAGGAGAACACTCTTGTCCACAGCACGGACAGCGCAGAGGGAGTTCGGGGAGGCTCTGAACAGCAAGTGAGCATCAGAAGAAGGCAGACCTTCAGAAGGAGAGAAGCTCAAGTCCACCTGTAGCCGCAGGAAAAGCTATGTCACAGACGCCCTGTCCTTGCAAGACTTTTCCCTCCAGTTGAGTGCATCACTTCCATCCTTATAAAGCACACATACACACACACACCCACACACCACACACTCCCTCTGTGCTACTGCAGAGCTGAGTTTCCTTCCCGCAGTGCCAAAGGAATCAGCTCTAACAGTTACAGAATCACAGAATCACATGAGGTTAGAAAGGACCTCTGGAGATCATCTAGTCCAACCCCCCTGCCAAAGCAGGCCCACCCAGAGAAGGTCACACAGGAACTTGTCCAGGCAAGTTTGGAATGTCTCTAGAGACAGAGACTCCACCACCTCCCTGGTGAGCCTCTTCCAGGGCTATGCCACCCTCAAAGGAAAAAAGTTCCTCCTCATGTTTAGGTGGAACTTCTTGTATTCAACTTTGTGCCCATTTCCTCTTGTCCTATGCCCAGGCACCACTGAAAAAAGACCGGCCCCATCCTTGGCAACTTCAAGCATTACATTTGCTTATAAAACTTTTAAGGCAGTTTTGGGTTTTATGGCCCCTGTGAACGTGATGAGGTAATTTCACATAGTGGCTAGATCTGTTCAGGCAGCTGGGCATGGTCTTGAACCAGGTCCAGTCTCTATACTGCACCCAGATATTGTCTGTTGAGAGAAAACAAGCTCTCAAAGACCTTGCTTAGCAGAGAAGCAGTGATGCCCCAGAGCAATATTGCAATATCTACTGGCTGGCAATGATTCCAAATCATTCTGAAGGACTAGCCTGTTGATTGAGGCCTGCCAGACTTGTGTGCCTTCCCCAAAACCTAACTCACAACTTGAACGACCCCTACCAACCTCTGCCTTGCAAGTCTTTGCTAGCAGAAGTTTCCATTACGCAGTCCATAGAATGACCTTTAATATATGAACAAAATTCAGGTCACCAAGCTCCTACAGTGACACCGCTCTCAAGAATTCATTTAGCTTGGGTTTTAGCAGGACAAGGGACTGCCTTTCTCAGTGTCCTGTCTACTGTCTTTGAGTCCCAACAGGTTTTCTTGAGGTTCTTCTCTTTTTAGGGCTGCTCATACATCAGTCTGCTCTTCTGCATAAGGAATATATGGGCTATAACAGAATAGTGGTCCATGTGCATTTTCTGCACTCCTTCAGTCTCACCATTGCTACTGAAGCACCACAGTGCATTGCTCAGCAGGTTCAGGCAAGGTTTATCTCCATTTACATCCAACAGAAATTAAAACGACAGGATGAGATGTACAGGGGATGTAATGATCTGACAAGAATTAGCTTCACCCACCGGATTGGAACTGTGTGTGATTCATTTTCGCTCTGTGACCACACAAGCAGCCGCCTCGTTGCTGGAATGTGTTTGTGGGAAAAGGAGTGAAATACACGGGCTGCAGTATGACATAGACACGTGGCCTCTGTTTTTCTTACACAGGACCACGTGCGAGATCAGTGGCTGTGACTAGTCCCTAAGAGGGCTTTTATTAGTGTGGTCCCCGCTGGCACCTCCTTTCCAACAGCTGATCTCCTCCAAGCAAGCACAAACCCGTAAGCAGCGAAGTGTCCCTAGAACAACTGATAGGTGGCTTGTCCAGTGTTAGTCTATCTAAATAAACGAGCTTAGTTGGGCTAAATTTAAATAAATGGGCTTGACCACGCTGCAGTCTGATGGCCGCTCCCTCAAGAAGTGGACACTCACCTTATTGCCGAAACACTTTTCTACGTTGAACTTGGTTGAATCAGCGATGACCTCCCTGCTGGGGGCAGTGGTGTAGACCAGCACTTGGGCCTCTGGGGCAATTTCAGCTTGTACGGGCAGCTGTAGCAAGAATACCCCATTGGCTAGCAAACAAAACAAGAGCAAAAAGTTAAGGTACAGGGAACCTGCTGTTGGAGCAGCCAAAGTTCTAGGTTTGACTTCGTGCTGAACTTCATCCTAGCCATGATGAAACCCCAGGCCTCCAACTGGGATGAAACCAAGTGCTCACAGGGATGTTTAAGTCTCACTGTCTGACTGAAAAGGTTTGTTTCGAGTCCTGTTTTCCAGTGCATAAGCATGCTGAATTTTGGTTCAGCTTCTAAAATCAGACCGTCAGTCTGTGTCCCAAGAGCACTGGAGCTGGAGAAATGTAGTGCCAGAAGAAAGACAGCTGACATGGGGGGCTAGAGCAGATCTGTGCAAAGCCTAAACAAAGGCAGAGAAAAGAAAGCTCAAGCTCTTCCCATGTCTTAGGGGACATGGAGATGGAGGCAGCCTGTATCTCTGCCACAGCTGCCCAGCCTCCCAGCGACAATTTGGCAGGGGAGAGGAACTCACCACTTTCCTGGTTCAAATCCAGAACATGGGTGCCCGCTTTCTTAATGATTCCCTTGGCCATCACCTGAATGGAAGGAGAAGCCCTGCTGTGATTGAGGTTATACGCGAGCCAAACCTTTAAGAAGGGGAACCTGAGAGGATAACAACTGAGTTGTATCTCTGCTGCTCGCACCCCGTCTAGCTGCTCCCTGCCTGCCTGTAGCAGGGTCCCAGTGCTCACCCAGGGTGTCCTTATTCTTCTGCTCCTAACTCAGACCCTTGTTTTCATGGGAAAAGAACATATGAAGGATGATGGGAAAGTGTTTAAAGCCTACTGCCACAAACCCCAATTTCCATATCCAGCCTCCCTACAATTACCAGTGACATCCTCACTGTTGTAAGGCAGGGGTAAGCTTACCAAGTAGTAAAAGACGATTTTCTTCTGCTCTCCTATGGCCTCTGGAGTAAGGATGTAGTGCACCCGGACCTCTATGGAGGAGCCACAGCTTAGTGTCTCAGATTTGGGCTCAATTTTGAGGAAGCTACTACTAGGAGAGTAAAAGCGCTTTAGTGGGAGATAGTCTTCTGCATAACGTGGAACAACCCAGGAGCGGTCGTAGCAGTAGGGGTGCACTTTATGAGTTGCCTGGAAAAGGAGAAAACACACACGTAGCTCCTCAAACACAGGTGGCTGAACTGGAGCCAAAACTCATGGCCTAGTATTACAGGCTTGGTATTTTTTGTGTTTAAGCAACAAGGTAGTTTACAAAAAAAGCCCATGAGTTTGGAAGATGCAAGACAGGGTGGTGGTATCCTTAGCAAATTATTGGGAATGATGTCATTCCTAGAGAGGCTGGAGTTCATCTCAAACAAGTTGAGTCATATCAGTTGAACAAGAAGCCAAGTGCTTTTGCATATAGCATGGAAACTTCAGGGTTATTCCTCTTCCAGCCCTGTGGGTCACTGAATCACCTCCTGTGCCCTCAGGACTCACCCTAATTCCAACAGAATCGGAGTAGAACGTGGAAGTGTTCAGGGCAAACCATGCCCTGCCCTCTTCATTTGTTGTGTAGTTGTTTTCCTGGCCTCCTTGTAAAGAAATCCTCACAGTTTCATTGGCAATTGGAGCACCAGATCCATCCACTAGTTTCACCTGGAGAAGCAAAACCAGTACAGTATAGGAGAGGAATGCCTGTTACCTGAACAGACTGATATACCACCAAGCCAAGGATGTCAGGCTCATGTCAGACAAGGAAGCCCCCCCTGCACTTCAGTCTTTCAGAGAGGGCTGCAAACTTTCTGAATCTTTTTTTTTTTTTCTCTGGCCCTTTCTTATCTCCACTTCCAGGTCAGAGGAGTGGATATGGAGACTGACATGCACTCACACTCCTTAGGCCTCCTATTAAACAGAAGACTGGAAGAGCAGAATTCTCCTTGACTGGAGAAGCAGAAGCTCAAGGACAGGGGTTAAGCAGAATGAGGGCTGTGCTTTCAGCCGCTGTTGCCTGATTTGAGAGCCTGCAGAGGAGAGGAGGCCCACAGGGATTAGCAGCACTGAGGTCCAGCATCTTTGCAGAGCAGGGCATGTACCTGTCCAGGAGATGCAGTAGCATGATCGTTTGGCATTCATGGTATTCCATTCTCATGGTTTCCCTACCTGCCCAAAGAAGGGGACTCCAGGTTTGTAGTGGGAGTCTGAATGCTCAAAGGTGATTTTGCTAATGGTGCTTGTGATCTCAGAGAAGCTTCTTCCAGTCAACTCCACTCCTGCAGGAAGATGCATGATAAATTAATTTGCCTCTGTCTGACCAGGATTACTTTTACTCGAGGCCAACCCTCCTTTGCTGGACAAGCAATTTTGCTGATGCTCCTGGCCTCCAGGATTCCAGAAAAGCAAGACCATGCTTTTCTCCCCCACCCCTACTTGTCAGGCCCTTCTGCTGGTCTCTCTGGGTTTATTACATGGCTTTTCAATCCAGATGATTCATACCTGTCTCCTCCTCTTTAATCTTAGCCTCCACATGGAGCTTATTCTCATATCCACTTCTCTTGAGCTGGAATAACTTGGTCTTTACCACTTCAGAAATGCAGCCATAGTTGTCTGTCTGTTGGAAGAAAGCAAACAAGACCATTGTAGTCTCGTCTACATAGTGTTTATCCAACTTAGTGAATCCATCACTGTGCATTGCCCTGAATTGGAAGAGGAGCCCATGAACTCCCAGTTCATTCCCTCTGCTGTTTTTATTAAAACAGGAAAAGCACATAAATAACTTGGAAAGGAGCATTCTGAAGAACTTGGCAGCAACTTCAAAGCAAACGGTTTGCAACCTAGAAGAATTTTGTATGCGGGAAGTTTGAAATTTCAAATACTTTATACAGAAGCATAGGGAATTATTCAAGATTATGCCAAACAGCAAATGTTTACCAGGCATCAGACACATTAGAATATAGCTGCTGACTTAAAATGCACAAGCCATGAGAGTGATAGAAAAACTAAAGCCTCTATATGTGTAGAAAGAAGATGACAGCTGGAAAAGTATTTTCAAAGCTTGCCACCTCCCTTCAGCACCTTCATGTACAAGGCAGGTCTCCTTAGAAAAGTGAAGAAATGCCTGAAACAGAAGCTCACATGGCAGTGTTCATGTTTTCTTTTGTCATGGATAGCTTCAGTAGTGGCAGAGGCAATTGTGGGGACCATACTCAGCAGACCCCAAAGACCATAACCATGTCTTCTGCTCACTTTCCTATCCTGACATATTTCAACAATTGCTATTACCCCAGCTTCTGTCTATTAAGCTAGCACATTTGTACCTATCCTTGCTCCAAACACCGTTCAGTTTTGCTCTTGCAGACAGTCTGAAGAGTGAAAAAATGTGAGGGTTTTTTCTGTCTTTCTTAAGCACTGCTGCTAAATCCGTATTACTTTCCCTCTTGCTCAAACTCCATCACCCCTCCCCAAGTTTCTGCTCCTTTCCTACTTCTAACATCAACTTCTGATCACACACACACTGTCCCTAGTGTAAGCCAACCCCAACTCTGCTCTCATCGTTGACACCCTTTCTATCTCACTTCTCTCTTATACTCTCTGCACTCCATCTGATACACTCCATCTGACCTTTTTTATTTGTTTGTTTGATTCTTTCATCATCTCTTTCTTCTCCATCGGCTTCTTGCTTTTACCCACACCTTTCTTATCACACAGACCCTTCCCCCTATTTCTACCTTTCACGTTTCATCTTCCACCCACTCTTTTCTCCTTCTTCAGGGTTCCTTAAAATACATGGAGTCTCTCCCCTCTCCATACTCATGTTTGTACCTACTCTGTCAGAGCAAGCCTGTTCCATACAAGGTGTGCTTGGTAAACGACACTTTCTCCTGTCACCCTACCCACGGGGGTGACTGTGACTCACCTGCCCAGAGAACTCATCACACACTGCCCTACTCTCTTCTCCATAGCAGGTGGTGGCTGCATGCTCAAAATTCCGGCAGACACGGAAGTTCACGAGGCCAGGAACAGGCTTCCCAAATGTGTATCTACCAGCAGGGAGGATTGAAAGAAAAATCCATTTGGAATGTAACAGGGGTGGAGGAAAATGGCTAGCTCATCCCCAGTGGGGCCAGGACTCTTCCTTGGAGCTGCCTCCAGGATACAGCAGGGTTATCACAGGCAATAAAAAGCAGAAAGAAATTTGGTAACATTTTAGGATCAAGCTTGGAAATGGAGGCAGGAGCACTGAACCTCATAGTCCTGGCCGCATCCCCAGGAATAACATTATGAGCTGGCCCAAAGGAAAGAGGGCACCTGCCTCACTCACAGTTTCCTCTCAGCAGTGACAAGCAGAATCATGGAATCACAGAATTGTCAGAGTTGGAAGGGACCTTCTAGAGATCACCTAGTCCAACTCCCCTGCCAAAGCAGGGTTGCCCAGAGCACATCACTCAGGATGGCATCCAGGTGGGGCTTGAAGATCT
>JAOQGH010000001.1:73616813-73627528 GCA_025769975.1 Gallinago jamesoni | reverse complement strand
GGCCTCACCAGTGCAGAGCAGAGGGGGAGAATGACCTCCCTCGACCTACTGGCCACACTCTTCCCTATGCAGCCCAGTTAAAACATCATTCCCAGGTAAAATAAACCAAAGCTCTCTTCCCTAGCACTGCAGCTGGTCTGAAATCTTCTATAACTAAAAAAAAAAGCCAAAAAAACCAACCCTCCCCAAAACCCAGAAGAACAGTATGTTTCTACATGTTACATACAAAGTGCCCCAAGCAATAATTATTGCCTTTTATCTAATGTTAGATGTATTCTGTTTGAGCCTGGGACCCCAAAATGATTAAGAAATATAATGAAGCATCACATCTCAGTCTCCCAACTGGACTTTCAGCAGCAGCTGAAGAAGAACATGAAATCAAGAAAGACTTAAAAGTCTTGACACTCACAGACCGCAAACTGTCACCTGCAGCTTCTCATCAAGAATGGTGATCACCTTGGGCATTTTCACTGTTACTTCGAATTTTGGCAGCACTGCAGCAGAACCAAAGGAAAACAGTGTATGTGGTAGGGAATAACGTAAGAATGAGACATGAAAGCTGCTCAAAGGCTATTCTTACAAGTGACCCGAAACCCTTTTGCATCTAAATGGTCAGATTTTAGAGGCTTCTGTTACCTGCACATCCCACTGAAGTCAGTGAAAACCACAGGCACTCAGCCAACCACTGTGCCAACTAAGGAGACAGGATTGTTACATCAGCTATTAAAATATAGCAGCTTCTTAGACAGCACGTGGGTTATCAGTCCCCCAGCAGGAGGACAGAGTAAAATAGAGAGTTAAATCAATAGAGGTCTGTCACAGACACACTGAGGTGGAACTACAGCCTGGTCTCTGCATTTCCAAAGCATGCAGATCTTGCCAATTTGCAAAACAGGAAGATCCCATACCAATTTGCAAAATAGGAAGACCCCATAGCTTCCTCAGAGACAGCCCAGGGTGACATCACATCTGAACCCAGCCGGATGGTGACTGTCTTGGGAGAACTCAGGAGGGATTTGGGGCATAAGGGCACACAACAGTCTTGCAATTGGAAGAGGTGAAAGGACTCATCTCTGCTGCATGAGCCAAATCATGCCAGACCATGTAACAAGGGCTGCAGCTGGCTTTCTGGGGTGGGAAGATACGCGGTGGTGACCATGTGCAGGTGTGTATTGGGATACCATCTAGCTGAGCAGAGGGAACTGGCATAGGTGTGAGAGTACCAGAGAGAGGTTAAAGCACTAAGGTGTAATGTGAGCTACAGGCTTAGCTTGTGGGGGAGGAGAGCCAAGATTTGAATTTACAGAGAGCCCCAGTGGACATAATGAGGTCAGGACTTTGGACCTCAGGCACAAGAGAGAGAGACTAATAGTATGACATAGGTGTGTAGCCAAATGGAGATGAGGCTGTGGTCATAAAACACCTCTGAAAGGAGGTGAGGCTTGTGGACAGACTGATTCAAGCACACTTGTTCCTCCTGATGGGAGCCTTGCTGAGGTGGGCAGCCAGAAGAGCTGCACTGCATGGTCTGGGGCTTAGGGAGGAGTGGTGACAGGTGGCTCAAGTCCTTCAGTCTTTGCTCCTGAGAAAGGGATGATGCTTGGGAGGGAGAGGACACAAGGACATTTTTTCCAGCCATGCTGGATATCCTGATCAGATCTACCACCCTGTTCAATTAGGCTTTCATGCCCCACGGGACTAACTGTTAGGAACCTGAAATTGCAGTGATAGTTACCATACTCCTCCACAGAGAAAGGATGCTGAATTGTCTTCCCAGAGGCCTTCTGAGCCACCACTTTGTAGGTCCCTTGCATAGGTTCAGAGGTGAGGTTGAAGAACAGCTGGATTAACCCCCCTTTTAATTCTGCTTTTGTCCACTGGTACAGACGGTTTTTCTTTGGGTCCTACATATAATGAGACCACAAGAAGATCGTGAGAACAGTGGGAGTCTGCAACAAGAACTGAGAAAAGCAGTGAGGGGAGGCCCATCCCCAGTGTTTCAGGAGGCTACAGGGCAGGAGTGGGAGGCACTAGCAGAGTTTTGTGGGGAGCCCAGGGCTGCACAATAGAAGGAGTACATACATACAACCTGGGCCCAGAGTACATAGTTGCCACTGTATGAGTTAAAGCTCTGAATACTCAAAATTAATGTTATGGACCTGCTTAATAAATAAAATAGACAAGAGTCCTCTTGAGGCAACCGGTAGTTGATGCTGCCAGGTTGGGGTGCGATAGACGTGAACATGAATTGAATGTTTGTACATACCTCGATATAGACCAGCGGAAACTAGAAAGAGAAGAAAGGAAACACTGTATTTAGAGTGCACATTTAGACAGAGCACGAGCAACACAGTCAAATGTCCAGGGCTGTGACCACAGTCAGGGAACAAGCTGATCACCCAATGAGATTAGAAAGAAAGTCCCTACTATGGAGCAACAGAGAGGATTTTTAGGAACACCAAGGGGGAGCAGGGGCAATCCTTTATCTCAGGCAGAAAAGTCAGCTGAAATTACTCACTCTGTATAAGCTGCAATACTAATAAGAGCAGGTGTACACTGTGATAATAGCATATTTGCTCACAGCTGAGGTGTTTACACCAGCATCATTCATTCGCAGTTTGTCAAACCTTCCCAAAAATGCAGAAGGCAGCCTTATGCAGAAATGTGAAGGACAGATCCTGTTAACAAGACCTGAAGTAACCCAGGAATTGCACAACTGTCTCAGTGTACTGAGACCTCTTCCCAAAAGACACTTCTTTCCTCCCCTTCCCCACATAGATGATTTAAAGCCAAATAACTAGTAAAAAGGAAGCATCATACTTACCACCTCGTTCAAGGGACGGAAGTCTTTATCCAGAGAAACAATTCTGAAAAGGACTGATGGAGAAAAGCAGACAGAGAGGTTCCAGGGTGCAGTCACCAACCAGAAAACATCAGTTGCAAAAACAACAGAGAACTGAGCTGTTCTCTTCTAAAGAAATGCCATTTGCTAGAAAACTAAGGCACACTAGAAGGTTACCCGTGTAACAGATTACACAAATAAGAGCATGTTAAGAGCACATCTATGGCAGTGTGAACATCATCTTCACGGGCACCAGAATCTCATTAACTAAGCCCAAAGTTAAATTTAAGTTTCCTTTATCTACTTTGCAAGGATACATTTTCACATTTGAATTCACATGGGTCTTCTAATTTTGTTGTAACTAGACCGACTTCTTCGGAAGGATGGGTGCAAGCAAATTATTTCAGCACTTGGCTGCAAGAATGTGTTTGGCTCTGGATGGATAGAGAATTCAGTGTCTCTTTTAGGACATGAGTTCCTGTCCAGGCCAAGTTTAGGAGATCAATGGCCCAGAAGAAATAAATGGCTTATATAGTTCTCTCTGTCTTTATTGAGGAAATCAGCTGATGCTTTGAAAACTATTTCATTACTTAGTCTGTATTTTGGCCCTCTTCTCTACAGGACAAATATCCAGTCTTTCTCTGATTTTAATGGGGATGCTAGTTCAGGGAGCACAACAACAGAGCCTCCAGCGACAGAGGGAGTGTGTGCAGGTGCCCCAAGTATATGCAAGTATCTTAAGATTCCCCAAATTTTTCCCACTTGGAGCATTAAAAACATTTGCCTCAGCCATGAGATTGCTGTTCTGGCCTCCCCTGGAAGTAATCACCACCTGGCCAGCAGAGTCCAACAGTTTTAGTATTAATTCTTTGCTTCAGATGCAAACCTCCACCCCTTCCCCAGTACCTGTCTGTCCGGGCTTGTAGATGGGTTTGTCTGTCTGGACGAAGACCAAGCTCTCAGAATTCTTGACCAGCACCGATTTGCGGCTCCTGAACTGCAGTGTCGCCCCTTTCACCGTCACAGTGATAAATGTGACTGGTGATTGGCTATTTGACCTTGGAATCTGGAAAGTAAGAAGGCAACTATGTTATGGACCACCTTTAAAGGCTACCTGAATCGAACCAGCCTTCATTAAGTGAGAGAGGTAATATAATCCTGATGGACCCAACACAGAGGTGAGAGAAACTATAATCAGGAACAAGAGACTGAGCTTTGCTTGTCCCATATTCCTACTCATTCCTACTGCTGTGCAGTGATTGTGGAAGTATTGTGCAGCAAAGGAACTCCCAGGTCTGCCAACCAATTTTAAAAAATACTTACTGCCCTGACCAAAACCTTTCTGTCCTTTTCCTTTTGACATTCACAGGGAATATTCCCCCTTCTCTTTCAGACAATGTCCCTAGTCCTTGCAGAACATTTCCAAACCAGACATGCCAGATCTCTATGCATCTCCCTCAAAAGTGACAAAATCCATTCTTCAGCCTGTATATGACAAACCCAGACATAGATGACAACTTGTTCAGTGTCCAGAAGGCCAGTTCTTCAGCCTTCAGGCCAAAGACATAATCTGTGCTCTGAGTAAGATGAGCAAGTTGAATCACAGCTCTATGTTCTCACATTAATTCAGCGTATTATACCCACAAGGCAAAATGTATCTGAGGTCCAAAATTTCTGGCCCAATTTGAAGGCACTCAAGTGACAATCTATAGGTGTTGAAGGATGATGTGGAGAGCCGTTTGAAGAAACTCTTCGCCAAACAGCCATGACCAGGAGTGTCAATACTAAAGCCAATTCTTTCTCCTGGCCTCTCTTCCTCCTGTCCTAGGGAGGGGTCAGCTTTCCAGGATTTAGCATTTCCAATTCAGTTAGCATGCTAAGGAGACTTCAGCAGTGAGAGGGTGTTGAGGGTGACACCTTTGGCCAAGAGGGACATGAATGAACACAGCGTTACTCTGTTCGTTACTACTCAGTGCCCTTACAGATTATCTCTGGCGCAAGGGATGAGCCCGCAAGGATGAGGTACTCACAGAGAAAGGGATGCAGGTGAACACGTCCTTCTCCGACACCACGTCGTCAATCAAGCTCCTGTTTTCCCCTTGGTACTCGAGCGTGGTGCTCAGCGTCACAGACTCATTCAGGTGGGTCAGCTGAACGCAGACCTTCTCAGAAGAATCGGTGTGTATCAGGAAGGGCAACAGGACCATGTACTGCCTTGGGAACAGAGGAGAAGGTCAGGTTAGAGCAGCAGGAACAGGTAAGAGGGGCTGTACAGAAAAAGCAAATAAGCCAATCTGATTACTATAGTCTTCACTGCACGGGGAGAAAAATGTATTTTCTAAGGCTATTACAAGATTTCCATCATGTCTGTAACAGCAGGGGAATGTAGAGAGGCTGGTCTCAAAAGTAAGATACCACAGGAAATTCTCGATGCAACCGTCTTGGAAGGACATGTTTTCCCAGGTTCTGGCACATCAGCAGCACTCCCTCCTGGGACACTGAATAACGGCAGCAGGGAGAAGTCAGTTGTCACCTTTGCTAGACACGTAGCAGGACTCAGGAGCCGCACAAGCAGTGGTTCTTGGTGAACAGATGCCATCACACCACAGACCATCTCTAGCACTACTCGTTCCTCGCAGAGACCCGAAACTGCCACAGCGTGGTGCCAGCTCTCAGGCAAAAGCACCGCAGCAATGTTCAGTTTTTCAGGGAAGCCTGTCCCTGTTTCAGCCCCAGCAGAGGGTCACTGACTGGCCCCAAGCAGCCTCCCAACAGAGCAATGAGCCGGTGATGTCCCGGTGCTGGGCCATCAAACCTGGGAATCAAACCTGGCCCACCTAACGGCAATGGTGCTGCTTTTTGGGAGGGTGAGGACTGGCCCCTGACAGCAACCCCCAGACCAACGAGCAGCTGGGAGAAGAGCCCTCAACACCTCATCAGTAAGGTAGGGTATTGCCTGTGGTGGTAGGGGAGGCTCTGACACCTTTATGTCCACCAGCTGGTCTCCGGGGAGAAAGCTCTGGCCCCTCAGGGTCCTGACCCCGCATTTGGTGACGGCACCACCAAATGCTTTGCTGGGGAGGAAAAGACATTGCCAAAAAGCCAAAGAAAGGGAAAAGTCTCTGGGATGCCAGGACCCCTCGCGTGTGGCTCCTGCCGTTGGTCTACACGCACGGGCATGACATACGCTCCCTTCACGCACACACGGGGCGAAAGGGGCTGAAGGAGAACGCAGCACAGCATACCCCCACAGACCCCAACCGTCACAGCCTTAAATTTTCATTCCATCGGCTGAGCTGAAAAATGTGATTTTAATAATGAAGCCATTTCTGGTCATGCCAGATCTGTTATTTGTTCCTTTTTTTTATCTTTTTACCTCATTATCAGTCAAAAAACCGTTCCATCTCCTGGGCATTTCAACCTGGGAGAAAGGTAGTCAACCTACAGTGAAACCTTTCATTGCCTTTTCAAAAAAAGCCTGTCCCTTAAGAAAAACTGAATGTGTAAACACTTATAAAAAGTTGCCTTTCAAAAGAGCCAATTTTGTGCAGAAAATTTTGTTGAAATGCTGTCAGTTCTCTGAAGCAGCAAGAGATATTCTCATAGACCTTTCCCCATTTTGATTTTTGTTTGTTGGTTTGGTTGTTTTTTTTCTCCCTGAAGTGTTACTGATATCTCCGTTCCACCGACAGTTTTGGGTCCCCCTGAAGCACTGGAGTTGCTGTTTGCAGAAGACATTTTACTAAGCCCTGGTGTCTCAATTCCTGGGTAGAGGAAAGCGGGCAGAAGATGAGACAAAGCAACAGACATGGGAATAGAGCCCAGGTTCTCCTTGCCTGCCCAGAGACCCCCCACCCTGCATCGCTTACGGCTCTGCGGCGGGCGAGGCGTTTCCAGGAAGGAAGAAGAGGAGGAAGAGGAGGAAGATGTTGGGTTTGATGAGCAGCCGGTCCTTCCCCATGGTGCAGGAGACAAGAGCAGGTCGTGAGGAGCCAAGCAGACACCCAGCCTGCTCCGCTCTCCCAGCCAACCCCTTTATACTCTTCCCCTGCAAACAGCCCAGAGGCTGGAGGAGATAAGGGCTGGGGGCCAGGGCCCCTACAGAAACGGTAAGGAGGAGCTGGACCCAGCAGCCCTGGATCTGGGCAGAAGGCCAGGCGCTGGTGAGGAGAGGGAGGGGAGGGCGCCCAGCGGGCTGGAGCTCGCTCTGATTTGGGCCGGGGCAGCAGGCAACAAGAGGGGGAAAGGTGGTAGCTAAAGACAAGAAGGGCTAAGAGCAGAGGGGATGGGGAAGGGTTCCATTTCTGGCAGGAGTCCCTGTCCGGCGCTGGGCATGGAGGCTGCTGGAGGAGCATTCTTTGATTTCCTTCAGACTGGGAGCAGGAGGTTGACCCGGGGTTTGGTAAACAAGAGTGGGTGTGCCTAAACCACCACTTCCCAAGGCAGGATCTGAAAATGGGGAATGCAAACTCTGAAAAGTTTTCCTCTCCACCCACCCTGCTCTCTCGTGCCCTCCATTCCTGGTCCCACCAGCGCAAATGCCAGGAAAAGGGGCCAGAATGTTGCCTGGACAATCATCTAAGATAATCTGACCTTCACCCCGACAGAAACAGGGACAGTGACATGATGGGACGCAGCCAAAAGTTCAACCCAATTAACAGCGTGTAACACATTAACCAGTTCCCTGGAGCAGCAGCTGCCCTCACGCAGCAGAACAGACCTGGCCTGGGTCTTGCTTTCCCTCTGCTGGTTCTTGTTATGGGTCAAGTTATTGGCACATCCCAACCAAATTATTCCTGTTTGATGGGGTCCCTCCTGGTTTCAGTGTGTGAAAATCCACATGATACGCTGTGATGGGGGATGTTGTATCATAGGGGGAAATTTCGGGTTGACCATTGTCTTTACTGTCGTTACCTTGGTCTGCAGCAGGAGGATCAATAGCTCTGGTAATTATTACCCTCGCAAGTGGTAGCAGAATATCTCTCTGACTTACAGCCCTAACCCAGGCTCCAAAGAATGGAGATCTGTGTTGGAGGATGTCAATCATAATTTTCAGATTAAAAAAGGTGGAGGATAAAATGATTATCTGTCTGTCCTTCCCTCTCTTACTATCGTCATCAGAAGTTTAGTGAGCTCGGGAACTTTAGAGTTAAGAAATCCGAGCGCAATGAGATAACAAATCTTCATCACAGGCCTCATTCTGCCCCGTAGTGACCTGCATGGGGAAGGAGCCCACGTCCTGGGGGCTGCACAAAAGAAACACAGCCCGGGCTTGTGCCCTGCCTTCTCCAGCTGATGTATAAAGGTTGTTCTGCCTGCCCAAAGGAAATAAAACCTGGGAAGATCTGCCTCGCCCACAGAAAAAAGGATTTGTGGTCAAAGCCTTCTGGAACGTGACACTTCACGTTGGTTCGAGCAGGTTGGGAGCTGGATTGTCTGAGCACAAGCCTTGGAGAAAAGAGGTGCAGAGCTGCACACAGCAGAGGAAGCTAGGGCTACCCTCTTGGCAAACAGCTCCCACTGCTCACAAGCCAGCTCCCGACCGTTAGGACCTTGACCAAAAATGTGCCATGTAGCAAAAAAGGAAAGAGAAATATTTTCATTCAATTGAAGGGGGGGCAAGATTTTAAAGGCATGAGTAACCCAGTAGGTACCAATGAGCATGCACAGATACCAAGCTGACTTTTAAAATCTGCCCGTAAGCTGCTTGTCCTCCATCCCATTCCCAATAGCAGCTTGGGCCCCAGCAGCCTAATTTCAAGGGTCTCTGCAAGGCCCATGTGATTCAGCTTGTAGGTGATGGCACAGACAAGACGGTCACAATGCATTTTCCCTCCCTGTCCTGCCTTTTCCACCTGCTGTGAGTACAACTGAGAAGGCCAGCAGGCTCTCTAGAGCTTTTTGGCTAGGTTTTAAGTGGTTAACTCTAAGCTCCTCCAGAAAACTCCTGCAAGGTGTTGGCCTGTCCATGAGGAGAGTGTGGTTTAGCATTATCTTTCCTGGATTTCACTCAGTGAATCTGAAGTTCTGTCGTTTGGCATAGCTCAAAGGGACATTGTGCAAAACCAGCATCAAGTATCCTGCATCTGAACCAAGAATCCTGCTGCATTCGTTGATAACATCTCAGACGTGGTGGTTGGAAGGGAGCTCTGGAAGTTTAGTACATCCTTTCACTTAAAGCAGGACTGCTGCCAATGCCGTCAGCCATGACTTTGTCAAATCAAATCTTGAAAACTTCCAAGTATGGAGAACCTACCATTTCTCTGGTGACCTGTTCCAGTGTTGCACTAACCTCTGGTGAAGACATCTTTCCCCATGTCCAATCTGAACTCCTCCAGCTGCACTTCATATATGTTATGATATTTCTTCTGCCCCTACCAAGAAAGGTCATGTTCCAATATCCTTGGAACTGCCTTTCAAGTATTTGTACACAGCTATTTATTCGCTCCAACCACCTCTTGGTCAGACTGAACAAATCTAGCTCCTCCTGTCACTCCCTGTGGTTCATATGCTCCATACTCTGACTCTCTGACCAGTTTAGTAGTCCTCCATTGAACACTCTCCGGTTTCTCCACATTCCTCTTGAACCAGGGGGTCAGCAGACCAGAGACAGCCCAAGTGCAGCCTCAGAAATGCCATGGAGAATGAGGACTGTAACTTACCTCGATCTGCTGGCTGTGCTCCTCCAGCATTCATTCATCCCTGCTTACAGAGTTCATCAAGAAGAACTTCCAAGAAAATTGGTATATATCAATCAGTTATATTGACATGCTCTAGGCAGAAAATTAAAAGCTCTGCCAAAGATATTTGTTCAATGTTTGCTTTTCATGGAAATG
Source organism: Gallinago jamesoni (assembly GCA_025769975.1). Classification (NCBI taxonomy): domain Eukaryota; kingdom Metazoa; phylum Chordata; class Aves; order Charadriiformes; family Scolopacidae; genus Gallinago; species Gallinago jamesoni. The sequence continues at coordinate 73,617,850 of JAOQGH010000001.1, read as the reverse complement.
ACTATACTTGCTTCTAATCCCTTTACTACTGTGAAAACTTGAACCCAGAGAAGGCACGTGCATTGTTAAAATAGAATCCGCAGTTGAAAATCCCTTCCCATTCAAAGAATGGTCAATTTTTGAGGCCACCTAATGTATTTATCTATTTCATCTTTCCTGAGCATCTCTTTGGGATGAGATTGAGAGGCCATGTTTGAAGAGCTAATCGGTAAAATAGTCTAGTGTGCACTGTGCTGCAAAATCCTGGGGGAGGCAAAGCTGTTGCACTATTAACAAGATAAATAGGCAAGCTCAGAGATGTGCTCACCTCACACACATCATGATAACGTGAGAAGCTGTTTCTTCACTGGGGTTCCCTGGTAAAGTAACTGCTAGCTTCCCTTCTGTACGTGCTACCACCATTTTGACAAAGCAGGCAAAGTACGCAGCATTTTCTCATAGGGCCTGGCAACTTCTTAGGAGTCAGGGACAGCATCTTCTTTTGAGAGTTGAATGGACTCTGGCACAGACAAAATGACTCACCCAAAGGAACCCAGATGATCTGAGATGAGAACTCAAATCTTTTAGCTCATGGAGAGGGAAACACGTTCTTGGTTGATTCAATAATAACACACAATTAACTGTATTCCTTTGACTCCAGAAGTCCAGCCTCCCAACTAGTTTTGTTGAAGTTGGCCTGGAAAACATGGTGTGCTGCTGGTTCCTTCCAAGAGAGAGAAGAAATAACATGAGTACATGGTTTATTTTCACCGAGAGATTTACAGAAGTTGTGGTCTCATTTCACCCTCTTTTCTCCCACTCCTATCACTGGGATGCAAAAAAAAAAAAAAAGAGGCTGCCACTGGAAGAAGTCTGTTTATATGTTTCTGGCACTGGACATCACACTTCATTCTCCTGGTTCTGCTGGCACCAGACAATGGAGATGCAGGAAATGGAAATGACACCCGATGCTCAGGAACAGAGGAAAATGAGATCTGAAGAGTCAGTATCTGTTGTGACAAACCTTTTGTTGGCCCTTATAGGACAAATAAGGCAAA
>JAOQGH010000001.1:73600287-73611993 GCA_025769975.1 Gallinago jamesoni | reverse complement strand
TGGGAGATGAATCACTGAGAGGAAAAAAAGGGGCTATGGATGGGTGCAGAAAGGGGAAGGAAAAGGAGGCAGTGGGTTAAAACAGCTGAGATGGTAGGAGGGATCTCTTGTCTCTTTTTTTTTTTTTTTTGTTTCCCCCTCCCTTGGGTTTACAGGATCTCTAAGACACTGGAATTATTTTTCTTTGAATGCATTTTCAGCTTTTCTAGCTTCTGCACTGTTTTGGCCAGCACAGAGCACTCTATGCCAGACTCCATGGGGGTGGAAGAACCATTGGCACCTCTGCAGTCTTTTCTTTTCCTACTGGCAATATGTTGAAGAGTACGCACCAGTTTCCTTCAACAGATATAAAGGGATGTTGCATGCTGCCCTCTCAGACTGGAGAGGGGCAATGCTAAAAAAACTATAGGAGTTAAATACAGCCTTGTGACTTTCCAGTTCAGTCAAAATATTGTCTCGGTCTTCTCAATCCTTGAGAAGCAAAAGGAAATGACATGCTGCTAAGTAAAAAGGAAGGTTTGCTGAAACTGAAACGGACACCAAGGCAAAATGAGAAAGGTATCTGTCACTTCAGTTCTGTTCCAAGCTTCCCGAGGTGGCTGCCCACGCAGCTCAGTCACCTCATTGTGATTTTGTGCTCTCTGAAAGTTCCCTGTTTGGCAGAGGGTTTTCCTGTGAAGCTACCAGAATATTTTATAATTTTTTTTTATAAGAAAGGAACCCTAGAAGCCGAGGACAAGAATGCTAACCGATTAAAAACTGCGTAAGGGACTCCCAGGCTTACAAGGTCAGCTTTCATAAATCACTGTCCCATTAAGCATCGCGTAGACCAGTCTTAAGACACCTGCCCTGGGCAGATGGTACTTGCACACTGCTACTGGCTGGGAGGGAGAGACCTTCTCCTGGGGCCCTGATGCAAAGCAGGTACAGCTGAGTTGGAACCTTCAGGAATTTGGCGCTTTAATTCCAAACTGATTGTTATGTGAGGGGCTAAACTCTAAGTGTTCTGCCCTATTGTAGGCTGGCAGAGAACTGCCTTCAGTTTTGAGGCAGAGACTGTGAATAAGCAAGCCACTGCTGCTAACAGCAGAGCACAGACAAGGTTTATGTATTTTTAATACTGCCAAAGCAGTCTGAACAGTGACATTGAGGGGAAAAAGGGGTGGCCCTGCTTTCTTGCTGGGTTAAATGGGCAAACAATTCCTGCTTTCTTTGACTTTTTGTTATGATTTCAATCTTTCTCATAACATGGGAAAAATAGGAATTCACTGAGTTTGTTGTTACTGTTTCTCATGGTGGTGTTTAAGGTAATTTTTTTTGTACAAAACACAACTTTCAAAAAAATAAAATGACCAAAAAACCTGGTGAGGTGGTGTGCTGATGTAACAAGAGCTTGCTTTGATGCCAGAGTATCTTGCCTAAGGGTGAAGGGTCCTTAGGTGGTGCCTTGTGCCTGAACTTCTTTTGCCAGGAATAGATCTCTTTGTTAGTACACGTGTTTTGCTGCCACCTTGTATCATTCCAGTTCCCTTTAGGGCTTGAGAGAAAAGGGCATTCACATCTTTCAAAATTGAAACTTTAAAAGCTCTAGTAGTTACAGATGGGAAAAGCTTCCTATGCTCTGTATTTCTCTGTAGCAATAAAAATCAAAAGTAACTTTTTGATGAAGGTTGTACTTCTCAAACACTAATGTTTGTTGGGGGGGAGCTCTAAAGCAGCCAGACCTGCAAAGCTTTAACCAAGCATTTTGCTTTTTTTTTTTTTTTTATTAAGAAGATTGAACATGAAATGAAGAAGTGAAGCCTCCCCCTTTGACTGAAATAAAATCCAGTCCTCAGAGGTAGCTAGTACCATAGGCAAACTTGTGGCATGCCTACCCTGCCAAAGGGCAAACTAAATAGGAATTTTATCACGCCCAGCCTGCTAAGGATAAAATGGTTTAAGGACAGCCTTCCTCTGCTGATTGCAGGTACAGATTCTAACCTCCCCCTCCCCTGCTCCCAGGTTGCATCAGACTAAATAACGTGATCAGGGTGCACGTATGGGCACCTTCCTTTGGGCCTGTTTTGATTCAAGAAGTTTCAGAAGCCTTCTCACACAGGAACAGGGATGCCATTAAAGTGAGATCCAACAGTACAGTTAAGACTAGGACGCTGTTGCCGCATTTTATCCATCTTCTAAGCACTTTCCCTTGTCCAGCATGGGTCAATAAAGAGCCTATTCCAAACATCTCTAACGTTTTCCTACCTATGCTATTAAGCCTCTTCCCGTGTCACTGCAGCTTTTCTGCAACAGTAGATGCATTCCACACAGAACAGTTCTATGTTTTACTTAACTACTCATGTGAAACTTCTGAAAACAGAAAAGCTGAGATCCATGGTTTATAAATCATCTTGCTTTCAGGTATTTGGCTCTAGAGGGCACTTACTTACCTCTTCATACTTCAGTCCTTCTGCTTGTTAGTTTGTTTTAAGCAGAGGTGCTTCTGGAAGAGAAGAACTCTGCCCAGGTTTTCACCTTTGGAGAACTGGTTACAAAACTTCAGAAGACCACATTTGGTCCTTTAAAAAAGAAAACGCAAACCTGGAGGGGCTGAAAGGGAGGGACTGAGCCTGTAACATAATTCTATCCCTTAGAAAGGAGAAGGGGTATTAAAGGATCAGTATTCAGGTGGTAGAGAGTATGTTTTTGGTTTTGTTTTTTTTTTTAACAGAGGAAGAGAAATATTTGTTTTACAACACACAAAAAAAGAGCCTGAGGCAGGCAATACAATCCTGCCAGCTTAAACTTTGTCCCATAAGCTCTCCTGAGTATAATGAAGACAGACACAAAAATAATACAAACTGATAAGAGAACACAAAAAGAAAAAACAAAAACCCCAAACCAAAACCCCAGCCCATTCTATGAAGAGCCTTGGCGCTTCTGGAGACTGCTTTGGATTTGTGAGTGATGCCCTAGCACAACGTGGGGACAGACCTAGTGCTGCAGGGTTCCCTAATTTAATCCCCCTCCCCTTCAGCTTTTCCCATCACCTTGTCATAAGTACTCAGGGTAAATCCTCCTCTGACTGGTTCAAAAGAGGAGCATCTGGAGTGAAAAGCTGCCACAACACTTTGTCTTCACTCTGGAACTCTACAGGAGACAGTAAAGCTAAAAGGCAGCTCCCATTGCCACGGGCCTTTGAGTTTGGTATGCATGCTGGAATGGCTATTAAACCCAGTTCATGAACAGCCTAGGTTGTTGGGTTTTTTTCCCAAGAGTGGAACAGCAGCAGCTCCTTTTGCTCAACTTCTTGTTCATCCACCTCTGTCACTTGGAATTTACAAGTTCCCCTTCCTCAATACTGCAAGCAGAGCTGCTCCCAATGTCCATGTGGAGCAGGCTCTTCCTATGCCTCAAGTTCTGGCACAGCAAGATTCAAAACTAAGATCTAGCAGACCTTTTGTAGCAAAAAAGGCTCAATGGCAGTTCCCCTTCCGAAGTCTGCTAGGACAGAAAGAGGTCCCCTTCCCATCCTATTGTGGTATACAGGAGAGACATATTCAAAATCAGGAAGAAGGAAAGATGTTTCAAGGCCCCAGGTGGGAGTTTTCCTCCCCCTTGTAGCACCATTAAGAGACCAAGAAGTGCATGGCAGTTTCAGTCAGTTAAATTCCTTCTCGTTCTTCTTGATTGCAAGACCACAGGGGACTGCCCCGTTCTTCCCCACCCCAACAGGATGCTCCAAAGCTGGCAGCTGCCCTAGGGTCAGAGCAAAAGCAACTTTTGGCTTCAGAGCTTAGGTATCCTTAAGGACATTGATCTTGGCACAGATCTTGAGAGCTGGTCCCAGCTTGATGTTCATGGCACTCATGAGGTGTTCCTCCTTGAGAAGCAACAGGGCCTGGCCATCAATTTCCTGTGACCGAAATTCCTCAGCAATCTCCTGGCACCCTGTGAAACCAACAAAAATAGCACTGAGAAAGAGATGTGCCCTGGGCGTTACCCTTATTCCCACTCTTTGGATCTCTGGGGCATACAGAAAGCAAGGCAGGAATCTAACAAGCCCCCCCTCCTCATTCTACTCCACAGGCTGCCTGAGAAGTACAAGTCATCCATCTGTAGGACCTACTGCAGTTCAGAAACATGCACAAAAGTGCAATAAAAGCAGTAGGTACCACTGACTCTACATTCTTCCCAGAAAAAGAGCCAATGAATTTCTCCATGCTACTTGATGAAAAGACTGCAGGAGAGGATCTTAACTTCACCTTGCAGTGATGCAATGAACTCGTACACTTCCTCCACACTCCAACGACTGGGATTGCTGGATAGGAAGACTGGGTTGATGCCATGTAGATCTGGGGTAGGTGGGGCCATACTAGAGTTTGCCAGGTCCCTCTCTCCATGGCTGGCCCTTACTGACAGGGGTCCTGGAGACGTAGGGGACAAAGCTTCATCATAGCTGGAGTTATCAGAGCCTCGACTTGAGTCTTCCTGGCCCTACAAACCCACAGGAAAGAAATAAAACAAAAGGTGTTTTGTAAGAAATTCACAATTACTAGGTGCAAAATAAGACACTGGAAATAGAAGTTGTCCCAACAGTCAGCAACAACTGCCTCAGGCTGTTGGTCCAAGGACAGTTGACACAAGAACTCCCTAATGCCAGAAAGGCATTACCTTACTCTTGCCTCCCTTCCTCTTCCTTCTCCCCATCTTCCCCTAGTCCATTCCTCATTCTCATGTCAGTGCTGACCCTCATTTGATTCATCTATAATCCGATTCAAATAATTTATGTGGAAGAATGCTAACCAAACAGGAAAAGGCGACTATTTCCTACCAAGGCTGTCAGCTGATCTCACCCACTGAGACCTCCGAGACACAGGTGGGAGTGAACAGATTAAGTACAAATGCGAATCCACTTTTTGCAGCTGATGAGCAATTAGAACAGTTGGCTGTACCTTGGGTAACAGCTATGTCAGTGTGCACTTGGCACGTCCTGTACGACTACACCCGCTGTGAGAAAGCAGTACACGGAGATCTGCCTGGACAGAGGCAGACAGGACGGTGTCCTCACCCTGTGGCGCTTGCCCTGGATCTTTGTTCGAGCAATTTCAGAGCTGCTGCGCCGCGGTCCCCGTCGGCGCACGCGAGCATAGTTAGCTTCCTGGAATTCCTTCATCTTCTTTCTCTGTAGCCGAAACTGATGGCTGCAGCTGACATTGTACCTCAAATGGCAGAAGAAGAGCAGCAGTTAGGAAACAGCAACTATCTAAACCTGCTTCTCCTTATGCTAGATGGGGACAAAACTCCTCTTTACCATGAACTTCTGTTCCTCCTCCTTCTAAGACTTCCCCACGGAAGGAACCAATCCAGACTTCTGACACAGGCAATATTTGGACACCAGAATCTTGATCTAACATCTGAAGGGTCAATTAAGTCATTCCCCTAAGGGAATAATGACCCATAGCAAGCACTCTGCTATTAAGAGAGCAATGACTAGTCTAACTTCTCCCCACTATTTTCCCCAAGTGCTCCCTTGTGTCTTTGTCTAGTACCAGTGCATCAGACAGCTACCAGTATCCAATTTGTTTAGTCAGTCAAATGTACATTTTACTGAGGAGAGGTTTTTTGGAGCCCAAGAACTTCTCCCTTCCCATTTTATTTTCTGAGCAAGTCAGAAATCCTGTTTACACTCCACACCACCTCTCCGGACCTAGAAGCATTCACAAAACATATAGAGTCCTAAAGGATCTCTGTGGTGAGTGCATCCCATGGAGGGAGGACCAGATTGAAGTACTGAACACACCTAGACAAGGGGCATATGCCCAGTTCCAGAGAATGTATAGTCAGAGAAAAGGAAGATTATGTCTTGCTATTACCTTTTAGCACAGGTCATGGAACAAAACCTCTTGGAGCCACGGAACTGGGTTGCTGGGGCATACTTTCCACAGTATTCACACTTCAGCAAGTTTGCCTTCTTATCGAGCTCTAGTGAGATACAGAGATACACACCAATTGATGATTTGAACTGAAGCAGATCACACACAATGATTTCCCATTCCACTACTCTTCCTCTGAACAGACAGAGAACGTGCACTATTCTCTGCAGAATCTACAAAGCAGTTAGCTTGGGGAAGAAGCTGGGGGAAGACAGGCAGAAGTTCCACTAATTAGGATCCCAGGATATTGATCAGAGCAGTTTATTTCTCCTTGTCAGTACCATTTCACTGAACAAGCCAAAACCAGCATACCCCTCATATCCTACAAAGCTGTGGGGGGAAAGTGTATCGTGGCCACTTTGTTGTGTCCACACATCCTCCACATTCTTCAGGGTCAATAGAGACAAGTAGAGCTCAGTTTCTCCTACTTACTACTGACACAGGGTGTGTTAGATCATATTAACAACAAAGTATTGCATTCTGGCACTCAAGAAAACGTGATCCTGGCTCCGTAGCTTGAGTCTCTAGAGAGTTAGCAGGAAGGGATGCAATGTAATGTATAAAAGTTAGTAATACAGCATCAGAGAGCAGAAGCTTTCAGTAACACTAGCTAGGCCTCTTGGTGCTGAAACTCACCCACAGAAGCACTGTCCCCTCCCGGGGAATTGCTGGACAGGTTTTCACTCTGGCCAGAAGCAGCCTCTCCCTGCAGTGGTTTCTCAGATTCTTTCAGCAGCTGAGAGCAACCCACCTGGACAGGACGAGAAAGAGACAGACCCCATCAGGAAAGGATTCCCTGTGTCCAACAGCCTCTGCAAGGTATATGCCACTCACACCTTATCACAGCTCTGAAGAACCCCTCTGTCTACAAGGGGAGGAGAGATGCTAAACAAAGGTATTACTACTTCCTGACTCAGAGGCTTAGTGGTCCATTCAAAGATCACCAAGTACTATCTGCCTTGAATATCCTGCATTTCCCCTTATTTGTTTTAACTGCACTTGCCACTTGTTTAAAATGCAGTATATCTTTCCTTCACTAAAAATCACAAAGAACCTTCTGATAATTCCTGCATAAATTTTTGTTTTGAGGACTACTGAAAGCAGTTCCCATCACACTTGGCTTACTCCCTCCAACCCACTCTCTTTAAAATGACCACTTAATGCCTTGTTTCATGCATAACATCTCCTTCCTTTCTCTTCCTCTTCATGGTCTGTGTCTCAGGCTAAAAAAAACCTAACTTGGAACATGGGAGAAGAAACTCCTGTCCAAAGATGGAAGCCCACCATCCTCCCAAGAGGGTGTCCTTGTTCCCCAGCAGCACAGAATCCATACCGGAAAGGGCTCTGCTCCTTCCTGGATGACAAAGCCCTCAATGATGTGTGTGAGGATCTGGGGCTTGACAATGGCTTGTGGGGGTTTGGAGTCTCCCATCTGACGTGACACCATTGCCAGGTTTGGGGTGGGAGCAGAGGTGGGGGTGACTGATGCTCCTTCACTTGAGTTGGTATTTGGGGTTGTAATGGCAGCAGGGTCAGATTTATCTGGAAAGTTAACAACACAAGAGTCAGTTACCTTTGGTCCATCTACTTTGAATGGAATACAGATCAGATCACTAGCACGCACAAGCAGAGCTCTCCTTTGTACCTCACCTCCAAGGCCACTCTTCTCCTCCACGTTTTTGGGGCTGTCTGTCACAGGAGAGGACCTGGAAGGCAGGAGTGCAGTGACACTGGGCGATTCTTCCTTCTCCTCCTCTGACTCTGCTTTGCGCTTAACTGCTAAGGTCTGAGACTTGACCTGGGTGAATAAAGAGTAACATGTAAACAGAGAGAGCAACCCCAAAGCAAAGAACTGAGCTGGTGAACTGCTGTTGTCCCCAGGAGCTAGGCAGGACAATTCGGAGCAGCATGGATGAAGCCTGTGGAACACGAGCCATCTTTGCTTTCTTCTGCATAGCCTGTTACTAGGCAATCCTCTGAGGCCCAGAGTCACTGGCTGGTGCCACACGTCAAGGGGGGAATCTCTGGCCTGGAGGAATCAACACCTAGTGTAGAGGGGACTTCAGTTTTCACGGCCCACTCGGGTCTCATCTCTCTCTTCAGAGAGACAACAAAGAGGCCAGTTATTGTTTGCATTTGGCTTATGTGGCAAGGTTGTGGTAGTGTGGGGGCTGCAGGGCTGACTTCTGTGAGAAGACACGAGAAGCTGCCCCATGTCCAATAGAGCCAGCTCCAGAACAGACCCACTGCTGGCCAAAGCTGAGTCCATCAACGATGCTGGCAGTGCCTCTGTGATAACATATTTAAGAAAGAGTAAAAAAAATACTGCATAACAGCAGCTGGGAGAGAGAAATGAGAAACAGCCCTGCAGACATCAAGGTTAGTGAAGAAAGAGGTAGAAGAGGTCCTCCAGGCACTGGAGCAGAGATTCTCCTGCAGCCCCTGGTGAAAGCCATGCTGATGCAGGTTGCCACCCTGCAGCTTGTGGATTACCCCTCGCCAGAACAAGAGGATGTGCCCTGAAGGAAGCTGCAGCCTGTAGATAAACCATACTGGAGCAGCCTCCTGGCAGAACATGAGGCCCGTGAAGAGGACCTCACACTGAAGCAGGTTTACTGGCAGGACTTGTGACCCCATGGGCGGCCCATGCTGCAGTCTGTTCCTGAAGGGCTGCATCCTATGAAAAGGACCCAGGCTGGAACAGTTCGTGAAGAACTGCAGCCTGTGGGAAGGACCCACACTGGAGAAGTTTGTGGAGGACTGTCTCCCATGGGAGGGACCCTACGCTGCAGCAGGGGACAAGCACGAGGAGGAAGGAGTGGCAGAGACAATGCGTGATGAACTGACCACCACCCCCATCCCCTTACACTGCTCAGGGGAAGGAGGTAGAAGAGTCAGGAGCAAAGCTAAGGTGGGGGGAGGAGGTGTTCTTATTTCTCATTACCTTATTCTGATTAATTGGCAATAAATTAATTTCCCTAAATTGAGTTTGGTTTGCCTGAGATAGTAACTGATAAGTGATCACCCTGTCCTTATCTTGACCCACAAACCCTTGATTGCATTTTCTCCCTCTACCCTGTTGAAAAGGGGGAATGATAGAGCAGCTTGGTGGTCACCCAGCAGCCAGCCAAGGTCAACCCATCACCTTGTTAAATGTGATATTAATATGTGATGTGGACAGTTGTCTCATTTTTGGGCAGGGTCTGAGTCACCTCTACTTACTCCAATGAAGCCTTTGAATGATAACTTGGAAGAGAAAAACACTTGTACTCAGTAACCCCCAAGGGTTGGATTGGAATTAGTGTTTGAGAGGAAAAAGTTTCCACATCCCTTTATCAAAACCCCTTGCCCACCCTATCCCACTGACCTGGGCCTGGACTGTGACTGGTGTCCTAGGAATGAACAAAGAGAATCCATATGCTATTCTCCATCTCAATGGTATCACTTACTGGCAACTGGACAGACTGCATGTAGAACGCTGCCGGCATCTGAGCCACAACTGGAGAGGAGGCTGGGCTCTTCACCATATGGGCCGTGCCTTGAACTTGTGCCAAATTCACCCCTGTGGTGAGAGAAGGAGCTTCCTGGGAGGACGCTGGAGCTGAAGACGACGATGGGGAAGAGGCATGAGCTTGGGAAACAGGCTGGACCACGGCTGGCATTCCCCGGGATGTCGGCACTGCCGCGGCAATCTGAGCCAAACCCAGTGCTTGGGCTTGGCCTGAGCCCTGCTGCCGGGTACCCACCACCTGGACTGGGATATGTGGTGGAGGCTGCTGCGTTGCTGACATTTTGGCAGGCCCAAGCTGAGGTGGTTTGAGAGGGGCGACCAGAGATTTTGACTGAATTGAAACGGGTGACTTGGTGGCTGGCTGGCAAGGACCATCCTGCTGGAGCTGCACAGGCTGTGGCTGGGACTGCAACATGGGTTGCACCACAAGGGTCTGAGCCTGCTGCTGGTTTTGAGGTGGGGCCTGCTGTTGCGGAGGCTGAGCTTGCTGCTGCTGTTGGGTCAGAGAGGGTGCTTGCTGCTGTTGCTGCTGTTGGGCCAGCTGGAGATGGGTGGCTGTGTGGAGGAGCTGGGACTGGCGGTGCTGGAACTGCTGTTGGTGATGAATGGCGATCTGCTGCTGGATCACCACCTGCTTCTGCAGGTGGATCTGCTGCTGCTGCTGGATCAGCGAGTGTGGCTGGATCTGTGTATAGGTGGCTATACAAACACAGAGTGGGAAAAGAGCAGATCACAGAAGTTAGTAACAGTGCAGCTGGAAACAACAACAAAAAAAATAGGCAGGCAGCCACTGCACTGGTTTGAGCCAGTAAGCTCCAAAAATGACTGACAGCTTACTGGCAGAGGACACGGGGGACTAAAATCAACTTCTCTTGCTAATAGAGAAGAATAATCCCTAGAGAAACCAGTGCTCAGGAGCACAAAGGCTGAGAAGCCTGTTGAGAAACCTCTTACCGCTGCGCTTTCAAATGGCACTCTCTTGCGAAAGCCCAGTGGGCTCCAAGAGAAGGAACCCATCTGCATTTACCTGAGCTGATCAGTGTCTGGCTGGGTGCCGGTGTAGCAGTCCTGGTCAGATTCATGCCCACCGTTTGCTGTCCGCTACTGTCCGTTTCGCCCTTCTTTGTGGCTGCGTTCTCTGTCTCTGTCTGGCTTCCCTGGCTGACAGTCACGGCCTGGGCAGCTGCTACGGGTAATGGCTGAACCACCCCTGTGCCTTTCCTTTGGCAACTGCCAGCGGCGCCCGCTGAGGAGGTCTGGCTCAATCCCGTTGAGGTCTGGCTCCCACCACTTGCCACCACACCCCCAGGGACACCATTGCTGCCTGCGGCCCCCTGGCTCAAGTTGAGGGACTGGCCTGCGCTGCCAGAGGAGGCCTGAGCCACCGCCAAGGTCTGGCCGGTGCTGGTGGCCTGTGGTAAGCCCGAAGCCTGGGAGCTTCCCGGCAGAGCTGCCTTCTGAGCAGAACCTTGGAGGGGGGCATTGGTGGCCGAGGTCTGCTGGCTCCTCACAGCCAAGTTCTGCACCTAGAAACACACATACAAAAACAGAGTCCATTTGCTTTATGTTCGTGACCTGCTGGAGGTTTGGCAGAGAACTCACAGGCAACGCGCTCTACTGGGATTCGGGCTAAGCTGATGCTTCAAGCCTTACCCGGGGAGCTGGCTAACGCTGCAGGGCAAAGCTCAGCTATGACCCTCCCCAGGAAACACATGACCCTCAGCTCCCTCCTGCCCCATCTCTGATTGAAGTTAAAGATCTCGTGGCACTTTCTAAACGTGAGGACGCCGCCATTCTCCGAGGCACGGGGCGGCCTTCAGACCTGCCTGCCATGCACTTGCATTGGGAGGATTAAGTTTAGCACGGCTCTAAAAAGCGCTGAGACATGCTTTTTAAAGACCAGTAATTCCTTTTCAATTTTTGTGCCACCTGCTTCCTCCCTCTGCGCAGGGCTTTCCACTCAGGAGGCCTACAGATTTACTCATGGCCTGCCGCCCTTCTGATTTCACTAGTTTCTCCACCTCATTTTGGTGCTGTCATCCTCTGTGTTTATTCACCCTCCAAACACAGCGTTATCTTCAAGTTTGATCATGACTGACTTTCCATCAAAGAAAGCGTTCCAGACAAGAAAAATATGAAGTAACTGGAAATCCCAAGAATGACTGGAATGCCATGGCAGCTCCCTGACCTGGAGAATTACTTATAGATGAATGCAGGAACTAAGACCTTGTGGACTGTTTGGTCTTTGGCATCTCTACAACAAAGCGAGTGAAGGAA
>JAOQGH010000001.1:73567700-73590644 GCA_025769975.1 Gallinago jamesoni | reverse complement strand
TTATAAGCATTGATCAGATCCCCCCTCAGCCTTCTCTTCTCTAGACTAAAAAGACCCAAGTCCCTCAGCCTCTCCTCATAAGGGAGATGCTCCAGGCCCCTCATCATCTTTGTGGCCCTTTGCTGTCCCCTCTCCAGCAGTTCCCTGTCCTTCCTGAACTGGGGAGCCCAGAAGGGGACACAGAGCTCCAGATGGGGCCTCACCAGGGCAGAGCAGAGGGGCAGGATGACCTCCCTCTACCTGCTGGTCACACTCTTCCTGATGCAGTTCCCAGTTCAAGAGAGACAGGGATCTACTGGAGAGAGTCCAACGTAGGGCAACAAAGATGATGGAGGCATTGGAGCACCTCCCTGATGAGTGAAGACAGCTGGAGAAGAGAAGGCTGAGGGGAGACCTTATTAATGCTGACAAGGATCTAAAGGGTGGGTTGAAAGAGGATGGAGGATAGATAGTATGAAGGTGCAGCAGGCGAGGTTTAGATTAGATATTAGGAAGAATGATTTTCCTGAGAGGGTGGTCAGGCCCTGGAACAGCCTGCCCAGGGAGGTGGTGGAGTCGCCAACCCTGGCGGTATTTAAGAAATATGTAGACGTGGCACTTCAGGGCATGCTCTAGTGCCCAAGATTGTTGGGTTGGGTTTTTGTTGTGCTTTTTGTGTGTGGTTGGATTCGATAATCTCAAAGGTCCCTTCCAACCATGAAGATTCTGTGATTCTGGAGCCCAACTCTTCAGTGGTTCCTAGTGACAGGATGAGAGGCAACGGGCACAAGCTGGAACCTGAGAAATTCCACTCAAATCTGAGGAAGAACTTCTTTCTGGTGAGGGTGCCAGAGCCCTGGAAGAGGCTGCCCAGGGAGGGTGTGGAGTCCCCTTCTCTGGAGATCCTCAAGACCCTCCTGGATGCAGCCCTGAGTGATGTGCTCTGAGCAGCACCGCTTTGGCAGGGGAGTTGGACTAGGTGATCTCTAGAAGGTCCCTTCCAACTCTGACAATTCCGTGGTTCTGTGATTCCGTACCTGGGTGGCAGCCTCCTGCCAGGCCTGCTGGGGTAAGGGGAGGGCGGCATCAAGATGCTGATGAGCATCAGAGGCTGGCCGTGTCACGGGTTTGGAGTGCTCCTTGCCGGTCAGAGCAGGTGCCATTTGCTTGGCGATCAGTCCTTCTGGAGGCTGGCAAACCTTGCTAAACATTGGTAGTTCTATGTGTGTTGTAAAATATTTGTCACACGGTAGCTGGAACAAGTTTTGGTGAGCAAACAGGATGCAGCAGTAGTAACGGCAGTGGGGAGGTTTTCTGTCCTGCTCATGTAGAGCACATGGAGAGGTGCACAGTGGAAACCTGCATGAACAGTGTAAAGAAACCCAAGTGCCAGAGCTTACTGGCACCTTTTAGAAGAAAAGATGCACTGTACAGGCACTCTGGTCTTGCTTCCCTTGATTACTCTTGAAGAACATCAGTTCTTATGTCAGTTGCCTGGCTTTGACTAAGAGTGATCAAATTAGGGTAAACTTTCTCATTTATTACAATAGTGTTGTAGTCAGCATGACTGTTTCCAAGAACAGAGGAAATGCCCCATCAGGTCAGGCCAGTGGCTCATCTGGAGCTGGAGGGTTTCCTTTAAGGATGATGGCTCATGCACCAAGGAAGGGTGGAAAGAAGCAGAAAAGAATCACACTCCATCTACACGTAAAAGGTGCAGAAGCTCAAGCTATAACCCTAAATTCTCCTGCAAATGTCATGTTTGAGCTTCATGTTGCAAGAACATTGCATCTGGCTCGTTAATGAAAGCACTGGACTATCAAGTCATGGGAGATCCAGTCCTGTTGACTCAGAATCACAGAATAACATTTGCTCCTGCCTGGAAAGCAGCAAAACACACTGTGCAGGAGAGTGCTTGGACTGTTACCAAACACACCTGATCTAAATGCTGGGGGTTCGTTTTTAATTCAAATGGAAAAGTGTCTGGCTGATAATCTTAAAAAAAAAAAAAAGCTGTAGGAGATATTTAAGACAATTCAAAATAAACAGTCAGATAGTGATCAGAGAAACAATGGCAAGGCGGGGATCTCAGCCAACATAATCCCTGTGAATCAACGACTCCTAAAACCCTCAACGACTGGGTGGAATGACTAAGCCATTTGTCCCTGTTGCAAAACCCACTGAAGTAGATTCAAGGGAGGAAACTCTGGCATCTATGCAGACAAAGGGGAACAACTGCAATAAAGAGGCTTTAGGACCTACTGTGGGATGCCTGGGAGGGGAGGGATGTTGGCATCAATAAGGCAAATTTGAGGATTTACAAGACTATATTGGTATGTTTAGAATCATGGAATCATAGAATTGTCTGGGTTGGAAGGGACCTTTAAGATCATCTAGTCCAACCATCAACCTAACTGACAAAAATAAAACCCACATTACTAAATCGTGTCACTAAGCACTATGTCAGCCCGTCTTTTGAATACCTTCAGGGATGGTGCCTCAACCACCTCCCTGGGCAGCCCATTCCAATGCTTAATATCGTTTTCAGTGTAAAAATATTTCCTAATATCCAATCTGAACCTTCCCTGGTGCAACTCGAGGCCCCAAGAGACCTCTGAAGGCACATTTCTCTGAGTGCTGGTCCTTGGGTACTGTGTTGGCTACTGGTGCTGTCCATGTTCATATGTGTGTCTTTGAAGTACTGTCTGCCCTCAGCATTGACCTGTGTGTCCATGTCTGTTGTGAACTTTGCAGACCACCCTGCTACTGGTGGGATGTGAAGCAGAAGTAAGAAGCTCCCGCTCGTCGCCATTGGGCCAGGAAGGAAGGAAGTCTCTGGAACTTTCAGTCCGCCAGGTTCAGCTGCCCTTAAAACTTTTCAAGGAGAGCAGGTACACCTGGCCAACACCTACAGTCCATTCCCCTTCTTCTACTCCTACATCCAAGCATGGTAGTAGGGACAGTGGAGGATACATCACAACCTATTCCCTTTAGTATAGACTAGTTTTCCATTAGTTTGTCTATGAGGCTTTTGAACTGGCTGATATTATTGGCTCCCATAGCTCCTGTAGCAGTAGCTTCTTACAGTCCAAAACACATTTTTTGTTTATTTTAAATTGATTGTCAACTAGTTTTTTCATATGCCCCCAGCCTGCCATGGAAAGATTTGCTGAAGAACAGTTTTCCGTTCCCTTTGTCCACCACTTTAATTATTTTTGTAAATCTCAGTCCCTCATCTGCTCACCAAATTCTGCTCATTCCTCTCACCAAATGGTGGAATCCCAGCCTTTTTAGCGTCTCCTGATGAAGCACTTATTCCAGCCCATAACTGTTGTCACTGGGGTTCACGCTACTATTTGTGGGACTGGCTTACAGGGTCTGGCTGGAAACCTGTCAAGCTCTATCCCTAAATATGTCAGGATTCGTTCCATAAGTAGCATCGCTTATTCACGTTTTAGGTGCAGATCTTCCCAGCAAGAAGCCCATTTTCATTCCAGTGACATTTTTTCCTATTCTGAACCGTTGTAGAGAAGTTTTTGCTGGAGAAACGGCGTCTTGCAGAGCAAGCTGCGGAGCGATGGTGTCACTCAGTGGCCAGCAGGAAAAGTGCACCTCTGTCTTCAAGTTTTTTTCCCAATTTATCAGGAAGGCAGTGGCAGCAAATGAACCTCATGCACAGGTGAGTAAACAGCACTCCTTGGTATAAGGATGACTCTGCATACTGTGCTGTACAGAGTCATATAGTACCAGCATATATGGACATCTAGCCTGCGTGCCTGCATTTGCCTTCTTTCCCTTTCCCACACTCATTTATTCACTTCAGTCGGGAAGTAAGACCGTCACCTGCAGGTACCTCAGAAGGAAAACCCTTTCTTTTGCGGTGGGGAAGAGCGTAGTTTTCATACACACTATCAGGGAACATGGCATCTCATCCTGTATTCAGCCCCAGCTACCAAGAGCTAATCCTCAGATCTATAGCATGGAGGTGCAAAAGGAGCCAGAAATCTGATTCGGACCAAGCCTGGGATGTCTTCTCAGTTATTCCCAGTTTACTGGGAAGTTGCATGAGTCTACCTTGCAGTAATTGCAATGTACTTCTTACAGGCTGTCCAGATTGCTGCTTTTGGTGTCCGCACCTCCCCACACATAGACACCAGCCCATCCACAGCTTCACCACATCACTGGATCTCTCCAACAACCTCCTGCTAGCCCTGGCCGGTCTGGCCAATCACCATTTCCAGAAGGAAGAACCTGGACAGGAGATGATCATAGCAACCCCAGGGTCTAATGAGCAAAAGCTCATCTGAGTGTGCTAGTTTCTAAGACCTCCTCTGACTTCTCCAGCCCCACGTTTCAGACAGGTCTTTATATACCACCACCTTTCCCGTATCCCTGCCTTGCACATTCTTGCCTGCATGACTGATCCTGGTGCAAGTCTGTGCTTCCTGCCAGCAGAAGGCTTCTCCAAGTTTAGGAGCTGAGAGTTTACAAGTAGAGAGACTGCACCCACATGTGCCTCATCTTTGTTTCCCTGCCCCTCAAAAAAAAAACCCCAGGTCAATGCATGCTCCCTGCAGGGAGCGGGAAGCTGGAACACATAAAGGGAAGATCAGAATGCTTTGTCTGTGGGTGAGGAGCCAGCACCAGGGGGGTCGTTTACCTGCAGTACCCTGAAGGCAGCCTTCTCCTCACCACCACCTTTTTAAGGTGTGAACTGCATATGAAAGGAAAACCAATTCAACCAGGAAAAGCTGATACACATCAGTCTGCTTCCAAATGTTGCTGGGCCTGGCCTTCAAACCAGCATCAGCTACATTTCTTATCAACATAAGAGACAGTGTGGGAACAAGAAGTCACAAATTTTAGACTTTTCTCGCGAAATAAGCCTCTTTGAATGTCAAAGGTAAGCCAAATTACAGGATTTCTATCCTTAAATGGAAACAAACCACATGAACAAAAGGAGGCTGAGTATACTTTAAACATTACTTATTAATCTGTTGCCTGTCTTGGATTTAGCCACGGGTTGACAACAAACACCTTGATGCAGCTATTTGAGCTTGGTAGAAAACTAAACTGCAAGCCATCACACGTGAGTCTACAGGAATGCTTACCTTGCACAGAGACGGTACAGACCGTGAGATGGATCCATGTAGTTTCACATGGTTCTCAGCTGTTTTAAAGGTCTGCTACTGTCTTGCAGCTACAAGAGCATGTCAAGAGCATACAATTCCAAACTTGTCCCATAGCAGGATCCTTTACCCCATGTGCAAGACGCAGAGCAGAGGTATTTATTTAAATCATTTCTGCAGAGATGGGTGCTAGGTGGTAGTCCACAAAGCCCAGACACTGGGCTTTGCAAACTCCTTGGAATATTTCACAGAATCACCGAATCATCGTGGTTGGAAGGGTCCTCTGAGGTCATCGAGTACAACCACACACACAAAAAAGCAAACCAACAAAAAAGCCCCACACAACACCCCACCACATCACACCCACCCACAACCCAACAATCTCGGGCACTAGAGCATGCCCTGAAGTGCCACATCTACATGTTTCTTAAATACCTCCAGGGATGGAGACTTCACCATCTCCCTGAGCAGGCCATTCCTGGGCCTGACCACCCTCTCAGTAAAGTAGTTCTTCCTAATATCTAATCTAAACCTCCCCTGATTCAACTTCAGACCATTTCCTCTGGTCCTGTCATTATTCACTTGGGAGAAGAGGCCAAACCTCACCTCTGTCTTTATACAGTTCAAAACACAGAAACACACACCCTTAATTATAATTACTGGTTAGTACCTTATCTTAATTTCTATTGGTTAGTGCAGTCTCTTGCTTTAAATTAAAGTTATAAAGTCCTTTAATTCATATGCTCATGCTCCAGTATGGTGGCGGTGGGGTAGTTCTGTTCAGTCTCCAGTTGAGTCAGTCGTCATGGTCTCCCACTGCCGCCTTTAGCATTCCCCAGTTACTGCAGATCTTTGTTGACTTTATGCTTCTTCTAGTGGCTTCTAGTCCGGTTTTCTGCCAGTTTCTGTGCCTTCTGCGGAGGGATGTTCCCTTGTTATCAGCCTCCTGTTCTTCTTCAAGGGTATATTCATTAGCGAGGCATGTGTTGTTTATTCAAAGTGTCCTGTTGCATAAGGCCTTGTAACCGTTTTAGAGCTCTTTGCTCTTGCTTAGTGAGAGATTCTACCTTCTAAAATACATTCTACCTTTTGAAGTACATCAAAACTACAGCTACACGGTTTTGTATTTCTTACTTGTTTTGGGGGGGGGGGGGCAAAAAGTCAGAGAAATAAGGCAGGCAGATTCACAAATGGTTGCTCCATCTCCAAACTGGAGTGTATTAGTTGAGCAAACACTAATACACAGGATTCAGGAAAGAGTGTATGTGTCCAAACTTCCAGGAGAGTTTGCAACTGATAGACAACAGACAACTCCTTCATCCTGTGTCCTAACTTCTCTCTCCATAAAGGCTCCATTTGGTGTTCCATATGACCATTGCAGAGGCTCTGTGAAAGCCTATTTCACCGCTTCTGCCTGGTAGGGGGCTTGCCCACCACTTTTACTTTTTTAAGACCTGCTAGCCACGATAATTTAAATCTAATTTCATAGCCATCTGATGATATAAATTGTAAAATAGACCCTTGACGTGTCCATTCAGAAGCAGGAGGGCCTGGCTCACAGGCTCACAGCCTTCCGTTTTTATTTATAACCTCCCACTGTTACTTGAAACAAAAGCTCTCGAAACCAGAAGCAGGTTAGAGAGAAGATACTGCTTTATTTGATGTCAGGTTCTAGGTGGAAATCCACAAATCCAGCACACCTTACCGGGGACATTCACCCATTATTTATACACAGAATATTCTAATTATTCCTCCTACCTTGTACATAGCTCCACCCAGGCTTACATATTCATTAGGATGACCCAATAGCCCTTTTGCAAGAGTATTAAATTTTGCAGCGTCAGCAAAACACTTCTGTGCAGGCGTGAGCTCCTCGGTGGCCGTTTGGGTAGGGATACCCTTCCCCACATTGTCCTTTTAGGGTATTGAGTCATCTCAGGACAGTAAAAGTTTCCTGTAAGTTTGCCAGCTTCTCGAGGATGATAAGGATGTTCCTTGGAGTAGCCCCAGCTCTGTCCTAATCGCTGTAGGAGTGCACACTTTGACATGTGAGAGAACCTTGAGGTGATTACTTCTTGTTATCCCACCCTTATCACTATCAGCTCGGTGGCCAACTATATTCTCACACAGAGAGATGCTCAGTAATTAACTCATTTTAATTAGCATATGGTTATAAACAAAGCAGAGGCCTGCCTTTGGTAACACCTATCTGAGGTTCAATCAGATTAGAGGACCTTCCTCCTGAAGCCCCTTCATTCCAGCCGAAATACACAGAGGAAGAAACTTGCTGGGAAGGCAGCTGGGAGATTGGAATAAGTTGCCCAGGGAAGTTGTGGATGCCTCATCCCTGGAGATGTTCAAGGCCAGGCTGGATGGGGCTTGGAGCAACCTGCTCTGGTGGGAGGTGTCCCTGTTCATGGCAGGGGGGTTGGAACTTGATGATCTTTAAGGTCCTTTCCAACTCTAACCATTCTATGATTCTGTGATTCATGGGAAGTGGTCATCTTAGTCAGAGACCAAGAACAACCAGATGATGAACAGGACAGGACAGGAATGGCCATACATTGCTATGTGACTGGCTCTGCAGTTTTCCAAAAAGAAGAAAGGGGGAAAGGAAAGTGATACTACAAATCCCACCTCAAGAGAGAGACATTTCTGATTGTTTACAGAAAAAAGATGAACATTGAGCAGTGGCATAAGATATAAAAGATAATAGTAAAGAGGGTGTAGTTAGTGCTGAGCTTATAGTTCAACGTGGGGTGCCTGGGCACACAAACAAAGCGAAAAAACCCAACTGAGAACATTACCCTTCAGAGGGAGAGATTACAATGAAAATGACACCAACTGCAGAAATGTACACTATGCGTGAAAAAATTCTTCATCTAAAGGAGACATGGAGAAATTCAAAGTAACAAATGAAGCAAGAGAAGACAAAAGCAGAATAGAAAACAAGAGGAAGGGTAAGCAGGGGTCTTGTGCAGAATGGAAAGAGGCGTATACAGTGAACTGCAGGGTTAGGTCAACAAGGGAAAGACAGATTTGCCAACCATTAAAATGAAGAGAGAAGAAACAGATCAGTGGACAGAATGCTTTCTGTCCAGATAAATTTGTAAAAAAGCCTTTTGGGAACAAACGTGCTTGGGACAAGCAGCTCTGGCCTCCGGGGCAATGGGGACTGGGACTTAGGGTTACGGTGTCGTTAGTGGAGGAGCAGGGCTGTGTGAAGGGGAAGCGAGGAAGTGGAGAACCAGGAATAATTACCCCTTGGCTGCATGTAAGGGTTGACAAGGAGCCCCACTGGGCAGAGGAGAGAGTGTCTCAGGAGCAGGAGCAGGGCTGGAGCCTTTGTGGGAGTGTTAGCAGGTCTCAGAGCAGAAGGAGACACCGAGACACCTTGACAGAGAGAGGATGTTATTTTGGTCTCATGGCCTCCCTTCATAAGGCGCACGGTCTTTTTCTGTCTTGAAGAACTGGTAAAGTAGTTCTACCTTAGCCTCCCCTGGCCAGTTCCTGTTCTTCAGTTGTGACAGAAAGATGATTCACAGGGCCACGGAGTGAAACAGACCGGGGTTTAAAATGATTTTTTTTTTTTTTTTTTTGCTTGGAGTTTGGTTGCAGGCAAACTGTTGTGTTAACTCAATTGAGAAGGTAGCCCAGAGATGGGACTAGGGGAGCAGAGGAAGAATTAAGCTACTGTGGTGACCTAAAGCAAAGTATGTAACCATGACCTAAGTAACGTTTTTCTCCTTTTCAGGCATTAAAGTCTGTGCAGACTTCATCAACTGTCAAGTCACTGCCTTCTTTCTGGGTTCCACACGTTTTATTTTACTTGATCCCAAACTACTGTGTATCAAGCCAAGTTTCACATAGAAACTTAGGGCATAGATCAAAGGAAATAGAGTGCATCCAACATAGCAGAGAAGAGGAGAGCCAGAGCGAAGGAGTTTTCCTTATAGAACCAAAAAACTCAGATTATGTTGCAGAGCCAGGGTGTTCTAGTAGGAATCCTTCTTCGATACATCTGTGGAAAGAAAGAGCAAGAAAAGGCAGAGTGCCTGATGAATTTTTAGGAAGATATCTAAGGACAAAAAGATCATAGTGGATAAATTGCAACATCTTTTTGTCATTGATGTAGGCATTTCCAATTTCTTTCAGATTTGGGATGCTGCAAGGACTGCATTATGAGGAGTGTATGGAAATTGAATAAAAACATATCCTTTTAACCTTCCATGGTATGATCAAGCCTTTGTCTGCACTGAGATTATACTTGGACTTGAAACTGTGCCTGCATCTAGTACAATAGATCCCAATTCAACCTGCAGTAAAGAAGGGTCTTCACCATGTGATGGAATTAAATACAGAACAGAGGTGAGATGCTTTGCTTGCTTAGCACCAGTCCTCTGCTCTATTTCATGTGTTCCCACCTTGGAAGCCTGTTAGCACTAACCTGAACTGCAAGGGAAAACATATTCTCTTGCTGTGCGGTCATCTGCAGAAACAAAAGGGAACGGGTGGTGAGTTGCAGAACTGCATGGTAGGGTAATGACAAGCTTCTTTCTCTTACACATTGTGATACCTTCTCATGCAAGGATGTCTTTGTAAATGGAAAACCTTTCAGTAGTGTGTCCTGATAACCATGGGTCTTTACTGATAATGACTATTTTAATGTCAGATAACAATTTTTAAATTTAAATTGTATGTACGAAGCACAAAAGTTCTTGTACAGGATGCAATAACAAAGAGAAAGCATTAAGTGACAATATTTAGCTCTGTAAATGCTGGATTAAGAAGTCTCCTCTACTTGACACAGTGTAGAAAGGAGAACAAGAATGGAATTCAGTATACAACAGCCTATGGTGCTGCTTTCTAAATCTTCAGTGGTAGTTTTTCCATTTTCTTCTCAAATTCTTTTTTTTTATTATTATTTTTTAAATAATTCTTAATATTCCATCTGCTGGCTTGGCTCATACCCAGCATGAGGCAATCAGAAACTCAAAATGACTCTAAGATCTCTCTTCTGCGTGCTGATAGTTAATTTAGAGCTTTAAATGGTAGGAAATTATTTTCCTATTATCCTCTGAGACATGGTAGGATTATCAAACTATCCATGAAAAGCACATAACTAAATTTTATCTTCTGACGGATCAGGGTGGCATTTATTTTAAATAAAAGCCTAAGTATTTTCAAGAGAGCTAAGGAGCAGGAAAAGACGTGGTAATTTGACAGAGAAGCTTTCTTTCTACAGAGAGGTAACCTGAAGCCAGAGGAAGTCAAAAAAGAGAGTCACTTTGAACACTTATATCACCACACCATAATCATAGTGCAAGGCAGTCTCATCTCAAGAACAGAAAAGCAAGTGATTCTGCTACTTGAACGTAGAGTTTTGTCCAGAGGAAAGCCAAGCTTGGAGTTGCAGGAGGAAGTGGACTGGAATAAGGGAGATAAGAGGATAAGGGGCAGAGACAGAACTGTGTTTGAATGGAGGTTATAATAGTTACTCTTTGCCTATTCCAGTGAAATCTTACCTGGCTTATAGTAGTCGTAGACATGCACTGTTGCTGCTTTCAGGTTCTGCACTTCAATGTCTTGTTCCACTGAGATGTTAAGCTTCAGAGAAGTCTCACCCAGCTGGAGAGAAGAAGTGAGCAGAAATGCGCTGACCATCTCAAAGCCACCTACATACCAACTTTATTCCCTCTGCATCAGAGATTTCTTTCTCATCTTTCCAGGTTCTTCCACACTCTTCCTCTTTTGCCAAAATTTTAGCCTCCTTGACCAGTCGAGAGATTTGTATTTCTGATCTCTGAGAGTCCCAATGCAAAGTACTGCAGTTACTACTACTTGAATGGGTGGCTGCCTGTGGTCTTCCTCTTACCTCTTCCAAGTAGATTATGACTTTTTCTGGGTTTATCTCTGTCTTCTTCACCAAGGGTATCTTCTCCAGCTGTACAGGAAGACAAGAGATGAGCTTGGTTAGTACCAGTTCATTGGCCTTCCCTGTTGTCTCATGCTAAGTTTGGTATTTGTCAGTGAACCTCTGCTAATTGAAGCACTTGGCATAGTCAATGGAAGACCTGTATTCCCCAACTGTAACAGCACTGAGATTTGTTGGGAGCTCACAAAGCCTTAGGAAAGATCTTTTTCAGTTTTTGGAAGTGTCCTTGAGCTGTGTTCCTATTTTCAGCACTTGTAGCAAAGGGCAAGATGGTTAGTAGGAGAATATGATGGATCTTCTTGGCCATATCCTGGAACACTGAAGTATGTCATTGAACAACTCTATGGGATTCAATGCTGCTTTATAAAATACCTCTACAAATGGCACTGGCAACAGCAAAGGGTCCCAGTGCACCTCAGATGGTTCTCACTAAGTGCTTTTCAGCTCCTCTCTAACTTCTTGCCACATATGTGATCGTCACTATGGAACGTGAAAAGCTGCACAATCAGTTCTGCAAGAGGAAAGTTGCCTTGTGAAATAACCCACTCTATCTGTACTTGCTTAGTTTAATTAACTTGTAGTAAGATAATCCTGTAGTAGCCACCATTCTCCAACAGTTCTTAGATGCTGGGACATTTCTTGCTGAGCTACATCTGGAAAACATATTTTCATATCTCCAAGGAAGGCCATAGGAAAAAGTGTTACCTCTTTCACAGAGCTCTTCACAGGAATGAACCCTGACAGCATCTCCACCTCCACCAGGGCCATATTACTGGTCTCACGGTCCCCGACATAACTGAAAAAAGGCAGGAGAGAAGAACATGAGATGTGGCATCGCAACATTTCCAGGAGTAACTGATGAATATTTCCAAACTCTGGCTTGCTCTACCAGTGATGTGAAAGCTCAGCAGCTTGTCTAGCTGATGGGAGAAAGGGAAAATAAATAATACCAACATCTACTTGCTCAATATGGAGACAGATTGTGTAGCAAATGTGTTATGGTTAATGTTTGTGCTGCCCTCCATAACAGGTGGAAATGATCTTTGGTGATACAAATTGAGAGTGTTAACGTTGGCATTGTTCTCTTTCAGGACAGTAGGGAATGGAGAATATGGGCCAAGGCATCTTAGACAGATGTGGGCAAGTGAAATGTGGATAGAGACTGTAATTTCTGCTGTCTGGTTTCAGCAGAGGTTCACACTGCTGGAGAACGCATCTCAGGGCAGGTTCAGCCCAGGCTGCTGAGCATCCCCCACGGGGGGAGCTCTGGCTCTTGAGAACACTGCCTGGTGCTCTGGGGGCTGCTGAGCCACTCCATGCTGACTGAGATAGTTGCTGTGGTTCTGACAGTGCCTTTCCATGCTTCCCCAGCCCTTAATTCTCAGTTCACAATCTCTTCTGGATCTATGGAGAAGAAAACGGTGTGTCCATGTGTCTATGTCTCCACAGACAGAAGGTTTTTATGGGGTTCTGGTCATTCTACTGGGGCTCCCAATTCTTTCCACTGAGGAAAGAGCCTCAATGGAGATGTCATACCTGGCAGACACAAGGATGTCAAGCTGTTTCCTTACACCATCACATTCTCTTGGTACTGTTTCCACACCCAGGACAAAGATCTCTTCTGTTTTTGGTGGTGGAGTGTTATAGTACAAAGTGGTCTGGTGGGAGAGAAAACACCTCTGTGAAGTGCTCTGGAGCTTCACTGTATGAGCCGAAGGACTAGCTGTGCCTCCAGCTTTTAGCAGGTTGGCAACCAGTGGTTATCACAGTTGGCCCCAGCTGTGCTTTCTGTTCAGACATGGTGTGTTTAGCAAATAGCATCAGATACACCTGCCAAATGGAACCCTCAGCATGAAGACTCAGCACGAGAGATGATCACACTCCCCTAAAGAGCAGCATAGGCCAATCTTCCTCCACTTGCCTGGTGACTGACTGTCTGGCCAGCAGGTACTCATTAGGTGTCTCGTACTTATTGACCGTATTCAAGTGTAGCCAAGTAGTATGAGTCCTGGCTACCTCCTACATGCATTAGCAATAAATACTTGTTGTGTCCTCTTGGCTGTACACTCCATACAGAACCTCTGTGAACACCATAAGAGGTGGCTGAACAGACACGGCCCAGTGAGGGAGGTTTTCACAGGGAGTGACTTGATGCTGCAGTTCTTCGCTGCATGAACGACTCATAAAAAAAGCGCTATCAAAGCTGCCCCCAAAAATAGGAGGTATTCTCCTGATGGACCAATTGTGATGGTGTACTGGGATAAGAAGGCCTTGGTCCTATATCGCTCCCCATCTATGCGTGTGATAACAACCCAAAGAATATTATGTCAGAAGATACAGTGCTTAACTCCTGAAGCAGTGACATCAGCAACGTATGTTTGACATAGAAGCGGGTGCTGTTCTGTATCTCATCGCTCCTGACTTCGTATCTACTGATCTCTTAAGAACAACATGGCTCTGTATCTTGGGATAGCAAAACGGAGACATTTCAGCACGGATGGTCCCAATAAAACCGTGTCAACAGAGTACACCCCAGCTCCTTTCCGTTTGACGCGGTTCTTTCTAGAAAGCCAAATCCCGCTCAGAATTTGAGGCTATGGTGCCTGCTTACAGCCAAACCTTGTCTGAAGAGGCAACTTTGTTCCTCGTTTGCGCTCACCTGTACGTAGACACAGCCACTGCCTGCTGCTTGCACAGTGTACACCGCTGGCACCGCGAGGAGAGGCGCCTGATGCAGGACCAACTTGTTGTCCCCGTGCACGTGGAACTCCAATGGCGGAGCCTCCTCGCCTTTCACCGTCACCTTGACATCTCTCATCTCCTGAGGAATCAGGGCTGCGTACCGAGCCAGGGCCTGCAGGCTAACAACTGTGTCCTGAAGGCAGAGAGCGAGCCACTGGAGCTTCACTGTGGAGCAATGACGTTGGTGCAAGAGCTGGCACGGCGAGTCAGGCACTGCGGGGAGAACTGCACACCTCATGGCCCCGATTCACACTCTAACACAAGCAGGGTCTATGCCACTAAGAGGACAGGCAGCAGGATGACTTTGGTTATCTGGAAAGGGTGGCTTCTGAGCCCCAGGGGGTAGCAGTCCCAGGCCCTGGGTAATGCCAATTACACCCCACAGAACAAGAGTTTCCCCGTGTCATTCCCGTTCCCAAGCAGAGCCCACGTATGCCTGTCTGCCAGGGGTGGATGTAGACTGATGAGAGACGTGCCCATCACTCTGGGCACGGTGTTTCTCTCCTTCCCACGTGACTTTCTCCAGCTTGTTACCTGTGTGGAAGCAAAGCCGCCGAAGGCATTTCTTTGTCTACTGAGCCAGTGCACAAGCTTGGTCACTGAGGCTTCGTTGAAGGCCAAGTCTGGTTTGGAGACATGAGCCAGGAGGATGTAGGCTACTGTCTCAATCATAGAAGAAGATGATTCTTCACTACTAGAATGTGACGTCAGGAGCTCTGCCAATGGGGGGAGAAACACATGGAAGAGAAGAACAGTAGATGCTTGTGAACAATAGCTTTTCCTGCCCTGGTACCCCTTGAGGACTGCCAGTTCCCTGTACACCATCCCAAAGGCCTGGGGCGTCCCAGAGTGCAGAAGGCAATCCCTCCTGCTGTTTTTGTACTCTGAAGGGCCAGCCATCCATTATAGGCTCCATTTCTTCCTTTGAAAACACAGAGAGATCCAGGCCCCAAATCCTCAGTCAGTTCCTCTAGGAAACGTGTTCCCCTAGGAACCAATTGACTCGACGCGATTGACTCGAGGCTTTTTGTAGAAGTACAGTCCTAGTCTTATTCAGCTCTGTGTGTATTCAAAGCTACGGCCCCAAGGGATAGCATTTTTGCTGTTTCTGCATTTCTGCATTTCCCTAGTCTAACAGGGTCCCCTGTGTGGAGAACGAGAAAGTTGGAGACGCGCTGCTGAGCGAGAGCTCAGCAGGTGTTCTTGTGTTGATGGGAAGGAGGCCTTGGGATCCGTAAAACAATGTCCTTATACGGTGATGTGTGTGTGTGGTGTGAAATGCAGCAAACAGAGAGCAGTGTACCACAATAATAAAGTTTAGTTAGCCTAGGTGGGATGAACATTTAAAGGTAGCCAATTGTATTGCTCACAACGGTGTGTGGACAGTCACTCACAACCTATCTGTGAAAAGAGCACAACATGTGATCAAAAGACAGAAACTATATATGCTGGAAAAGTGAAGCAATAAACATCTTCACATCCCCCTTGGAGACCATGCCCTGTGTCACCGCAGCCTGTACTGAACAGCTCTAGGACTTACTTTCAGTCAGTTGTACCTGTTGTAGAAGAATTGGTCGCTCCTTGAGGGAGCATTGCTGGCAAGCTGCTGAAGGAGCAAGACTACTCAAATTATTTTGTTGACATCCTTGCTGTGCAGTTCAGAGGCTAGGACAATTTAAGCTAGAGGTGGGCTCCCACCTATGGTCCAAGCTCACGGGCACTGAATGCATCTGAGTCTGGCTGAATGTTTTGCTGTAGTGATAGTGGGGGGCTAACCAAAAGTCAGCTAAGAATTTAGCTTCATTGTGCCAGTGTAGCCATCTTCTGCGACAGTTCAAATGTGAATACCTGAAATGCTTTTCAATTCAAAGCCAGTTTTCAGAACAAACCTACACTTTTGAAATAAGAATCACAAAGTCACTTGTCTGGAGAAAACCAGCATAAAGACTTTAGAATTTAGCTCAGGGACTTTATGGACTCATATTACTTCATGATGTTTATCACAAGGGATGGTTTTTGCATGAGGGACCTGTGATTTGTTACCCCCAAGGTGACAAAAACAGAGCACTATTTTTTCACGAAGTGGCAGAAGGTGTCTTGGAGATGCAGCTAGAGGTGACCTACAGATTAGCCTTGTTTCTTTAAAAAGCACCAAAGTCCTGTTTGATATGCAGCTGTAATCCTGTTAGTGAGGCTAACGGAATCCCAGCCTCCAGGCCACAGAAGGTGCCTCTAGCCAGCAGAAGATAATCCTCTGGGGCAGAGATTCTCCAGCACGAAAACTGGCTGCAGACTCAGCAGGAAGAACACAAACACATTTAAACATGTAGCACAGCACCTTTCCCTTACTAATAACTCCACTGCTCTTGCCAAGTCATTTCGCTCAGTCAACGGCTCAATGTCCAAGTGGCAGCCAGTAGCGAGTGGTGTTCCTCAGGGGTCAGTACTGGGACCAGTACTATTTAGCATCTGCAAGATCTCTTATACTATGTAGGAATTGCTGAAGAATGATGGGACCACCACAACCACACAAATTAAGCATGGGTCACTTCTGCTGCTTTTGATTAGAAATTGTTTCCTGGCTCTGAGAAAACTAGAGACTATCCCAGCTTCAATAAATTTCTATCTGACATGAACGGCAATCCGAGAATAGTTAAATTTCGCAAATCACGGCAATGAAATCTTACAGATATCAGGCCTTAAACAGTCATTATCTCTAGAACTCGAAATCTTATAAACAGCAACAACCTACCAGTTTCCTTCTCCAGCACAGCCAGGAGCTGCTCTCTCATCTCCATGTCCTTGGTCAGTGTAGAGACATAAGCCATCAAGGACTTGACATAGAGGCTTGTCTTATCAAGAGTTACATTCTTGAGGCAACGTAAGGCATTATCCAGCATGGTGTCCTGAGAACGCAATCCAAACACAGTGAATATCTTCTGACTGACTTTTGTTGTGAAAACCTATCCCAACCCTCAAGCATCCCAGCTACATCCTTGATGTACTTCACTGCTAGCATCTCTTGCAGAGCTGTGGAATGTGAAGTAGAGCAGAAAAAGCATCACTCGCTGTGGGCTGAAAGTAAAGATGTGACTGGGTGGATCACTGGGACAGGGGATTGTTAATACACTGGAGAATTCAGCTTTAGGAAGTGTCTGGTAACCCACCGGCTCAGAACTGTCACGCCTGCATCCTGTGGATCTTGAGTCCTGAGGGATTATGGTGTTATTTTCAGAATGTACCAGTAAGGCTGGAATGTTAGCCCATCCTGGCTAGAACAGTCTACACTTGACTTAAAAATCACTGCTTGTATTTCAGGTCTGAAGGAGGGGGGTTGCATACCTGAAAGATGGTCTTTTTTTTCTCCTTCTAGCTATATTGGTCAGTTTAATGAAAACTATTACCTCTCCCTGCACGCCCTGAGCCATTTTCAGAAACAATTGTTTCCTCTGAGACCAGTTGGGAATGGCCATTTATATTAAGAACTCCTTCCCCAAGTAAAAAATTTCCTGTTGAGCTCCTTGTGTGCAAAGGTGGGACATGACAGAACCTTTCATCGAGTCAAGCTGGGTGCTCCCTGAAACCTCAGACCTGGGGAGGAGTGAAAGATGCAGCACGCTGGCAAGCCCTGCAAGAGTTTGGATGTGACTTACATTCTTCTCCAAGTGGAGCTCCACCAGCGTAGCAGTGACATAGGCCGTTAACGAGATTGTATCGTCCACACCACCCTGCAAGTCACACGGAGAGACATCAGAAAGGGACAAAACCAGTCACTGCTTGCCTGTCACAGTGTAGACACCAAAACTACCTCTGGATGGTCTACCTGAGAGAGTACAGTAGCATGCCTCTGGCCGTTCTTGGACAGGTGGGAACTGAAGGAAAGCACTCAAGGCTCACTCACTAAATACCATGAGGTTCTGACGTTAAGGGCAGCCTCAAAGCCACGTTGTGCACACAGCCTAGGCATGCCTTCCCGTAGAAGAGCATGAAACAAACTGTTCAGCTGTGTATTCTATTAAATATGTTACAACCGGACATGCGAACGAAGTTTTTATGATTGCAGGATTTGCATACAAGAAGCAATGCAAATTTTCATACCATTCAACTGACTCTAAGAAGCCACAAGTTAATATGGGTGGACAGGCTCATAGAACCCTCTTTTTCTATCAGAGGACATTCATTCTTGGGGAAGTTCTGCATGCATCCTCAGGCATGAGCCAACACTGTATCTCAAATGAAGGGGGAAAGTTGGGCTGAGATGCCGAGCAGCATCATTCGCACTGAACAGCAGAAAATATTCTGTAAGGGGAATGGGGGGGGGGGGGGGGAGGGGCAAAACCTGTTCAGAAAGGTTCTGTTCAAATAGAAGACCCAAGCTGAGAAATCAGTAAAAGTCAGACAAGGATGAACAGTCTACGTGTAGACTCTGTTTTTATTTTTGTACTGAATACAAATTTTATTCGTATATTTTATTTTATTGGACTGCATACAAATTTTAAGGAAAAAACTGTAAGCCTTTGCTCTGCTAAACTAGGAGCCTGCTTTCTTTCATAAACTTGCCTTGTATTTAACATGGGCAATTTTGCAATCCATACAGTCTGGATTACTCTTACTTTTACAGAGACAATGAACCCAAGTATTGCCATTGCATGCACACTATTTGGTACCTGAGTACTGGGGCATGTTCACCAAGATTTTGGTGTATTCCAGCTAGAGGAGACTGAGGGGGAACCTTATTGCTCTCTACAACTCCCTGAAGGGAGAGTGTAGAGAGGTGGGGGTCAGTCTCTTCTCCAAAGTCACAGATGATAGGACAAGGGGTAATGGCTTCAAGTTGCAACAGGGGAGGTTCAGGTTAGATATTAGGAACTATTTCTTTCCTGAAAGGGTTGTCAGGCATTGGGATGGGCTGCCCAGGGAGGTGGTGGAGGCACCATCCCTAGAGGTATTCAAGAGATGAGTTGACATGGTGCTTGGAGATATGGATTAGTGTTGGGTTGGTGTTGTTTTGGGTGTGGTGTGGGGTTTGTGTGGGTTTTTTTTTTGTTTGTTTGTCTGTGGGGGTTTTTTTGGAGGTTGTTTTGTTTCATTTTCATTGGTTGGACTGGATGATCTTAAAAGGTCCCTTCCAATCTAGGGGATTCTGTGATTCTGTGATTTTCCCTCAGAAAGATGCCTTGGCTATTCTAGGCCATGGGGACATTGCTTTCTGCTACTGGGCGCAGTGCAAGAGAGTGGGGAAGCAATGCTGTGCCCCACACTGTGTTACTCCCACTCCCATTTCTTGCAGCCATACCTTCAAGTCATTGTTGAAGAGCTTCCCCACACTCTGGAAGCAGCCGCTGGGCAACTGGTGCTTCTGCAGCCAGAGCAGAGCACTTTGTATATCGTCCTTATTGATGTAAATGTAAGAGCTGGCTTGTCCAAAGGACCTGGCCACAAAAGCTGTCAGCCTGTGAACAGAGCACGAAGGATTCCCATGTCACAGAGAGGAGCTGAACCATCAAGGACAATAGGTTTGGGATAACAGCACCAACTCTGGTTGCTCACCATGTGTTGCCCTCTTTGTCGGCTTTCCCAAAGGCACTGTAGGAGCCATCATCATGTTTGTAGAGCAGCTGACGCTGGTAACCTATGAAGACAGGTGCCAGGACACAACTTTCAGTGTGAGGACGTGCAGCATCTTAAACTGTATCCTTGCTGTGGGAATAAGGTTTCATAGCAAGAGACTTCCCCTGGCCCTATGGTTGGAGACATTGAGGCAAACCTACCACCCCACAATTCCTCGTGCATCCCAGAGCATTGGTGTGACAAGAAGCAGTTGCACAGCATCACTCAAGCGTGCCAAATGGCTGCTCTATGTTCCTAGAGCTACTAAGGGTATCTGCCCTGCTGGTTTTACAGAACGGTGGCATGCTCAGCCACCTCCCTGTGCCTCAGGGAACCCTCACAGGCACCTTGCTGTGAATGAATAGGCTGCCCAGGGAGGTGGTGGAGTCTCCTTCTCTGGAGGTGTTCAAAACCTGCCTAGACATGTTTCTGTGTGATCTGCTCTGGGTGGACCTGCTCTGGCAGGGAGCTTGGACTAGATGATCTCCAGAGGTCCCTTCCAACCCCATGTGATTCTGTGACTCTGTGATTCTGAAAAGAGCTGTAGGAGTGAGGAGAAAGACTTTTCCTAGAGGAGACCAAGGTGAAATCCTGTTTGTTTTTCAGCACTGCAGCTAACCCTGCTGGGACTCAAGAAAGTGCTTTTCATGGGATGAACAAAACAAGGCAGGGCCATGTCTTTGAGCCCAGAGGGCAGAACACCATCTCCATCTATTTGCTCTTCTTCACACTGCCCCACTGTGTACTCTCCACCTTGCCCCTCTGCTGCTGCCATTCTCTTGAGCAGCCCACCCTCTCGCTGGCATGTACCCACAATACGTGTCCTAAAACACACGGACACACTAAGCTACCAAACTCCTATCTATCTCCAAAGGCCACTCTTTATTCCAATTAATAGCAGGTGATGCCCTGTTTCCACAAGGGACTTCTGTCTGCCTCGAACTGATAAGGAAACAAACCACAGGTATCAAATAGCGATGAAGATCATTAATGCTCCCACTCTTGCCCTGCATCTCCCCACCAGACCAGTGTCCCCACACTCTTGATTTATAGCCCTTTCATTTTACAGTAGAAGGAAGAAGGATGATGTTTACCTGTTCTCAGGAATCTCAGTGCTTTATCTTCAATTTCTGGGTCCAGTTGCTTAGTCTTATTCAAGTACTCGAGTATGAAGATGTTTGGTGCAAACTGAACCATGTTCTGTTCACCACAGCCAAAGGGCAGCTCCAGCAGCTGGTCTAAATTTTGAAGTGCTGGGCCCATGATGTCCCCTTAAGTTTGAGGTGGAGGGTCATGAGAAAGGAAAAGCACAAACATTCAGCAGTATGAAATGAAGGGACTGCTGCCTTCTCTCAACTCTACTGGGATCCTGGAAAAGAGCCAGCACCTCAGGGAATGGAGATGATTAAGATTTCTGCTGACCCCTCCTGAGTTATTCCAGCACAGAAAGGGAAGATGTCATGATTCTGGGAGGAGGGAAAGAATGCAAAGATGAAATCTGAAGAAAGGAGAAGAGATCTGTCATTCCTGAGTGGGTATCACGGAGGGAAAAGAACTTTGGAGGTAAATTAGGTGGAAATCTGCAGGGATGGTTTTGGTTCACTTGGGTGGATTGCAGTGACAGATGTCAGAGGAGATATCCTGCCACTTGGGGATCACCCAGAATCATTCCTTATGAGAGGAATAAATTTGGAAAAAGATTACTTGATCTGCATTTCTGAGGTCAACGTCAAGGCCCTTACAGTTTATCTCATGAGGAACTGCGTTGATACATCATTAAGGCCAAAGCACTGAGCAAACTCTTCCCACAGGGGACACAAGGGCAGGGAAAGCCTTTCTCACCAATCACGGAGAAAGTGGCTCGGCCAGACCCCTCCAGCACTTCTGCAGGCAGCGTCAGGGAGAAATCTTCAGCGATGGTGTTATCTGAGGAAGGCAGAACCCAGAAATTTAACCCATGGAAGAAATATCACACACAAATGTAGCATCCCAACGCGACTCAGGTGAGACTCAGTGTGACATTGAGTCACGGCAGCCAAGGCTTGTGAACAAGTCTTTTTAGTCTAGAGAAGAAAAGGCCTAGGGGGGATCTGATCAATGCTTATAAATACTATTTGGGGATGAGGCCGGTCTTTTCTCAGTGGTGCCCAGGGACAGGACAAGAGGAAATGGGCACAAACTTGAATATAAGAGGTTCCACCTAAACATAAGGAGGAACTTCTTTCCTTTGAGGGTGGCAGAGCCCTGGAAGAGGCTGCCCAGGGAGGTGGTGGAGTCTCCTTCTCTGGTGATATTCAAAATCTGCCTGGACATTTTTCTGTGCAACCTGCTCTGGGTGGCCCTGCTCTGGCAGGAGGATTGGACTAGATGATCTCCAGAGGTCCCTTCCAACCGATGTGATTCTGTGATTCTGTGAAATGCCTCAATATTGGAAACTTTGCCATGTAGAAGACAGACATGGACAAACTATACTGGTTGTTCTCCCAGGCAGGGATGGTGCCACCAGCACTAGCTCTCTGACAAATTCTTCCCACCTCCAGGGGTTTACAGTTGCCCTGTCCCTTCCATCCTGCTCTCATGAACAATACAGCCAGGGATTTTTGTCCCCTACCTGCAGCACAGAGAAAAGCGTTTTGGGTCTTCTCTTGTAGGACACCTCCTGGCTGCAGACAGAGATAGAATACTTTAGGTAGGGAAGGTCGGAAATGAACTGACCATACCTCAGCAGACTTCTTTGATTTCAAGAAGGGGCTAAACATCCTCTATGCATCTTGTTAACTGCCTCGGGGGGGACACCCCAATGTCCCCAGGTGTTCTCTACTGGGAGGTGTGACTAACCTTCACAAGCAGACGTTTTATCACTGTGTCTCTTGCTCCTTGCAAAGGTGTCACGGCAATCCTGTTGTCACACAGATCGTGTGAATCTTCTGCCACGCTGCTCACAGTGACGTTCACTTTGCCTGCAAGGAGCAGAGGGGCACGTTGCTGAGCATTTGCGGCAGACAGCTGTGCCTACTGACATCAAGACCAGACATGGAGAGGCAGGCAAATGCCACCCCTTCTCCCGCTGGCCGCCACACATCCCTCAGCTCCACCTCACCCAGCCTGGTGGCTGTCACATTCCACTCAAAGGTTTTGGCTTCATTGGTGCAGAGGCAGCTGGTAAATCGGCAGCCTGGGCAGTCATCCACCTTTAGTTCTGGGGTCTCCATGAGGGTGGTGCGTACCTGAACGTGGTGGGGTGTACAAGCACACATTGACATAGCATTAGTACCAGACCCCACCTGGAGTACTATGTCCAGCTCTGGAGACCTCAACATAGAAAGGAACAGGTCCAGCGGAGGGCCATGAAGATGATCAGAGGGATGGAATGCCTCTCCTATGAGAACAGGCTGAGAGAGTTGGGGTTGTTCAGCCTGGAGAAGAGAAGGCTCTGGGGGGACCTTAGAGCAGCCTTCCAGTGTCTGAAGGGGAGCTGGGGAGGGACTCTTTGTCAGGAAGTGCAGTGACAGGACAAGGGGTAATGGTTTTAAATTGGAAGAGGGGAGA
>JAOQGH010000001.1:73536779-73567600 GCA_025769975.1 Gallinago jamesoni | reverse complement strand
TGTCCCTGCCCATGGCAGGGGGGTTGGAACTCGATGATCTTTAAGGTCCCTTCCAACTCTAACCATTCTATGATTCAATTATTGTATGATTGCACAAAGGAGCCAACAACATGGGTCATAAAATGCAAGGTTGTGCTTTGTGTCCCAGATGCCAGTATCTAGGGCTCCTGAGCAGCCCATAGCTTACCTTTGGGCTCAAGCTTTTGCTCCAACAGAGGCTGTGTGATTCAGGGAATACTTACCTGGATACAGTCCTTGAGGTAGTTGAAGACAGTGGCTTTTAGGCTGAAAGTCTCTCCTTGGATCACAGAGTATGGCAGTGACA
Source organism: Gallinago jamesoni (assembly GCA_025769975.1). NCBI lineage: Eukaryota > Metazoa > Chordata > Aves > Charadriiformes > Scolopacidae > Gallinago > Gallinago jamesoni. The sequence continues at coordinate 73,567,275 of JAOQGH010000001.1, read as the reverse complement.
CATCTACAAAGAAAGGCTGGAAGACCCTAAGAGTGGCCAGAGAAGAGAACCCAAAGCCAATATCAGCAACACAGAAGGCGTTGGCATTCCATTCTGTGATGGTGTCAGGTACAGCAACTTGCAGAGATGCTTGCCCCTCATCCCTACAGCAGGAAGAGAGTGAGGAGAACTTGCTCAGAAGCAGTCAGAAGTCTCCAGGTGTCTCTCTGGGAAAGGCGGGTAGAAGCTGTTACCAACCCAACGGAGACCAAATCCCAAATCCAGGTCTCTGGGAAAAGTGTCCGTGGTTTTGGCTTCTTTGTATCATCAGAATGAGGTGCAGAATCACCATGGACAACATAATTTTCTGCAAAAAAAAGCAAGCAATAACTCAGAAAACAACATAAGTAGCTACAGGTGAAATTAATTTATCATTCACAGGCAATCTAACACAAACCATAAACGCTTTGTGACACAGAACAGGAGTGGACGGGGTTTTAGTTTCAATGAGAACCTGACACAGAGTCTGTATCTTTGGGGAACACAGCTTTGAGGAGACAAGAGTTGGATGGAGTTTAGCCTGAGGTTCAGTCTGACAGATCCAGCGTGTTTGGTCTGGATCTGGAGGGAGACAGCACGCTCAAATGGAGCCACAGGCTTTTAAATCATCTGTGAAAGCACTGGTGGAGAGCACACTGCATTTTCTGTGAAGAGCACAGGACACAGGGACAGCCAACAATGCACAGAGAGTTGAGCTTTTATCTGTGATTTATAAATCAGGTCCATTGACCCGGGCACAAGCTTTGTTCCTCTCGTAGACAAACAAGAGGCACAGCAGGATGGAAGTCAGCTTTCCCAGCTGCAGGCTGGCCAGAACTGGGAGAGGACAGACCTTTCAGGCAAGGAGATGGACATGTCTGCTCCTTACCAACCACATGATCTTTTCGAGAATACATCTTTTTCTCGAATTCCGGTCGCGTACAGGAAACTGGTTTCTTGATTCTAGTATTGGTTAGTATTTTCATGCGCAATTTCTGGGAAAAGAGCGAAGAGAGCAAATCAAGGATAAATAAAAGGGAAAAAGGAATGCTGAGAATACCTTATGATGGCAGGTATCATAAAAGGGCTTGTGGTAGCTGAAACACTTTGAAATGCTGCTTTTTTATATACACATGCATAGACTTACAGGCTCAGACTCCGGACAATGCATGAGGAATGGAAACCAGTACTGGGGCCACTTATTACTTCTCATAAAAGTGAATTTCAACAAGATCTGTCTTTGATATGCCTGACCCTAACAATGAGGCAAACACCATATATGCCATGAGAAACTTCAGAGAAAAAATAAATTAATCTTTAAATCTCTGCATGGTTTTAGAATTGAAAGATCTGTGTGGCTGTTTGTTCACACACAACCATTCTCACACAAGTTAGTACCAGTCCTGGCTTCAAAATCTGATGTGGAACTTGGTCACAATTTGGTGTAGATTCTGCTCTTGTGTGAATGAGACTCAGGCTCTCAGGTGGAAATACTGGGTTGAATGTACCCTCACTGAGAAGACCACATCACACCAAAAGAACACATTTGATCCTGTGAGCAATCCTTGCTTTGATTTAGTGGTCTGCAAGTCACTGAGAACTCTTCTATCTTCTTGAAGAACCAAAACCCTTCATGGGCCTTTATGAGCCCTCATCCCTCCTGTGGAGGCTGTACATGCCTGTAGACTCAGTTATATGTTACAGGACGGCCATCTGCCACAGGATCACTAATAACTGAGATAAGGTGGGATCTCCTTTAACCAGCATCTGACATATAGTCTAGAAGTAAGCATCTGGAAGACAGCAGAGTACCGTGCCTTTTGGGGAGAGTCAGGGCCTGTATTTTTAAGCTAGAGTTCTGTCAGCCTGCACGCCCATGCAACTTAGAATCCATTTGGGGTTGGTTTTGGTGGGTTGTTACCCTCTTCCCCTATTTAAAGGTGATTTTCCTTGCATAGATTTCTTTAAACAGCATTCTGTCAGAAAGAGCACTGCTTGGGTTTCAGTTAGCTGGCATATTATTAATCTTTTCCTGGCTATCGTGCTTAGCAGATTAGCTTATGTTGTCATTTGTCTTGCCAGCTTTAAAGCCAAATTGTGAAGGACTGCTTTTTATGAAAAATGCTCAATGAAACACAGAGTAAAGAATTTTACAAATAATAGCCAAACAGCAAAATCTGGTGAGATGCTCAGGTCTTACGAGGATATTCTTTCCACTCCCACTTTGTAGACATGGTAGCCTAAACTAAGTTTGTTCATTTTTACATTGTCTTCCTCTAATCAGGTGTTTTGCGCTACGCTTACTTTTAAGTTTCATCTTTCCCCGTAGTCCCCAAACGAGTGTGGCTACACTGAAGAACAAGGTACAGATGACTTGTAGCAATGAAAGCCTGAAATTTGCTGAAGGTAAATTCTTGTAGGTATTCAAGAGGAGATGCTGACTCAGGAAAAGTTTGGTGCCATTGTAGAGACTCACCTTAAACAGATTAAAGACGTCACCATCACTTTGGTACCATGGTGCTCCCATCCGAGTCCTTTTGTGGAGACTGGGCTGCTGGGGCAAACAAGGGTATGCCTCAAAATCTTCCAAGTGATAAGGGAACCCTCGTCCTCCAATTGTAAAGATATCATCAAAGACCACCTCATACAGCTGCAATGGAAAAAGAGAAGTCTTCATAAGGAACTGGCCAACAAGCATGTGTATGGGTAAAATATTTGGATTGTAGCCCTCTATTATGCTTTGTAAAGCTTTGAAGTTGAGGAAGTTGGCACTGCCCCAGCTTATACTGGAGGACACGAAGCCCAAGGAGTGTGTGTAGGCAAGTAGCTTTTAGTCTGCAGACTTTCACCTCTGACAGTTCAATCCTTCTAACCCTAGCATGCAAGACTGGGATAAAAACCACAGGATTCAGTTTGAGCACAAGGCATTGGCACACCTGACTTACATATTTAATGATTACTACTTCATGTGCCTGTTGGCAGGTGCAAGTGCTCTGCGCTAGATCCGCATTCCCGTAAAATGGAACCTGAGAACACACTGTGGGCTCTATTGACAGGTACAGCGAGTCTCCCTGCATTTGGTGAGGCTTCTTTCTAACAGTCTGGCCTGACATAACTTAATTTGCAACTTTTCAACATAAAATCTTAGAATGGTTAGAGTTGGAAGGGACCTTAAAGATCATCGTGTTCCAACCCCCCTGCCATGGGCAGGGACACATCCCACCAGACCAGGTTGCTCAAAGCCCCATCCAGCCTGGCCTTGAACCCCTCCAGGGATGGGGCAGCCACAACTTCCCTGGGCAACCTGTTCCAGTGTCTAACTACCCGCACAGCAAAGAATTTCTTTCTAGTATCCAACCTAAATCTCCCCTCTTGTCCTGTTACTACACTTCCTGAAAATTAGTCCATCTCCAGTTCTCCTGTAGGCTCCCTTCAGATATTGGAAGGCTGCTATGAGGTGTCCCTGGAGCCTGGGAGGGAGCAGGGGTTGTTCAGCCTGGAGAAGAGGAGGCTCTGGGGAGACCTCATAGCAGCCTTCCAGTACCTGAGGGGGCTACAGGAAGGCTGGGGAGAGCCTGTTGACAAAGGCCTGCAGTGACAGGATGAGGGGCAATGGGTTTAAACTGAAGAAAAGCAGATTTAGATTGGAGATGAGCAATAAGTTCTTTCCAATGAGGGTGGTGGAGCACTGGAACAGGTTGTCCAGGGAGGTGTTTGAGGCCCCTTCCCTGGAGATATTAAAGATGAAGCTCAACAAGGCCCTGGGCAACCTGATCTAGTTGGGGGTGTCCCTGCTGACTGCGGGGCGGGTCGGACTAGATGACCTTTGGAGGTCCCTTCTGGACTGGACCATCCTATGCTTCTATGAGGAAAGCTGCTAAGTGGAAAGCACCAGCATTTCTTTGAAGCTTCTCTCCCTGCCTGCCCCTGCAGGGCTGTGTGGGGTCACAGTAGGCCCACACTCACCACATTTGCTGTTAGGGTGATGTTCTCTTTCAGGAGAACACTCTTGTCCACAGCTTGGATGGAGCACAGGGACCCTGGAGCTGCCTTGAGGTCCAGACTGACTTTTGACCCTGGGACTTCCTCCTTGGGTGAGAAGTCCAGTGCCACCTGTAAAAGAAGATAGAGTCAGGGGGCTTATTTTTGGAAGGTGGGACCCTGTGGCTCTTAGGTGTCCGGGCAGCAGAGAGAAAGACAGGGAATAAGGTAGTGATGGGGGATGAGATGCTGAGACAGGTCCATCTGGAAACCTATTGGGAAGGTTCCTGAGGCTGCAGTGTGCACAGCCCAGCCAGAATTCCCCCACCAGCACACATCCACCACCCACTGATCTAGAGCTACCACAGGGAGCTAAGCAGGCAGGCTTCTGTTCTGGGTTAGAGCCAGCACAGGAGAGAGTGTGTTCCCTAATCAGTCACAGGGAATGGGAGGAGAAAACAGAGTTTGGGGAGGGGGACCTGGTTTACTCCTTGGAAAAGGCTTGCCTATTTGTGTCGGGGAGGGCAGGACTAGGAATTCAGGGAAGAAGGTGGTTACCTGCTTTGTTTCCCAGTGAAAAATACTGGGCATCTGGTTTGGCATGTAGAATTTTTATTTAATGCCTGGTTTGGCATTTAGCATTGGAATGGGCTGCCCAGGGAAGTGGTTGAAGCACCATCCCTGGAAGTATTTAAAAGACAGGTTGACACAAAGCTTAGTGACAGGGTTTAGTGATAGTTTTTCATCAAGTGTTAGGTTGATGGTTGAACTAGGTGATCTTAAAGGTCCCTTCCAATATAGACAATTCTGTGATTCTATGATCATATGATTCTACGTATCCAGCTTATACCACTTGGCTGGGGATCAAAACAGGACCAGGAACCACAGCATCAATGATGCTGTCACACAAGGTGTTTCTACTCACCTTCTGTCTAAAGCACTTTTCTACTTCAAACTCTTCCACATCAGCCACCACCTCTCCATCCAAGAAGATTGTGTACAGTAGAAGCTTGATGTCAGGCAGGAAATCATTGCCAATAGTCAGAGTCAATGAGAAGGAGCCCTGCAGATCTGCACAAGACAGCAGCAAGGAAGAGGGGGAAATTGTTCAGTTGAATCATCTCATTGGGGTAGGGCACACAATAAGAATCAAAAGAGAGAATTTAATAATTTCTTTCTGTAGATAAGAACACCCCACACAGACACGAATAAAGATTGACAATAAACCCAGGATACTGGCTACTTCTTTGGCTCAAAGTTGGCAAAAATATTCCTCTTCCCTAGTGCACCTCAGGTAAAGAGGCAAGGTACACACATTTTGGATATACCACAAGGCTACAAGCTAGCAATAAAGTCATAAGCTTGGATATTAGATCAATTAGACAAGGCAGAAGGACATTCAGCTAGAATGACACTAAGCTGATATGAGAGGAGATTGGGTTGGTCTAATGAGGTGGACCATCACTAAGAACTTCGTTCGATAGGTCCCACCCATGGATAAGAATAACACTTGCAGAGATTGTCACTGGATAGCAGTTGCACTTTCCTGGGATGTATTATGAGGCATTTAACTTCATGCCATTCTACTCACTCTCGTGCTGGAGAATTGGCACCTGCTTCTCTCCGCTGTAAAGGATCTTGCCTTTCGCTATCACCTGAAAAGCAAAGAGAAGGGCCTCTCAAGGGCCTGAATTCTGAAGGCATGAGGAGAGTGGGGAAAGCACAAGAGAAAAGAGAGTGACACCTGACAGATGTTGCCACGGAAGTTCCTCTGGCAAGACATGACCTAAAGAGCACTGCAGCGGAGATGGTGATAGAGTAGCTGGGAAGGTACTTGAGAGGTGTTGGTTAGGCAATGAGAAGATGTGGCTGCTTGCAAAGCCGGAGTTACATCTGAAGCTAACAGCAGCTGCTCTTACGCCTCAGTGAACTCTGATCTTCACATCACTGGGATACTCTACTTTTTGACTGTATGAATAAGCCTAGTTCAGTAACCAAGACACTCATAACCTCTCAGCGAGGCTGCAGTCGCACTCTTGCTTTGGATTCACTTTCTTGAAAGTGGACTTCAGCAAAACATGATTACCTATGTCTGGAGTGCATTAAGGCCCCGTGCAATTTCAAGCCTTTTCTTGTAAAGACACAGGCCAGAGGTCAGCTGCTCCAGAGATTGCCTTCTAGTTCCCAGACAGATTGTCCTAGGCACGGATGGAAGTCTGGGGCATCCTTGCTGGGTAGGAACCAGGCTAGCCCTCCACTGCCACCCATGTGAACATAATAGAAAGCCAGACGAATGGCAGGCATTTATCACCCAAGCTTAGGTCAAGACACTTCTGACAAATTAGAGCAGCTGGGGTCCAGGAACTAGAAAACAGGAGGATGTCTGGGCAGAACAGAACTCACAAATTGACTTATACTGGCCTGGGAGTAGCTTACCCTTTCCTGTGAGTACCTATGTACCATGTGAAAAGGGTAAAGTACCAGTAAGCACCGCGTTGCATCAGTTGTTTTCTGTGCTCACCAAGTAGTAGAAATCAACGTGGTCTGCTTCAGAGCTGAGTTTATTTCGGTCAAGGATATAATCCACCTGCACTTCCTGCGCTTGGTCACAAGGCATCACATCGTTCCTGGCCTTTATCTCAAGGAAGCTGTTGCTCTCCGAGTAGAAAGCTTTCAGCCAGTGGAAGCTATCCTCCACTCCTGAGTGACTTTCAGAAGAATCCTTCTCATCATCATTTCCAAGGCTGTAGGAACCCTTCAGAACACAAAAACAGGATCTGGCAATCAGTATCGAGTGACACAAAGAAGCTTTTACACCTGCTGAAAACACTTATTGCATGAGTTGATGGCAGACCACACATCTGTATGCTTAAAATATTCTTTTGTTTAAATGGCATTTCGAAATATCTTATGAGGCTTTATCTTACAAAGTGTTAGCAAAAATATATATCGAGTAGATTTGCCCACAATCTCATTTTTCCTCCCTTATCTTTCCACACTCTACATCAGACTTTAACCCCAGCACAGCACCTCTGTTTTCAGTTTTTCACTTTGCATTTCTGGTCAGATGCCCTGAAGTACAATAGGCGCCAAAACAGTTTTGATATGGTGAAGTTCTACTTCTTTGCAAATAATTTAGGGCTCTGTGGACAACAGCCCAGGAACAAGAACTTGAGCCTGTCTCCAGGCTCCCTGGGGTCAGGAATCTACCTCACAGATTACAGAACCTCTGACCACCAAATCCAGCCCAGCAGAAATTAGGGAACCTCACCTTGGATAGACTTAGGTCTGAGGAATAAATATCTAGAGCAATGGCTCCAGTCTCTGAGAAATTGATGGCAGTAGGAAATTGTACCTCTTGGGCATGGATCCCACATCAGCTGCAGAAATGCAGACGGTGGGAAGATGGGTGTACTGCCAGCCTGGAAACAATGAGCTCCAGATATAGGATCAGAAGTTGTGAGGAAAAAAAAAAAAAATCCTTCAGGGTCTGGTACTGAAAGGGAGGTTGAGAGCTACCTGCCACGCTGATCCTGGACGAGCTATGTGCTGCTTCAGGGCAAGGGCAGCCGCTAGAAGTGGAGTTCAACAGAGACAAGTGTCAACTGCCAGTTCTACTGAGCCACTTCTAACATGTCCCAGACCAGAGGAACGGGAGATTTCCTCCCTTTCAGATTCAGTGTTCAGATTAACAGATGTTTTTAATGGAGTCAAAGGAAAGGGAGAGGAGATACAAAAGATTAGGATCATGCTCCGGCTCAGGACAGCAGAGCACCTTTGGTGACCATTTGGCTGAACTGTTGTAGCGCAGCCTCCAGTTTCCCTGAGGAGAAGGCACTGAAGAGTAATTAAAGATACTTCTACAAATGAGACCAGGAACCAGAGGACTGTGCTCCAAAACCTCAGATTTCTTCCACTTGCTATCCCTTTCCTCAGCCTACCTTCACTTTATCCTCCTTTTCCTGTGGCTGATGCTCACCTTTAGAGAAACCAGGGTGCTGTTCCAGTTGGTGGTATCCAGAGAAAAGTGGACTTCCCCATTCTCATCTGTGAGGAATGACAGGTGTGTCTCCTCATCATTGATGTCAACTGTTAGGTATACCGTTTCATTTCCAAGGGGAGACTGGTCACTGTGGCAAAACATCTGCAGGGAAGGGGAGGGAGTTAATATCCCATTGTGCCACACTCCAAGGCACTGCCCATGCTTGATATTAATTGTCTCCATTGTTGGGCTTCCTCAGCCCTTCTAGCTTTCAGACAGGTTGGAAGAATCCACGTAAAAGTGTGATAAATACACAAAACCAACAATTGCAGCTGTTGAGGATCAGAAAGAAATGGTAGTTCAGCCAAAATGAGGCACCTATACTGGGGGGGAAAAGGTGATTTCCTCAGATCCTGAGCTTTTCCTTGGACAATGTTGTAGGATCCCTGACAATCAGAAACAATCTGGTCTCCAGCAACTTACCTCTTGCCATTCCTTGCCCTCCTTCATGGTGGGGTTAGTACTGGCCCATGTGAAAGTGTTTCTAACCCTCATGGGACAGCAGTCCTAGCATCACCCAGGGGATGCAAGTCAGAAGTGATTGCCAGTGAACTGATATGCAAGGCTTTAGGGATTTCTGCCAAGTTGCCATGAGCATTTGTCTGAAGTGAGCCTTATTTCCCTGCTGACACCACCCCCATCCCACATGCCTTTTATTGCACAGAGCTAGACTCAAGAGTTACCCCTGGGGAAACCTGCAGAGACCGCAGCTGGCTCCAAAATTCCTGTCCATGGATATACTAGGATAGGACAGGGAGAAGAAATTGCTTCTACAGGAGACTTAACTCATAGTTTCTGGGTACCAGTAGAGTAGCATTTGCTTCCCTGGAGATTGTTGCTTTCTGCCTACAGAAGATTTGATCTATGATACGTTCTCAGCAGAGAAGGGATCCATAGAGTTACCTTCCCTGTGTATGGTATTCCACGTTTGTAGAATGAATGGAGGTTGATGAACTCTATAGATTTCATTCTTGTCGCGATAGGAATTGCAACCATTTCCATAGTCTCTGCTCCTGGATGGAGAGATGAGGAGTCTGTTAAACCCTAGCAGTGATTTTAGGGAAATAGAAGACAAGAAGATGCTTCAGCACTATCTACAACATCCACAACCTCTACATTTAGGAGAGAAAGTACATTTGTCTTGGGTATGATTCCCTCAACCTTTCTGGGTCCCCTGCTTCATGACATGATGCATCATACCCTATAAGTATTTCTCTCTCTTTATTGAAGATAAACTAGATGACTAGTTACAGACAGCTGCACTGTAGGTGCCTAAAAGTGGCCTGAAGGCCACCCACAGTATGGAAGTTCAAGCAGTGAATGCTTCTAATTGCCAGAGCTAGGTGCACTTTCATACTGATGCTGAAAACCTACCTCCTTATAGTCAGTATTGTGTCAGACTAAAAGGGAGCAAAATGGGATTCCTCACAGTAGGAGTGTGTGTAGGAAGCCCTGTCTCAGGCTTAGGAAAAGAAAGGACAAGAGACTGTGTGTGGGTAGGAACTACCTGTCGGGATGGCACACTACAGTTAGCAAGGACTGCAAGGGCTTGTTTCAAACTTTTCCATGGCTAGCCAGGGCTTTGCAGCTGGCTCAGGAACACCTTGATGCCCAGGCAATCACTAAAAAGTTATATACATGGTAGTGGAGGTGGAGTGTGGAGCGGATCAGGAAATATTTTAATAATAGATGGAAGAGAGTCTCTCTAGAGTAGAGACCATCATCATGCCAAAAGAGTTGGGAAACATCAAGTTCCATTCTAAAAAGGAATTCAGCTGTCTCAGAAAGGCCAGAACCAAAGGAGTTGCCTGCAAGGAGGAGAGTGTTTCACATATTCTCCAGTACCTGTTCCATTTTCCACCATTTGTCCTATCACAATTATGTAGCTATCGGTTTCGTTTAATTTCAGAGTCTCTGTCTTCACTGTAAAAGTAGTGCAGCCATTCTTGTTTGTCTGGAGAAAGAGAGGTACGAACAGAAAGAAAGACCATGGTGTGGAGGAAAAGGAGCTGTTTCATAGATGTTAGGCAATCCTAAAGATGTATTTCCAAATGCTTGTGGAACAGACGGAAGCTCAAAAACCTATAACTGCAGAAACCCATCATGCATACCTTTGCCAGAGAAGAAAATCAACATGCTTGGATTAAACAGTCACCGAAAACTGGCAGAAAAAAGGGCTTCAGGCAAATCATATAGGGGTTAATTATGTCACAGACAAACTCAGGAGAGTGGATTAAGCCCAGATCCAGCAGCTGAAAGAGCATGGATGTCTTTTCCTGAGCTAAAGGTAGCCTCTTCCCCCAATTTTATGGACCTGTTGAATAATGCCTGACAGAGTGGCTTTCCAGTCATGACCATCTCTGTGACATGGCCATGTCAAAGAAGGGCATCCAGCCAGTTGCAGATTGCAAGAGCATTAAGACAGAGACCGGGTACAGCCAATCTGCCAGGGAGGTGGACAAAGTGTTTTTAGTTGAGCCTGTTAAATTCTCTACAGAACCTTGTGGGGTCTTTTACATGCAATGTGCGAGGGAGCTGGCATTCAGTTGGTGTTTTGCACGGCTAAAACTGTACAGCATTCCAGATGGAGATATTTTGCTACTGGTTACGTTTTAAAAGATGCGGAGATCCAGCTGGATTTTCATATTCTGGCCTGTTGCTGGCTGGTCTGACATTTAGAAATATTTTCTTGTGTCTTTCAGGCTGAAAGAGCTGCATCTGAAGGCCATGGGGAAAACCAAGCGTGGAGTTTAACCAAAAACCTGCAGAAAGTGTAACCAGCACTGGACTTAATCTCAGACAGGGCACCAGCAAGCCTAAAATGATCCATTGACTACATGGATACAGGAAGAAACAGGGCATTAAGCCACAGAGTATCTGATGCTCTGATAGACTGTGCATTGGTGGGAGGAGTGGCAGGATTGAATATACCAATAGCCCGATTGCATAAAGTATGATGGAGACCCTTGGGAAAGGTCCCCAGGGATCATTACTTACACAGAGATTACACCTTCTTCTGAAACACCACGTCAGGTACGGGCAGCTAGAGGGGTAATTCAAGCGACAGTCACGGGAAGAGGAATCAATGGTCTGATCAGGTCTCACAAGTGGGAAGAACACCACATTAAACAGGTTGGTGCACATCAGAGGTGCATTGAGGCAGGTTAAGAGGACACGCACACATTTCCAGCAGGTTATACTTTCCACTTTCCTATTTGTTCACCTACCCAGCCGTTTTGCTTCCTCATAGCAGTAGAATTTGCTAAATCACCTTCCAAGAACTGGGATACTGTGACAAAAGTAATGTCTGTTTTCCCTTGAATGGGCTTCCCATAGGTATACCTGTGTCAAAGGGGAGAAACACTCACCTGAAGACTGTCTGTTTCAGCAGAAATATTGATCCAGATCACCCCCCAACCCTCATCAAGGGGAAATGGAGCCTGGGAGAGCTTAGGGCTTTGTACCTTGTTTGCTCAGGAACTTCAACTTATCTTTTAAGATCAGTTTGCATCCCTCTCCACCCACTATTCCCAACATCCTCAGTGCCCTTCAGCCTCACAGTAAATGACCAGGTGTGAGAAGGAGCCTGTTCCAGAGAGTGAACTGACTCCCCCAACCACAGGGTAATGGAAGAACATCATACTGGGATGCCACTTCTCAGCTATGGGCAATCTGGAGGTGACTGTGGAGTTGAAAGCCAGAAATCACAATGGTATCACGCACTCACTTGCCACAGACCTTCAGCTGAAACTCCTCATCCACTGTAGCAATAAATGGAGGGTGCTCAATATTTATTTCAAATTTTTTCAGCACTGCATAGAAGAAAGGAAGATAAAGATGGAGGAAAAAAAACCAGAGTATGGACATTGGCTGTAAGTTCTGTTATAGCTGCAGTCCAGATGGGGATAAAGATAATAATGTCCCCAGTTATTCATCACCATGCTGCAACAGGGCTCAGCCACACCGCCCTCTGTTTGCTGCTACAATTGCACATGGGACTGCTTTCTACTCCAGTTTGGTCAAGGATAAACATTTTAAATTGTACAGGGTCCCATCCTTACCTAAATCACTGCAACTGAATGGGACTGAAACGTGGTGCTGCTACCTTTTATAGCAACTGACTGGAGTGGACAGTAAACCTAGCTTAGAAGAGGATGACAATGAGCAGCCACAGGGCCCAGAAGCAGCCAGAATGAGATGTCAGAGCACAGCCTCTCCTTTGTATCCTATGCAGCGGCAGAACCTCCATCCCAGCATGTGCACAGGCCCATCTGTCCCTGTCCCCAGTCCGCTGTTCTCCCAGGGCAAAAGGTCTGATGAACATGGCCTCATCACCTGGCTTTCTTCTCCAGCCACCCACACTGCTTTCCCCTCACCTCTGTCACCCAAGTCTCACCATATTCGTCAACACGGAAGGTTTTCTCAGCCATGCCTTGCTCCACTGAGATGGTATAATTTCCAAGAGGTGCTTCAGAGGCCAAGGGGAAGGTTAGATGCACAATGCCATGTCTTGACTTTACATTCACCCACTCAGCAATACGGTTATACTCAGGATCCTATTTGGGAAAGGACATGCGGAGCCACCAGGTCACACAGGGAACGTGGGTATCTGGCAGGTCCAGCCCACACTCAGGCACAAGAAGCCACTAATGAGGGCTTATCCTTGCCCCAGCAGAGAGGATGCCAGGTCACCAAGTGAGATTCCTTCTCCTCCATCCAGTACCTTGTTACGGAACTTTTGAATTGCAAAAGCTGCCAAGAACAGGAAAGCTGCTGGGAGGTGGGGTAACACCATGGGAAGGAGAAGCAGCTGTGCTGCATCTACTGAGCTCTTAGGCTTGTGCTCTGTGTGTACAAAGCATTGGGCAAAGGTTCATTACTCCCTTGCCTCTAGCTCAGCTATGTGCTAGTTTAAATGAAGAACCTGGTCCGACCCAGGAGACTTCAGCTAAACCTGAACCACAACCATAAACTTAGGAAGTTACATTCTTTGGCACAGCTCTGTTCAGGAGTGAAAGGGCACGGCAGAAGAGACAGACATCTCCCTTTGGTCTGTTCTTTCTCACTTACCTCCAGCCATATCTGGGAATACTGTAAAAAAAAAAAAAAAAAAGAAAAAAAAAAGAGAAACACAAGCTCAGTTTTGTACAGAGCGAAACAGCATCCATGTGAACCCGTATTAATAAAAGGGCCTGGCATGGGATGCTGGCCAGAAAGTTCTGCCCCATCCAGTCCCCACCCTAGGTCTCCTCCTCCCTCTATGCTACCTTACACCACAGTCTTTCTCCAAGGGACTGGTGGATGAGTGGTTTGCCTTCAAAGGTCATTTGTTCTTATGGTTTAACAGGCATGAAGAGAGATTTCTCGGTCACGAGCCTCTCAATGTGTCTCATGCTGAGGCTTCTACTTCTAGAAAAACACAAGGTGATACTCACCTCATTTTTAATGACCTTGAGGTCCTCATCAAGGTTCACAATTCGAAATTTCACTAGAAATATAAAGAAAAGGACAGTGAATTGGCAATTGCAGCATTTTGGCTGCAACATGTTCTCGGCACCAATCTGCTTCTCCTTTTCTGTGCCCCAGTGTTCATGTCTATCTGTTGACCTCAGAGGTATTTCCCCAGACAGCCCCTCTGCAGCATCTCCCACCCCAGAGGGCTTTGTCTGGGAGGTCTATATGCAGCTACGAGCTGTAGAAACTCACTGCCTTTATCTGGAAAGATTACAATGATGTCTTAAACACTGGGGTTGGTTTGTCTGCAGTCTGCTCATTTTAATGAAGACTGTGGAGTAACTCCTTGTATTTCTGCAGCTGGGAACTGTCACTCTAGGCTTTTCTCAAATATTAACAACGGTCTTTAAAAAAATAATCCCAAGAGATTGTCCAGGGTCTCGGAGAGACTGGCTTTCCTTTCAGGTGTCACTAGAGGTACTTCACCAAAACAACACCATAGGAGCAACAGGCTGGCCATTTGGCACAGCATAACTCGGAGGAGAACACCCTGGCTCATGCTGTTTCTGGAAACACCTGATAATAGAGATCTGCTTTCTTCCCTTTCCAACAAGCTTAGCTTGCTGCACTTGGTGAAATCTCTCCCCTAGATGTGGCTGCTACCTTGACCCTTCCCTCCCCATTTTCAGATACTGCCTTCTTGCCTTACCTGTTTCTCCAGGTTTGTACAAGACTTTGTCTGTCTCTAGCAGAATTACATTTTTCTGGGGCTCAACCAGAACCTTCTTGCGACCCTCAAGGAGCACATTGTCCCCGCTGTGGATCAGGACGTGCAGAAAAAACACCTTCTCTGGCTGTCAGTTTAAAAAAACAAAACAAACAAACAAAAAAAATACTGCCAGAGACTGCAAGTAGCTTGAAGGAAAAACAGAGGCACCTGTCCTACCAAAACCTCCAACTTCCCTCTCCTCCATTCCCCTCCTTTGATTTAGCTCTCTCCTTTCCCTAGTCATAGTCTCCTCTGTGCTCCCTGGTTTCCTCATACTCTTTTTTCTGCCTTTCTCCTTGTTATGTTTGCCTCTTTTTGCATTTATTTCCCCCCTTTACCATCCTTCCCACCCTGCACCTCCAACACTAACATGGCCCAGACTCAGGAGAGGCTGAAGCCCTCTAGTTTGTAAGAGGAGAGGCAGCCAAGAGAGGTCTTCTTACATGTGACGTGGAATCATCTTTTTTCCTGGGGATGGACTCTGGCACCTAGGTTGATTGATAGAAGGAAATGGAAAACAAATTCGTCAGAGACCTTGCATCTTATCCCGGGTGTGAGACATCATCTCACTGTTAAAAATTCCCCAAACTTGGTAGTCCAAATTCCACTCTATCACTGTCTCTAACCCGCTTGTCAAGAAGCAGCAGCCATTGCCCGTCTCTTGTTCATGAACCTAAGAGTGAACCAACTGACACGTCATTCCCTCATTTCACGTAAATGTGAGATTTTTATGAAACAAGAAATAACACAGGAAAGTCAGATATGGAGCTGACCAAGACAGTAATGGGAGATGATACCAGGCAAAACCGGAATATCTCAGTAAGAAAAAGACCAAGCTCACCAGGAGAAAGGTTCTTTTTGCTAATGGCAGACTACCTTGGCTTTCCAGAGCCAGGACTTACTCTCTCCAAAGGGCTGACAACCAACACTTAGTTAATCATTGTCTTGTTGATGCAAGAACCAGAAGTGACTACAGCCCCACCTTGAGTTCTGCTGAATCTGCAGGACAATCAGGGCATAGGCACAGCAACTTTGTACGGTGCTGAGGAAGACAGGGGCAGTTGGTAGAGCTTCAGCACCAAACACGTCTCCATGGCTCTCCAGAAATGTAACTGAAGGTCCTGCAGCTGTGCTCCAGCATCAACGTGTCTAGTTAAGCTAACTAGAGCAGCAAAGTTGCAACGATAGGATCTCAAGTCACCCTGGAAATATTTAGGCTACCGAGGTAAAATTCAATTCATGGTGGGTTCAACACCATCACTGCCCATTACAGCTAAATTAAAGCAAGCTCAATGCCTGTGCAGGTTGCAACTACATCTTGCAACACAGATGCAGCTTTAGAGCAGAATGGTCCTCTTTGACATGGAGGCACAGGCTTCTGAGGAAGCCGGGATGAAAAGAATGTTATTTCCACTGCACTGACAAGCATTTTTAGGGACTAAACGCTGAGTAAACGGAAAGTCAATGTTTTCCATCAGGCTTTAAGTAGTATGGAATGGGCTGGTACAGATCAAAAGAACAGTTCTTTTATCTACACAGGAAGGATTCCCTACTTTGTTAGGGTCCAGGAGACGGCTGTATTTTGCCTGGCACTGGTAAGGAAAGACCCTTAACCTGCTTGCAATCCATGACAAGGCAAAGCAGAGTGTCCTAGAGAAGCGGTGGCTTCTCTCTGAAGTGAAGGCGAGAGCAACCACTGCCAGATCAGCAGCTGTAGCGACCCTCACCTGGAAGGTGATGCACTGAAAAGTGCCCGGCTTCTCCACATCCTGCTCCACCAGTGTGTAATTCTGGGTTTTAACCTCCAAGGTGACTGCCAGGTGGACAGCCTCAGTCAGGGAGCTGAAGTGAACACAAAGCTTCTCCTCTTGGGAATGGTGAACGACAGCAGGGAACACCACCATATAGTGACTAGAATAGAGCAGATGTTCAAAAAACAAATTCAGAGGTTGAGGTGGGGTGGGCCAGAATCCAGCTCTGCTGCTTTCATGAAGAGGTAGAGCGTGGGTCAGAAACGCCTGGAGGCCTGCAGTGGAGGAGGAACTACAGTGCAACTCCCTGACCATACCAGAAAGGAGCAACATGCCCGGTGTGGAACCAGAGAGCTCCTGATCTCTGTCACCACCTTGCCACCAGCCATGGGCACAGCTGCCCAGTGCACTCTACTCAACTGCAAGTATGCAAAAGCAAGACTTGTGTGAGGAATGAAGCCAAAAGGCTCATAAGGCTTCCGTCCTCACAGCAAACCTCACCCCCACCAGTACAGTGTGAACGGAGGCAGAACTGGAGGCAGCTGCAGCTGTGTGGTGTGTGCACCAGCAAAACACCAGGGGCTTCACCTGCGCTGCTGCTCCACACCAGGAGCTGCTTCTGCTCAGCCTCCCTCAGCACCAGGCCCCCACTGGTCAGTTCTGTGATGCCAAACGGTGCAGCACCACCCTTCAATGAGAGTCCCTTCCACCGAGCCTCCCTCCCTCCCCCACCACCACCCCCCCTCCAAAATCAAAAGGAGATAATCTCACGGTTCCAGGCTTGCTGTAGCTGTGATTGGGAATAGGGTCAGGGCTAAAAGGAGCACTGGTGCTCCCATTGCTTGGTCTGGGACAGGCAGCTGACAAGATCCACATAGGAGGAGAGAACTGCCTGTATTGATGGGCTGGGCAATCTTAAATACCCCCCTCAGATGCTCTTAAGTCCAAAGAGTGGGGAAGTTGATACACGGAGATAATATCTCTTCCAGGCTAATGACATTAGCTAATATTTACTTGCTTCCACCAGCAGCAGAGTAAAGGCCACACAGCACAGTTCTCCACCTACATCAACGTTCAGGTGGTATTCCAGGCCACCAGGTGCCTCAGCTCTTGGTGGTGGGGGGGGATGTGATGTGGGGTGTGTGGCCTCACCCAGGCACAAGGGGACTTAGGAGAAAAACTTGTCTCAGCTGTGGCTGGTCTGGACCCTGACTGTAGCATCTGAGGAGAGCCAAAGCTGCACACCAGCTACTGTCCTCAGCATGTAAAAAGCATCCTCAGTGCCCTCTCTGTGCATCTGGGGTGATCGTCCCCTCATCCAGTATTTAGTAAGAGCTCGGAGTAAAAAACCTTTCAATTCACCTCCATTCCCTGCGTCACTACCCCTCTCCACCCACCCATTTCAGCCGTGTCTGATCCTCCTGGGTTCAGAACCTTTTCCAGGGCTGCTCCTGCCACCCACTGCCAGCTCCCCTCGTAGCTCTACTGTAAAGCCTTTCCAAATAAAGCAAGACATTTTAAGTCCCCACATACTTTAGCAAATCCCTACTTTTACATCCCTTCCCAGGCCAGCTGGATGGTCTTCCACCAGCTCTCTCCAGCCGTAAGGTAGTTCTACACTGCCACGACCACCCATCTCCTCCAAACTCTTCTCAAGCGCTGCAACCCTATATTTCCTTTTCCTGGGTGGCGGCAGGGATGCGAGCGGGGCTTGGACCTCTAGTTACAACGCCATTTGAAGGTGGATGCCTTTGTCCTACCCTGTCCCCCAGCCGTGTTTTTTGCAGAGCCTAACCGAAGAGTACACAAATATAGAGTGAATTTGCCATCCCCTGGATTTACTCTGGCACGGTCCCCGCGTGTGTCCTTAGTATCTGCCCTCCCGGTGCAGTCTGTTGTAACAGGGACACGCTAGCCTTCAACCTGGCTAATCTGCAGGTTTAAAGCACTGCATGTCACTGATTTAGGAGCACATTTGATTCTCTGAAATCAGCAGTGTTGGGACTCCAGCAGGGCAGAAAAAAAAAAAAAACAACACAACAATCCAAGCTCTGCCTGATTTCAGAAACACTCCCCGTGGCTCTGCACCTCTGAATGGTCATCAAGCTGATCTTCTCCTGAGTTAAATGGGAAGAGATAGACAACAAAAAGACAATAAGATGCTAAATACAGATCTTGCCTTCTTTCCGGGAGGAATGGGGGCACTGGCAGACCTGTGTGTGAAGCCCTGGGATGGTCTGGCTGCAGAGCTGCAGGGCAGGAGTGAAATTTCAGTAAGAAGGAAATACTACTTAAAAAAAAAAAAAAGAAAAAAAAGAAGTTCTACAGAAGAAGAACCTTGAAGCAAAATCCACTGACATCCCAAAGAATGCGTTTGGGACATCCCCAGCATGTTTCCGGATGAAATCCTGGTAAAGACCCCTTTATAAAAATTGGTACCAAATAGTCATTGAGCAGTTGTGCTGCCAACAGCTGTGCTGCCTAAAGGCAGAGCAAGGCATCCCCCAGAGAAACACCAACAAGTCTCACAAAGCCTCCAGGCGAGTGCCTTTGGTCTGTAGGCAATGGACATTGTCTCCACCCCTTCCACCCGCCCCCAGCCCAGCCCAGCCATGCGCAGCCTGATTTCCACCTTCTTGGTTTTGAAGCCGAGAGAGCAAGAGAGAGAGACGGGGCACCCTGTCAGGGCAGGAGCTGCACAGTCCTTCAGCTCTGGATGAGGGGGAGAGGGAAGAAGGAAGACAGCAGAAGCAGGGGTGAAGGGGGGACCGAGGAGAGGCTAAACTTCCCATGGAGGGATTTCACCTGCAATCAGCTATGTGGAGCATCGCTTTCCTGTGGGGCAGCATCCTTCTCCTGCCCGGCACAGCTGGAACGCCTGCAATGCTGTAAGAACCTCAGCTGCTTTGCATTCGTGCTCTGGTCTGTGGGGGATGCTGTGTGTGGGGGGGTAAAGGTGTGACAGAAACAGGACAGAAGTCGTAAAACCAGGAGTGTTTTTTCCAGAGAGGCGTAATTTCTTATATTCCCAAGGTTCCACTTGGTCCTCATGGGTCCTTCCCCAACACTCCCCCTAGCACTTGGCTCTCCCTTTAGCGCTCTTTATATGGACCATGCGTTTGTGAACTTGCTCTTGCTTTTTTGAGGGCCTTTGCTTCTGTAGCCATGGCATGAGTGCAAACAGAGCCACGGCTGTGCTCGGACAGTAGGTCTTACAGCGGGGAATGTGTCACCATCGCTGGGATCCCTCCCGCCGTGTGCGGCGTGGTGTGTACAAGCCTGGTTATAAACATCTTTTCCGGTGGGAAGTCTTTTCCAGCCTCTTCCTCTGGGATTTGTCCCACAACCTCACACAGCTTCCTGCTCAAACAGCGCTTTGCTGCTGTTTCCCACTGCTCCCTTCAGCATGAAGCTTTGTTTCACGGAAATATTTCTTGCTTCAACAGACAGCCTGCTGTCCCGCCTGTATGACAATGTGGGTTTGTTTTTTTTTGTAGATTGATGAGAAAGTAATCCAGACTGAGTCTTGTGATCCTTGAGTGAAAGCCTCAGAGATGCTGTTTTGTACTTTCATAGCTCAGAAGCAAAGGCGAGAGGTGAATTGTCAGAGGGGTGTAAGAAAATATTCCAGAAGAAAGAACAAGGGAAGCACGGGAGATTCAAGCAGTGAATCTTTAGTGCTCATCCCATCCTTTTTCTCCGTGGCAGAGGGGAGGTGCTGGGAGTCAGCTTAAGCAGGAAAACCAAAATGTCATCGGCATCTGTTTTCAGACCCCCTAATATTAGCAGCAGACAAGTTGCTCAAGGCAGCTTGGCAGCAATCGAGTGTGAAAGCTCTCAAAGCTCCTGGCTAGCAGGACTTTGACTCCCTCTTGCCAGGGTGCTGAGCTCCAGCTGAGACCTGCCAGCAGGTCACATCCCTGCCTCCTGCTGTTCCAATCTTTCCAGGCCCTGCCCTCCTGCTGCTGCAACCCATGCAGAGACAGTAAGCAGGAGGAGTCAGCGATAAGACTTTTCAAACCTCCTTGAATGTTGGCTTTTCCTTTGTCCTAGTTGCTGCAGTAGACTATAAGATGGAAAAAAAAAAAAAAAGCCCCAATGATATGAACAGCTTCTTGGTGTAACCCATCGGCACAGAGAGCTGTGAGAGCAGCCACAGAGGTGTGAGATCTGGCAGAAGAGAGTGAGGAGGTCAGGAGTGCCCGATGTTGAAGATGAGGTGCGGATGAGACTCTGTGTCTGGGACATGAAGCTGGGACACTGGGTGCCATACACATGGCACTGTTTCTGAGCCCAAGAGTAATGGAATGAAGAGACCAGAAGTCTTAGAATCATAGAATCATAGAATTGTCTAGGTTGGAAGGGACCTCAAAGATCATCTAGCCCAACCATCAACCTAACCCTGACAAAAATCACTAAACCATATTCCTAAGGACTATGTCAACCCATCTTTTGAACACCTCCAGGGATGGTGCCTCAACCCCTTCCCTGGGCAGCCCATTCCAATCCCCAATAACCCTCTCTGTGAAGAAATGTTTCCTAATATCCAATCTAAAACCTCCCCTGGCACAACTTGAGGCCATTGCCCCTTGTCCCATCTCCTGTGACTTGTCTTATTAGGAAGTACCCAAATCCTATGGTCAAAACCTGTCCTCTTAGACAATCGGTTTCACTTGACTTTGTTTTTTTTCTTTCTTTTTCAATAGAAATTATGCCGTGGCAGTGCCATCTCAGCTCTACTACCCCCTCTCTGAGACAGTGTGCCTCCAGCTCAGCAGAAAGCAAGCAGCCCCAATCCATGTGACAGTAACCTTGCAAAGCAGAGCTGGGAATGAGACTCTAATCGCTCAGTCCATCTCTGAGCTCACCTTCTTTCATTGCACAAGCTTCCAGGTGAGGAAGATCTTTTCAAGGGTGGTCAGCAGGGCTGATAGTGCATGAGTTCTGCTCTTTCTGGGCAGGAAGGCAAAGAATTATGTCCTCCTGTGGGGACATCTTAATCGAGCACTGAATCTTCTGCTTTAGCCTATATAGATCTACCAGCGTCCTTCCTGCTGTGTAGCCCCACTGATATTTTACTCTTCTAGAAGACATTCAGAACAGTACTTTAAGTTCTTTCAGGACAAGAAGAACTGGAGCAATATAAAACCAGTATCGTAATCATTATTCCAAAAGCCTGGGGATCCATAAATGGGACCCACCCTGAATGATGGTTACCAATATGTCTGCAGGTCCCTCCTCCTGTTGGAAACCCCAACGAAGTGGCTTTTATTGTTCTCACAGTCCTGGAAGCCAGCTCAGAGTTCCAGAAGAAACAGAAAGTCCTAATCAGGCACACAGACAAGAAGACTTTTATCCAGACAGACAAATCTGTGTACAAACCTGGACAGATTGGTACGGAGACAATGCCACGTCTTGGGAGAGAAAGAGAGGTCCTCAGGCCACGAAACATGGGGTATCCTCTAGCATTTGGAGCAGGACCTGCTCTGCAAAGGAGAAGGGGCTTCATCTCCCTTCTAGGCTTTGAGGGATTTGGGGATACCTCTTTCCTCCACCATCATGGTGCATGTTTTCTCCACTACTGGCCGTACTCAGCCTGTGGGAACAGGGCTTGAGTGTTTTGGCTGAGGGGTGAGAAAAGGTTCAGACACCACTGTGCTATATTCATGATTGCTCCAGTCCAAGCCACGATAGTCTGTCAGTGCCCTAAACACCTCTTTCTCCCACAGACTTCCTCAGATGAGGATCAGGGTCTTGCAGGCCCTCTCACTGCCCTAGTACAGCTCAGGGGACCACAGGGTACGGCTCTTTGCCCTCTGCCCCTCCACTCTTTCCACAGGCAAGACTGAGTGCCCCACCACAGGTCCAACATCCAGAAATAATGCTGTATCTCACCAGCACAGCCAGCCTTCCCAGAAACCCCACACCACCTTTCCTACACCTTGTTTTTCTGCTCTTAGCTGGGCTTTGAAAATAAGCCCAAGAGAGGATGGCTCTAGCTGCTGCCCACGTCCTCCCAGTGAAGAACATGGGCACATCTTTCTTAGCCACCCATTCTTACTATTTTTAACAGACTTGATTTCATTTCAGCCAGTCCTTGTTTTTCTTTTGCTCTGTAGTCAAGTTGCGAATCGTTACCTTGGATCAGAACTTTATCGCCAGCAACAAAACGGTAAGTCAAGAGGGAAGAAACCTTAATAAGATGTCTGAAAATGCTATGGGCTGCCTCCTTGACTTCTGGATCAGTGCTTGGCCCAGCTCGGTGATCCCTCTGTGGATGGCTAGTCTCAGTGTTGCCTTTGGTGCTCACAAACAGCGTTGGGCACCATTTGCAATGCAAGAGCTGCTCGTGATATGGGGACATGGGCAGTGGCTAGGAATTGCTTAGGGAAGACTCATGGATGGCTGGGGGATAAGAAAATGCTGGGGGGGGCTGGGGGGGGACCACACATGACACACAATAGGACTTACCTGAAAGCATCCCACCAGTAACTGTTATTTATTTCCTCCCCACAGCACCGCCGGGTGGAACTGAAGGTAAAGCTTCTACTTTATTGAAAGTTGTCATTTCTTCTCGCCTTGGGGGATACACAGGTTTGGAGATGACGGTGGGGAAATATGAATGTGGAAAACTAGTCACCTCAGAAGGAATGGGAACAGTCCTCCGCTTCTTTCCCTTCCTTCCTTTGGTATCCACACAGGCTTGGCAGGGCAGTGTCATGATACTGATCACACAGGGTCCCTGAAGTAAATGATGGATACCACTGAAAACCTGTCCAGCAAACTTTTCTGGAATGGCCACAGGACTTTTAGTCCCTCTAGCCTGTGAATTGAAGATTTGTGAAAATCCTGAAGTTTCTTTTAGGATACTTTTATATTTAACATACCAAAAATAAAAGTTGTGTTGTGGCTGCACAGCTAGAGAAACGTCCTAGAGCAGCTTTCAGGATGTTGTTTTTAAAATCTGTTAGATTAGGTTTAATATTATAGGTAAAATATGGACTGCAGTCACCTGAGCTGAGGAAAGGTATCTGAAAACAATGGGGAATTTGTAATAACCCATGCAGAGAGGCCACAGTTCCAGCTAGCAGTTGGCAGTAGTTAATACCCATTTGCATACCATACCCACCAAGCAATTAGTACATAAACACATGGGTTCTGAGACACCTGTGCGTTACTTTATGCCAGTTTATACAAACATAGTACTCTGGTCCAGCTTCAGGAACTTTCAAACAACAGTTCCTACTTGTTCTGTATGTTTATAAAGCACTCATCAACTCATCACTAAGTCCTTCCTGGCTGGGCAGTGTGACTGTAGCCACAGTTCTGCATCTTGCCCTCCCAAAAAACAGCAGTGGGAGAACACTGCCCATCGTGGACCAACTGTGATAGTCAACAAAGACTGCAAATGCTCTTGCTTCCCAGGTCTTTGCATCCTCCTTTCTATATGGGGCCTCATGGTCCCCTGCATGAAGTCCTGGACTCATTGGGCAGGTGTCCCTGCCCATGGCAGGAGGGGTTGGAACTAGATGATATTTAAGGTCCCTTCCAATCCAAACCATTCTATGATTTCCCCAGACTTCCCTGGGCATTCAAGATAGCCCAAATAGCTCATGCCTTAGACGGCATGTGTGGTCAGGACTGACCCTCTCCACAGTGACCTGGGGGCTATGCCATCTCAGATGATCACGGGGGTTTCGGTCTCGTAGTAAGACAGGCAGGCAGTAAACCACAGTTTTGCAGCAGTGAGATGGTGGTGCCAACAGAGACCACACAGAGTATGACAGATTGACTTTGCCAATGAGACAGGCAGAAAAGCCCTGTCCTCTTTGAGCTCGGACTCACCTGAGTGCTGCAGCAGTGCCATAGACCCGGGCTCCTAGGAGAAGAGGTTACGTGCTCAGACCATGCTGTTGTAGCTTGGACATCCTTCAAAAGAATCTCTTTTTACACTGGTAAATAACGACTCTCTGTTCCTGCCTGTGCAGGACCCCAGAGGGAATAGAATTGCACAGTGGCTGAACGTCACACCTACAGGAGGCATCGTGGATCTGTCCTTCACTTTGGCTGCAGAAGCGCTGGTTGGAGAGTACACCATCAAAATGCCTGGCCGCACGCAAACCTTCAGGGTAGAGGAGTATGGTAAGAGACTCAGGGGGCAGACAGCAGCAGAGAAAGACATATTGTCTCCAGCCCCCCTCCCTCCACCCAGGGTTGAACGAGCCATGGAGCTGTGAACAGCTCTGCTAGTTGTGCCAGCACCTGAGATGATTACACCACCTGACAGCAGGTGTAATCACTGACTTTCACTCATCCCCCATGTCCTGGGGGTGGACCGAGGTACTGTTCCACAGCTGTGCTCTGGGGAGGAGGCTAAGGCTCCCACCACATTCTCCTGGCTGAGTTGCTGGTGGGTTGCTACCAGGCCCTGTGCTGGTAGCCAGGGAGTGAAAGGAGAGATTTCTTTTCTGTGAACAGCCATTTGGGGAGGACTGAAACAAATTAACTCTCTATTGTCACTGAATTATATTTTTCTTGCTTTCATACAGTGCTGCCCAAGTTCAGTGTCTCCATCCAGATGCCTCAGGTGGTCACCATCTTGGAGGAGAAGGTCCCTCTCCACATCTGTGGCACGTGAGCTGATTTATCGTGACAGAGGTGCATTCTTACTGGTTTGGAAACTGTGTAGCTATCAATAACTGAGTTAAAAATGCTCTCTGTCAACCCTACCCCCATCCCAGAGTCTGTTACTTTGGCTTCCCTTGCTCTCACCTTTCTCCATATTCTCTTTCCCTACTGTCTTCTCCGTGAGTTTGAAAGTGTGGCAGTGCATCCCTCAGTGCAGCAATACAGTGCCTCCGCTGCACTGATTAGTGCCAGCGTGGCAGGAATAATGGCTCGACTTGTGGCCACCACGATATCTGCTAACATGGCTGGTGGGACTTGAAGAGAACTCACCCGCCGCCGCTTCTATCTCGACCCGATGAACTCATTTTAAATTCTTGGCCCCTGCTGAGCTCATGAACAACGGAGATACTGCAGGCTGCTGGGCTGTTTGGCTGCAAACCACAAGCTGGTATCATCTGCCCTTGAGACAGTGTTTCTGGATGTGAGTGTAAGTCCTCTTCTGCTGTGTTTGCCAGGTACACATATGGGAAACCAGTCCAAGGGAGCGTGAAGGCTGTGGTGTGCCGTAAACATATCCGCTATAATCGGAAGTCTTCCAAAGCCAAGAGCAGCATTTGTAAGGATTACACTGGTAAGGTGAGCACACGGGACATCCGTTCCTCTTGCGAAAGAGAGGAACGGGGGCACAGAGAGGGAAGAATACTAAAGCAAAGAGTGGGACAGACAGCAGCTGTTGAAGGAGCATGCTCTTTGCTCGGGGACGAATGACTGATATATCTTTAACTCCCCAGAGCAGCAACCTTAGCCTCTCTCAATGATTTCTCTGGCTGCCCTTAGGTGCACTCAAGGAAGAAGCATCCGTAGGCAAACTATTGCAGATTTGCCTACAAAACGGGTATTGCAACAGGGCAACAAAGAATGCAAGCGCTGTCTGCATCGATTCAATTCCACTGGATGCTTTTTAGCACCACCTTTTAACCTGGTGTAAACACCTATGTGCTGTTTCCCAGCTGTTTGGGAGACACAGAGATTACCTCTTGCATCTCAGCGAGCAATTCAGCTCAGTACAGACTTTACTCGTCCATCTCTAGGGTTGAATGAATGTATCTATACTTGTTTACATATTTTTAAGTAGCCCAGCATGTATCTTAAAGATAAATCCCGCCCCAGCAGAAGTAATCATGTTATCAGGGAGAAATGACAACTCATGTTTGCTGCTGGCACATGAGTGAGCGTATAGAGGGGACACACGCGAGAAACAGTGTCTCCTGTTAGTGACTGCTGCACAGAAAGTGTGTTTCATGCCAATATGGGAGTTGCTCCTTTAGTTCAAGTGTCTTAGTCATGTGCTTTTTAAGACTTCTGGGCCTTGGGTTTGATCTGCATTGCAGAAGGGATTAGTGCATTCATGACTGGTTAACAGATACAATTTCACATCCCTAGACAAACGAGGATGGCTGCTTTGCCACTGAGGTGAATATTAAGATCTACCACCAGAAGCGTGGTGACAATTATGATTTCAACCTGGAAGCTCTGGCTTTTGTGAAAGAAAGCGGAACAGGTAGCAAAAACTGATTCTAGACTTTGTGGAACTTTTTACTTTACACTCATACAACATACTTGTCTTTGGGTGTCATCTGTAAGACTCCTTATGGATCCTTGTGTCTTCCCATCAAACCACTTCATCTTTCTGCACCGGCTCCTGTGGGGTCAAGTGTTCAAAGGGTTGTGTCTTCCACGGGAGCACCATGGTAGCGTGGATGTTCTCATATACCAAACCACTCAGGTCTGACTCACATAGGACATGTGAGTTCTCCCAGTTGCAGGGTGGAGTTTACCAGCATGATTGCTCCTTTGCAAGCTGTTGTGGCCAGTCTAGCTCTGTCAGTCACCTTGGTTTGGCAAAGATGGGCAACAGCTGCTATTTCTCGTCTCCTAGTCACAGTGGAAATGTGCATAGAAGTGGGCCAGGCCAGGTTGTTTTGTTCTTAAATCATACTTCAGAAAAGTCCATTGGAATGAGAAGATACTCAGAGCAACCAGTGATTACCAAAGCCCTGACTGTGTACTGTTAATAGCTCCTTGTCAGATTTATCTCCTCATCCCAGATAGAGAGAGGAGGCTGCTTGTCCTGAGCTGCTGTTAAATATTCAGTCCTGTAAGGTTCCCCCTCATACAAAATTTTGCAAACCCTTCCTTTACAATAAAAAGTTTTGCAGACCCTTCCTGAAAACAGTGACCCATTCACGTAGCAGTGATTTCAAATGGACACCACGTGACGAGACGGCAGACTGCAAACTAATGTGGTGAAGGCAAGGAAGAATGTTGCCTTCTAGTGACTCTGCTGTGAGAACGGGAGGAGAATGCAAGTGGACAATTATAAGTAAGACCATCTTAAACGAAGTCAGAAAGACCATTTTGGAGCTGTCTGGTAGAGACCTCCTGGTAGGCTACTGTCACTCTAACAGGTCAGAATGCAGGAGTGTGTGTTAAATGACTCCTGTAGTTACATGGGAAAACTACAATCCCTCATGAGTGATTGTCCATCCCATTCCATCAATCTTGATGCCTTTGCCCAGATGCGTGGTACTCACCTGCATGTACGTCCTGTCTTTCCTAGGAGTGGAGTTCAATGCCACTGAAAACTGCAAGGTCACTTTTGATATCACAACTCTCCAATTCTCGGGGACAAGCTACTACTATCAGCAAGGAGCTCCCTACTATGGAAATGTAAGTGAACAGGCCAGCAACATGGGAAGTCCAGCAGCTGGGTCTAGGGAGATGTTGGGCACAGAAGTACTGAGGAATCCCCTTGCTCTGAGCTGCCCAAAGCTGCTAGCATGGTCCTCTGTCCCAGTCTCTCCTTTGATATGTCTACCAAGAGGTAATCCAAAGGTGTGACCGCAGGACAGGCACATGGCTTTGCCAGATGAAATGGCTGCTGCATAAAAGGGGAGGGGTTGGCGGAGTTAGAGTTCATCCTGAGCGTCTCTTTGCAGAGGAGGGAAATGGGACTTCTCCTGGGACGTAGATTTTCAGTCCCAAGGCCTCCAGTTCTCTGACTGTTCTCTGTATCATTACAGCTGGAACTCAGAAGTGCCAATGGGACACACCTGAAGAACAAGGAGGTGATTCTTACAGTGTCCTATGGCAGCAGGAAGCAGACCAAGTCCTACTTCACGGATGACACTGGGATGGCCCCTTTCACCTTAGAGACGTCAGCATGGAACAGCAGTAAAGTTCTACTAGAGGTAAAGCCCAAGAACTGCACTGGATTTGGCTAGCAATAAGCAATGCCTCCCCAAAAACCTATTGTCTGTGTCATTGTCTTGGTGTAGCCAGGGAGACTGAAGCATGGAGCAGTGAAATGACAGATCTAGGGCAAGAGGAATAGCCAGTAGCAGAGCCAGCATTCTGGCCCCTGGTGCTATACACAGTCCCTGGCTGTCAGGAGACATGATGAGAGATGGGGCAGGGGACAGAGGTCCCATGAAGTTGTGACTGAGGTCTATCTACATAGCACCTCCATCTGGGGTGTAAAGGGCTTTGGGGGGCTGGGCAGGGGCAGAGAGCAAAGAAAGAACTCCCACATGGTATGGAAAAGGAAGATAAGAAATGAGATAGGGAAGAAGCATCTGAAAGTACATTTGGAGAAGAAAACAGCAATTACCAGTTGGAATTATGGTTCCTCATACATGAGAGTTAGGAGAAATCTGGTATATAAAAAGAGAAAATTTAGGAGAGATAGAAGGAAGGCTAGTAAGGAACCAATTGCAGCAAACCAATCCGGAGAGGAGGGGGTAACCAGGATGTAAGGACCTAAATAGGGATCAACAGTGAATTGACAGAGAAAAGTTTGGATCTGCTTTCTCATGAACAAGGAAAGCTCTATTGTCTGGTTGTAGGGGTAAGTTCCCAATACTTGTCCTATCTAAACTCTAAGGTCAAGGCACTTGGAGGCAAGCCCTCAGAGTGCATAACAGTATCTTAGATGGTGGATCGTGATGTTGCTGGAAGTCTATAAGATGTTAATATCACAGCCTCAGTGCAGACAGGTCATAGGTCAAAGATGAGCAAGGCTATTGGTTTTCAGTTGTCCCCTGCCACCTCTACCCTATGGATCAGGAGAAGTGCTAAAAGAAATACAGTATGCAAGTGGGGTGACGCCGAACAGTGAAATACATTATCAGGGCAGATCCATGCCCATACTTTCCCCTCAAGTACCAGACAGAAGCAAACGGTTCAGTGGTTTGATCCAGGGACTAATAAGCCACTCTACACAGTCTAACCATCTGGCTTGGTCTCAGGGTAGCAGCAGCATTGCAGAAGCTCTGGCTGCAGCCCAAGTTCTCGTAATATACAGCTCCCCACCTCCTGTTCAGGCACTAGTTATCCTAGAGTGTGGGGGAGCTCCAAAGAAAGGGGCTGACTGAGCTTGGCTTAGGTGGAAGTAGACACCAGAGAGACTTTAGAGCCCACTGTCCACTCGGTCTTGGTTTTGATGGTGGTGATAGTGGGGGGGGCTGTAAGAAAACCTTCAGGCACCGAGCCACCTTTTCTCTGCCACAGGCAAAGACCCAGCCAGAGGACTTAAGTGGTCGAAATGTGAAGGTGTCTTATGGCACTGCATCCCTCACACTGAGGGCCTTCTACTCTTCCAGCCGTAGCTCTGTGAAGATACAACCAGTGCAGGCAACACCACCCTGTGGGGACGTGCAGCGGGTCACTGTGCACTACCACATCCTGGCCACAGAGCTGGGGGACGGGGTTGCCACAGCAGACTTCTACTACCTGGTGAGTGCAGGGCAGCACCAGCAACGAGGTCAGAGCCCTTTGCTGGCCCAGAGACGTGGAGCAGAGACACTATGAACCTTTTGCTCTGTTCGTTACCCCGTAGGCTTTGGCCAGAGGATCCCTTGTGCATCATGGCCAAATAACAGTACCTCTTGATCCACCATCAGGTAAGAGCATCTGAATACCAGGAACAGATTAGAGACCCAACAGGAAAGCCCTTCCAGCCTAAATGAGGGAAGAGAGAAAAGAGATCTGAGACCAACAAGAAACAACAGGACTGGCACCAAAAAACTCAGGAGGAAGTGGCAAATATGCTTTCTCTCTTCTGTCTTCTAATTCCCATATTTCTTTTTTTTTTTTTTCTGATCAAATGATGAAATTGTCAGGAATTCTCAGAGACCGCCAAGAAAACTCATAGAATCTTTTTGCTGGACCCAGGTGGAAAATCATTTCTTCTCCAAGTACATATTGTTGCAAATATCCCATATGATGTAAGGTCACTGCTACAAAATGGCACTAACCTACATCCTGGTCTAGCTGTGCCCATCCCCAGAAGCCAGGCAGAATAATTTTTTCCAAGTAACTGTACCAAAGTGCTACAGAAGATGATCACCTTGCTGTTGTAATCCTTGGAGACGGACTTCCTTGCCTCTTCCTTCACTTTCTCTATTTCTCCTTCTTCCTTCAGGTCATTATAGTGGAGCCTTCAATGTCATGCTGCCCATCGACCTCATTTCACCCATGGCCACCCTCTTTGTTTACACTGCCTTCCCCAAGGGACAGGTGGCAGCTGACACCTTCAGTCTGAAAGTCTCCAAGTGCTTCAGGAACCACGTAAGTAGCTCACAAAACATAGGGGGACAGGCAGGCTGGAGGGGAGCTAGTTAACTGCAACTTGGCAGTAGATGCCTGGCAGAATCCAGTAGCCACACGGAATTATGGAATTGTCAGAGTTGGAAGGGACCTTCTAGAGACCATCTATTCCAACTCCCCTGCCAAAGCAGGGTTGCCCAGAGCACATCACTCAGGACTGCATCCAGGTGGGGCTTGAAGATCTCC
>JAOQGH010000001.1:73490597-73518729 GCA_025769975.1 Gallinago jamesoni | reverse complement strand
GAGGTGTTCAAGGCCAGGCTGGATGGGGCTTTGAGCAACCTGCTCTGGTGGGAGGTGTCCCTGCCCATGGCAGGGGCTTGGAATTTGATGATCTTTAAGGTCCCTTCCAACTCTGACCATTCTATGATCCTATGATTCTGTGATTCTGAGATTCCTCTTTCTAGCTGGATATACATTCCCCACCTATTACCATCCTCCTTCCCGTCTTTGATAGCTGACATTCCCTCCCTCCTACTCAAGACCCATCATTTCCTGATGCTGCTGTTTGTGTCACATGGGAAATTGCTGCCTACCTCAACTACAGACAGCACTGTAGTCAGCCAAAGCTCGCTCCTCTGCAAAAGGAAATGAGGAAGATAATTACACATACATGTATGCACACAGAGGAGAGGTCACAG
The DNA here is from genome assembly GCA_025769975.1 of Gallinago jamesoni. Lineage (NCBI taxonomy): Eukaryota > Metazoa > Chordata > Aves > Charadriiformes > Scolopacidae > Gallinago > Gallinago jamesoni. The sequence continues at coordinate 73,518,331 of JAOQGH010000001.1, read as the reverse complement.
CACCTTTTCCCAGCTCCCAATGCCAGTGTGGGAGGGAATCTACAACCCACCTGGCTGGTAGTAATCATAGACTTTGATGATGGCTGGTTTCAGGTTCTTCATCTGAATTACTTGTTCCAGTTGCAGAAGGAAAGTCTGAGATTCATCATTGAGCTTGGGGAGGCGGAAAGGGGAGAAAGGAAGGGGAGAAAGAAGTCATTGCATCTTTATCTTCCCTAGCTTGAACGCTTTCCTGCACTAAGTCTCTCTAATCCATTAAAGGTTATGGAATTTAGAAATGGAGTGTGTGTGAGGAATAGCAAACGCTAACCCGATGACAATGAAAATGGGCAAGCTTCCTCTGCCCACAGTACTACCAATGTTCTTTCCCCATGACTAGCCCAGCCTTGGACTTCTCACACAGCTCCTTGTCCTCTGGCCCCTGGCTCTCACTGTGCCAAACCAAATACTTTTGTTCCCTCTTACCTTCTCCAAATAAATGTAGACCACATCAGCTTTCACTTCTATTTTCTTAACGATGCTTTTGCGCTCCAGCTGGGATAGGAAACAACAACACAAGGACATTTGTGAGCACTTTCCTTAGGGCTTAATGACCTGAGGGACCCACTACTGTAAGGAAGGGATGATGCGGATCTAGACCCTGGGTGGAACCATGTCTTTTTCACACATAAGGATTTCAGTGGTTATATCTTTGATGCATCCCTTGTGAGCATCTTGGTGTGAACTATGTTATCCCTGCTCAATTGGAGAAATCTCCCACTCCAGGGACAAAAGGCCGTGCAGATAGTACATAGGACTGATGCATTGGTCAGTGCAGGCACCAGTAGAGATTCTTGTTATTTCATCTCACTGACTGCTAGACTGCTCTTAAAGACCTGCTTGGGGGGCTCTGCGAATAATTCATCATTCAGGTTTATGGCTTACTTGGAAAAAAAAAATCTTTTTGGGAAGAACTAGAGCCTCTCTAAAAAATCTTGTCTTGGAATTTCTGGCAAACAAATCCTAGTTTTAGTGCACTTGGCAGCACATTTTGCTTCTGGCCCAAGGCAGAATAGAGTCAGTGGGAGAAGCTAAACCACCTCTGGTCTCCTGTAGCCAACCGCTATGGAAATGAGAGGTTTTGGTTCAATTTCAGCAGAAAAAGGCCCCTGCTAATTTAATTGCCTGAAATGAACAGTTCCCAACAGCAGCGAGCAGGTGGGATCCATGCAACACAGCCACCATTTTGTTGACTCCAGAGTCCTTACCAGCATCCTGGATCTGGGAGCCAAGGTGAATCCGGACAACAAGGATACCTCCACGATCGCCATGTTGGATGTGACTCTGCTCCCGATGTAGCTGAAGAAGAAGAAAGAGTCAGAGGGTCTGACTCTGAAAGAATAGTGCCCTCCCACCTCCCCTTCCCTCCCTTCCTTCCCAGGGACCCATGCCAGGGTCCCTGGCATGCAGGACCCTGAGCCAGGCAGCTGACCCAGAACTGGGAACACATTAGCCACTGCTCCCTCTTGCAGGAGGTAGCCAGCACCTTCCTTCCCCAACCCTTCCACCTATGAAATTCAGCCTCTGAATCCTGTCCACCTCAAGTGTCGGGTCCCTCCATTGCAGCCCTGAGGCTCTCCTAGCTGCTGTCCCCAAGCACAGCAGGTCTTGCTGGAGGAGGAGACAACCCCTCGGGTCACCTGGCAAGGATGCGGACAGTCAAGACCCGTGCATCGGCCTGGCTGCAGTTGGCCAGCTCTGTGTTGACACGCAGAGTGAAGGTCACAGCAGTCCGTCGGGGAGGCTCGTGGTACCTCAGCACCGTCTGCAGGGCGAGGGCCAAGAGGGGAAAAGACAGGCCAGGCAATGGTCTCACGCAGGGAGAAGAGGAAGAGCCCTCCAACTCTCCTCTCTCCCATGCTCATCCCACCACCTCACCTGGGCGAAGACACAGCTGCTGCCATGGACCTGGACCAGGACCTGCCCCGGGACCTCTGTCAATGCTGCCTGCTGCACCAGCAACCGCTTCTGCCAGGTGACTTGGAAAGACTTCTCAAAGCTCCTCTGGGACTTCACCCTCACAAGCGCCTGGCCTGATGTGCTGAACGTCCTTGCTGCATATTTTGCTAAGGCTTGCAAGGCAACAACTGTGTCCTAGAGAGGGAGAGAGAGTCACCCACCTGAAAGCATCAGCTCTAGTGAAGCCGACTTGGAGCTGGTAGACCTCAAGAGGACTCGCCCTGCCAACCTTGGGCACAAAAGTATGTCCATCCACAGGGAGCTACTTGTTACCTGAGTGGAAGCAAAGCCCCCGTAGCTGTTCTGCTGCTGGGTCAGCCACGCCACGATACCAGCAGCAGTTGTCATGTCGCCTGCGTGCACCCGTGGCTTGGAGAGGTACGCCAGGAGCACGTAGGCAGTCAGCTCTATGTCTACTGACTGAGTATCAGCCCAGAGGTCTCTGGGAGACAGAGAGCTTGGCTTGGGGCTCCAGTGGATTTGTCCTCCTGCAGAAGGAAAAGGACCTTGTAGGCAAGCTGCAGAGGACATAATTGGGGAATAATTGGAATAACTGGAAACAAAATGCAGAGTGCTTTCAAGGCTCGCTCCCTGTACTCAGGCCAGGATTGCTTTCTTCAGTTTATTCTTCAGGTCTTAGGTCACAGATTCCTACCTCCCCCCTCAAGAGGATGCTAAAATCCTTCAGGGTGAGGAAACTCTTTCTGTTAAGTCAGTCACCCTCAGAACTTGTGAAATAACATTGTATTTTCAGTCACACCGTGCAGTTCCTGCACTTATACAAGGAATACACATGTCATTTTTAACCGCTCTAGCCGGGTGTACGTTACTCCAGATCCCAGCAGGTGAACGAGAAGCATTACCCCAACTAGCAGCCAGCACCTGACTTGATGGCCTGTTCCTCCAGTTTGTACAACAGCTCCTGGGTTGTCTCGTAGTCCCCAGCCAGGGCAAAGGCATAGGCCAGCACGGCTTCTGCGTAGATGTTGGTGATGTTGTGAACTGCCCGCTGCAGGCAGCGGAGGGTACTCTGCACCAATTTGCCCTGTGTTGGAAGAAGAAACACGTGCCAAACTCTGACAGGGGCAAAGGAGGGGGCAGGGGGCTTTTTCCAGAGGGCTGGACTGTGTTTTCCTGCTATAGCTCCAGTGAAACACACTCTCTTGAGAAAACAGTGCACCGGGAGCCATAGCACCAAACACTTTTGCACCGTGCCGGTGTTACAGCACGGTCACTTTTGAGGAATGGCTTCACAGTTTGGCCAAAAATTGGCTCCCTTACAGCAGGTCCCTACCTGTTCCTGGCCTGGAGAATGCCAGCGTTACCAGCTGGTGTATCCCCATAGTGGTGCCCAGGCATGGGAGCATACCAGGGAGCAGGAGCTGTACTCACCTTCAGCGGCTGACCCAGCTCCAGCAGCGCCGCAACCACGTACGCCCCCAGGGAGACCTCCTCGTCCACGCCACCCTGTGAAGGGAATGCACCTCTCACTCTCTCGGTGATGTCTGGAGGCAGCGACTCCCCAGAAGGAAAAGCATTCCTTACACATTCCCCACCCTATAGCCTGCTCTCTTTAAGGCTGGTTGCATGGGTTGCAGGAGTGACTTTCCAGGATCCTTTGGGATCCCACAATCTTTTGCTGTCCTACCATTTGTCCAGCTGTTCTCCAGCTGTGCTGTCCTCATTTAGAATCATAGAATTGTCTATGTTGGAAGGGACCTTAAAGATCATCTAGTCCAACCATCAACCTAACCCTGACAAAAATCACTAAACCATATTCCTAAGGACTACATTAACCCGACATTTTAATTTACCTTTAGGGATGAGTGAAAGAGACTCCCTTTGGTTGCAAAGCAGCCGCTGGGGAGCTGGTTTTGCTCCAGCCAGCGTAGGGCACCCTGGATATTCTTGTCATCAACATAGATGTATTTTCTGGCTTGGCCAAAACTCTTGACTACAAAAGCTGTCAGCCTAGGAAGACGATGAGTTGTGAGAGAAAGAGAAACAGAATAAAGCCAAAAAGAAAGTCAAAGGCCTCTTGGTGCTTCTCCATTAAGTTAACCCTAAAATAGTGTACCAAGGGGTACACTATGGGGTACAGTACCCCAATGGTACTGTACCATTGGGGTGCCAAGAATGAGTCGTTTTCTTAGAGAGAGTCAAGCTAAAAGTGGAAATGGTCCACATGACCCAAGAGACTACTCCCTCAGCCTGGCTCCACAAATGTAATACTCATGTACTACTGCTTTACTGTGTCAGCCTCTTACCCCTTCTACTTTTGCCTGTTACGCTTCATCTCAAGAAATGCTTGAGTTCCTTCCTTCCTTCCTTCCTTCCTTCCTTCCTTCCTTCCTTCCTTCCTTCTTTTTCTCCTTTTCTCCTTTTCTCCCAGCCCAGACACCACAAGGCCTAACTGGGCCAGTTCATCTCTTTCAAACTATCCCAAGCAACATCCTGCCTGGGGAGGTGATGTTTTATTTCTCTTCCTTGATCTACCTCCAGTCAGTACGTACCCCTCTTGGCTGCCAGGACACCACCAGCAGTACCCAGTGTTCTCTGTGGGTCAGCAGCAGGGCCATAGAGACAAAAAAAAAAATATCTCCTGCCTCCTGGGAACATATCTTTGCTGTTCCACTTTCCCAGAAATTCTACTGCCCCACCTCGTTGTTTTTTCAAGTGGCTCAAGTCCCTCAATCTGTCTCCCTGCCAGAGAGCTCCTGGGGCTTCCTTCCAAAAGCAGGCACACACATCCTATTAATCAAGCACATCAGCTGCTCTGGCCCAGACACGACAAATGTGGAGTAAGGGATATTCCCAATGCTTACCAAGTGTTCCCTTCCCCATCCTGCTGCCCAAAGACACTGTAGGATCCATCTCTATGCCTGTAAAGAAGCTGCTTCTGGTACCCTGGGGAGATTGCAACAGCAATTAATACAGCACAACCATACAGAAGGGACAACGTTGACAGAGGGAGTGCAAGGGCAAGAGCTATTGGTAGGTTGGACCCAGGGGAAGGCAGAGGAGCAAGGTGGGTCAGCTGCACTTGCCCTTGCGCAGGAATCCTGTTGCCCTCTCCTTGATCTCAGGGGTCAGCTGCCTTGTCTTCTCCAGGTACTGCAGCACGTAGACAACGGGGGTAAAATGCACCATGTTCTGCTCCCCACAGGCGTGGGGCATCTGCACCAGGCGGTCCAGGTTCTGCAGTGCCGTCCCCATGAGGTCACCTACGCAAGGGCGTAAGAAACAAAGCAAGTGTAAGTGTGATCTGAGGTACATCTCAGCCAGGGTCTGGACAATAGTGCTTTGTCTCAGCACAGGAGAAAAACGCCGGCAAAACAAGGAAAGAGGAGAAAACAACAGAGTGCAAGACGAAGAGCCATGACTGTTCTGATTCTTCCCAGTCTAGGCATCATCATGAAGGGTGACCACACTATGGAGTCTGGAGGGAACTTCCCCTTATCAGCTTTTGCAGTCTGAAGGTCTCCAACCATAACGAGTACTATTCGCAGAAGGCTATAAGCAGAGCTGCAGTTGCTCAGTGTGTGTCGTACAGGCAGACAGATATAAAAGCACTTAGGGAAAGGTTGAGATATTTCTGGTCTTTAGTCAGACCTGGTCTACCTGGCCATATGTCAAGCATCAAATTGTCAGTAATTCAGCAGGGGTGCTAATTACACACAGTCTGGTATTCTGTTTCATCTTTTGGGGCTCTGTTGCATAATATCCATGGCCACTTATGCCCAACCCGGCTTCATGCCAATTCTGGCATGAGGGCAAATGAACCCAGCGCCAATAAGTGTATTGAATGGTAGATAAGTCTGGCCCCAGTAGACTCTCCAAAGTATGCTTCTGCAACTTTGGAATGAGAAGGATTTCTTCTCTCCAGGAGCTCCCACTGTAGCAGCAAAACTTAACAGGGAGACAAGTCGGTTATGAGTTTTGCTGATTCTATCTACAGAGATCTAGCCGAGGTCCCAAAGTCCCAGTAAAAATAATGGCCTTCAGGTTCCAAAGTCCTAGTCAGAAAGATAAGGATTATTCTCCTGTGCAGATTACTTTTCTCATGAAAGCCGAAGTGCTAATGCCCAAATCTGAAAGCCTGGTGTTGGAAAACCTTGCAGAGAATAGAAACACAGCATCCTCTCATTTGAGTCATCTCATGTCAAACGGATCCCCCGACATCACCACCAAGTTAACCCTTGCTCGTCTGTAAGAGGAGCCAGTGAGCCCACGACAGAGATCACTCACCTGCGATGGAAACGGAAGCCCTGGCAGATCCCTTTACTACTTTGTCAGGCAGGCGAAGGGACACAAGTTCTTCAGCCATGTTTCCTGATAACAAGAGGATAAAGGTGTAGCATCAAAAAATCACCTAACCAGAGGGACAAGACTGGCAGAGATAAACTGGGCACTGCCTAAGCCACTCACACAGGCTGCTCCCTATGGTCTGTCCCAGGCATCCCACCAAGTTCCATTGCCTGGAAATGGGTGAGATTAGAAGAAACAAGAGAGCTGCTGGCCAGTCTGAGGGCTCACAAAGCTTCAAAACTCAATTCACTACTCTCTCTCACAAGCTTCACAGCTGATCATCACTCGGCAGAGGGAGAGACTTGCAATGCTGCAGGGTCAGGGTGGGAGGGCAGGAGCAGCTCTCACTGGTGACTATCAAGCCCCAGGAGCACTTGGGGGCTGTAGTGTGGGAAGGAGACTACAAAGTAGGATTTTGCCACCTATACTGTGCCACTCAGTGGCAAATTCAGTCGGACAACAAGTGTGGAAGTAATATTTCTCGTTCTTTCCAGTCTAATAGGAAGTGAAAATTCCTATGTGAAAAACCTGTTTGAACACATTCTTTCATCACACCTCCCACAGTTTAGTTCTGCTCTCAGGTCTAGATATTTAGGGCTGCAGGATCCATTCAGGCTGTCCACATACCTCCTCTTGGGCACAGAAGCGAGCTGTAAGGCTTCTCCACTAACACACCTTCTGGCTGTTGAGGCAGGAACGTGAATATGGGACAGGAGAAACAAGATTACACACAGAATTTCCAAACAGCGGGAAAATTTCAGAGCATTTTCAGGTCTGACTTCAGTGGTTAGTCCCCAGGCTGTCAGGGTCTCCATCCTCCTCACCTTTGGCAGGGCTGCACTGAAACTGCCTGCTTCACTGCTCAAGAGAGCAAGAGCAAGCCTGAGGGACAGGGCTCTCTGGTCAGTGAGCATACACAAAAGCTCATGTAGAATGGGTGACCGAGCAGGAAAAGGTACAGGGAGGAACACAGAACATGGTGTAGGAATGCAGCTCAAGAAAGGGCACCGCATGAAGGGAGTAGACTTTGCTAGGTCCTTGGGGGAGAACAAAGCAAACTGAGCCACAGCCCCGGTGTGCTGATGCAGGACAGAAAATGAGAGAGAAACCATTCAACCCAGCTCAGCCTCCCTTCCCCCAGCAGCACAGACACTCGAGGAGAGAGATGCGAGACTGTTCTCATACTGACCTGGACCAGCAAGTGTTTGACCAGCATGTGCCTCCGCCTTAGGGTAGCTGGCAAAGGCTTCTTGCCCCCACAATGTGACGTGGTGTCCAGTACCTCTGTCCTCACTGTGATATTTGTAGTCCCTAGGGCATAAATTGAACAGAGCCCGTTTCATATGCCTGTGGCCAAACAGAGTCATCTTGTTTTAACTGATAGCTATCTGAGATGCTTCAGATGGTAGCTCGTCTTCATACCCTTACTGGTTTGGCAAGTAAAGATGAGCCAGCCAGTACTGGCGGCTTGTTCAGACACCCTAAGTATGAGGGAACTAGGTAATGCTTCACCAACACCAACTTCATTCCACTATACGTGACTGTAACGGTGTCCCCCTCCTGTTGCATAAGAAGCCCAGCACCAGCAATATGAGGTTCTCCCACCCACATCCATGCAGCCCCATCCTCCCCAGCTGGTCGCACAGCTCTTTCTTCCAGAGTTCTCCATGCTGCCCATCCAGTTCCTGCCCTCTCTGACAGGTCTGAGAAGGGAGAAAGAAAGCAAACACAATGGACTGCATTCTTGAACGACTAAGAATGAACTTCAGGATCCAGAGGAGGCAACACTCTGCCAGTTTCCCTGGACCTCCCACTCCCTCTCACTTCAGTTTTAGGGTTCTCCATCACCACTCCTGTTTTTGTTGCTGTACCCAGCTGGACTGCCGTCACATTCCACGTGAAGGTCTTGGACTCCTCTGCACACAGACATTCCTTGTCCCTGCAGGTCCGGCACAGCTCCACCTGGAAGTCTGAGGATTTAACCAGGGCCACGTGGATCTGAGGGAATGACAGATGCAGGTGAGTAACTGGGCAACCCAGGAGAGATGGTTTGGCACCACACAGTCTAAAACTGGAGGGCATGGTAGGTCTGTCCCGGCACACACCTGTATGCACTGCTGCAGGTAGTTGAAGACAGTCGCCTTCAGCGTGAAGGTCTCTCCTTGTTTGACAGAATATGGCAACGTCACATCCACAAAGAAGGGTTGGACCGTTCTGAGGCTCACGGTCTGGGCAAGGCCAAATCCCCTCCCAGCCAAGCAGAATGTCTTGACTTTCCAGTCTGTGGAAGCCGTGGGCACTGCGACTGGGACATTCCTGCTGCCGTTAGAGCTGAGAGGAAAAGAGGACTGGTGTGAAGATATTCCCCCACTGCCCTGTAATGGGGAGGACTCATGGTCCTGGGTGAGGCAGGCTATGCAGGTCCTCAGACTCTATCAGACAGCTCTATCACCAACAACTTCCGCTCCAGTGATTACAGCATGACAGGTCTCAGCAGTTTATTCCCTAAAGCCATAATCCCTGCTGAAATGCCATCAGTAATGGTGTTATTCCCTTCTCCTGGGCAAGACACTGCCCCAACATTCCAGCTCTGCACACTCAGTCAACAGCATGATGCCAGTCAGAGGCATAGAATCATAGAATTATATGGGGTTGGAAGGGACCTCTGGAGATCATCTAGACCACCTCCCCTGCCAGAGTGGGTCTACCTAGAGCAGGTTGAACAGAAACGTGTCCAGGCGGGTTTTGAATGTCTCCAGAGAAGGAGACTCCACCACCTCTCTGGGCAGCCTGTTCCAGGGCTCCACCACTCTCACAGTAAAGAAGGTCCTCCTCATGTTTAGATAGAACTTCTTCTACTCAAGTTTGTGCTCATATTTCCTCTTGTCCTGTCACTGGGCATCACTGAAAAAAGACCAGCCCCATCCTTCCTGACACCCTCCCTTTAAGTATTTGTAAGCATTGACCAGATGCCCCCTCAGCCTTCTCTTCTCCAGACTAAAAAGACCCAAGTCCCTCAGCCTTTCCTCACAGGAGAGATGCTCCAGACCCTTAATCAGCTTTGTGGCCCTTTGTTGTACCCTCTCCAGCAGTTCCCTGTCCTTCTGGAACTGGGGAGCCCAGAACTGGACCCAGTGCTCCAGATGGGGCCTCACCAGGGCAAAGCAAAGGGGCAGGATGACCTCCCTCAACCTGCTGGCCATGCTCTTCTTGATGCCCCCCCAGGATGCCATTGGCCTTCTTGGCCACAAGGGCACATAGCTGGCTCATGGTCAACCTGTTGTCCACAAGATGACCCAGGTCTTTCTCCTCAGAGGTGCTCTCCAGCAGGTCAGCCCCCAACCTGTACTGGTGCAGGGGGTTATTTCTCCCCAGGTGCAGCACCTTACTGATGACATAGTGACATCCTGGAAAGCGACAGCATCACACCCTCCTCAGTGCTGATTCATCAGTCTTAATATAAGCACTGTGGCAACAAGGGCTACAAATTTAGGCAGTGCACCCACCAAATTGAGAAGTTAGTGCACCCCAACGTGTGAAGAGAAGATACTTGGTGGTTTGTTCTTGAAGGGTATTGCTCTTGTCTAAACCTGCGTAGAGCTCAGTTCTGTACCTCAAAGTCTACTACTCCTGCAGTTTGATGCACTACAAATGCAGGGAAGAGCCACAAAATTCACATGCAGGCCTCTCGTTACACTCTGACTGGACTTCCGCTCAAATGCAAGTTAGTCAAGACTCAGCAACAAGGGCTCATCCTGTCCATTTGTAAAGTCTGGCATCACTTACCCAACAGAGAACAGATTCCAGATCCAAGTTTCAGGGAAATAGTGGAGAAGTCTTCTGTGGGTTGTAAATTGGGGTTTTTCCTTAGGGATTCTTCGGTCTTCTGTAGAAGGCCGCCCTGAAAGAAAGAATAATGAGTCTTACCAGTGTGGGAGAGGTGAACCCCACCAATGGTAGACAGCCTAGCACTGGGGCAAGAGGTGAAGCAAACAGTAACCAAGACACAGGAAGAGAAAAACACAAGGGAATGGGTTGACTTGGCAGGAGAGGGAAAATAGGAAAGGGAAAGAGAGTGGTAACAGGAGAATCAGCTTGCAGTGGCTAGATCCTGGCCTACTTTTGTGTTTTCCTGTGCCAGGAAAGGGAATGCCATCCATTAATGTCAGGGAGCATGCAGGTAGAGAGCCTTTTTATAGGGACTGGGTCATTTCTGCTGAGGCTGGTGGACCAGGCAGCTAGGTTGTGGCAGCAGCACCTGTTGCTCCTTAGAGAGCCATTATCTACCACCAGCAAAGCCCAGAGATCAGAGGGGTCTTCCATCTGTGTGACCTCATGTGGCAGGTAGGCTGAAAGTGCAGCTCACCCATGGTCAGCCTCCTGTCTGCCCGACGAAAGCACTGAGACGGCTTCTTGATTACAAGGTTTGAGAAGATTTTCAGCCCCATGTTCTGTTAGGGAAAGAAAGAGGGCAGGTGAAGCTGAAAAGCTCTGTGAATGGGGAAAAGCAGCCTCTGCTCTTCAAAATGACCCTGAAAACCATCGGGACAGCCCTGTTCCCAGGCGTCCCAGAGCAGCACTGACCCAAGCAGACACAGTGCTGAGGGGGGCATGACACAGCCTCTCCAGCACCTTCTTTATCAGGAGGTCACTAAACAACCACCTGTCACAGAATCGCAGGATCACAGAATGATATGGGTTTGGAAGGAACCTCTGGAGATCATCTAGTCCAACCCCCCTGACAAAGCAGGGCCACCCAGAGCACGTTGCACAGAAACGTGTCCAGGCGGGTTTTGAACTTCTCCAGAGAAGGAGACACTACCACCTCTCTGGGCAGCCTGTTCCAGGGCTCTGCCACCCTCACAGGAAAGAAGATCCTCCTCATGTTTAGGTGCAACTTCTTACATTCAAGTTTGTGCCCATTTCCTGTCCCTGGGCACCACTGAAAAAAAGACTGGCCCCATCTTCTTGACACCCTCCCTTTAAGTATTTATAAGCATTGATCAGACTGCTCTTCTCTGGACTAAAATGTCCCAAGACTAAGCCACGTCATGATCTGTGGTCTAATGCCTGGAGTCACTCCTTGTGGAGGCCCAGGACCTCATTCACAAGCCCAAAAAAACTGGGTTCTGCTGGTCCAGGATGTCATCATCTTCCTGTCTGCATCTGTGGAGGGGAATACAGCTGCTCATACTCATAATGGGATTGTAAGTCTCTTGAGACAGCACAGCTAGATTGGGATAGAGAGTTCTCTGGAGAAGGCAAGTCTTCTCAGACTGCCTAGGGAGAAAGATATCTCAAATTTTCATGATTTCAACAGGTCTGGGAAAAGTCAGAGGTGATTACCCGGAACAGGCTGAAGATGTCAGGCTGAAAGGAATTCTGTGGTTTCCCTCGTAGCAGAGGTGATGTGGACTGGTGCTGAACACAGTGATCTGAATGTTCTTCTACTTGGGGAGGGTATCCATGTCGGTGGGCAGCAGGGAACAAACCGTAGACCTAGAGAAACTCACAGGCAGAGAAGAATTGGGCAAGGAGCAGATATCTCCAGATGCTTCACTCCATCCTCCCAAGGCACCTGTACCCGTTCCTTCCCATCTTCCTAGGCAGACCCTGCCTTCTCCTCCACAGAAAGATGTCCTCATCCATCAGCCTCCAGCTCCCCTTACCACAGAACTTGCCTCCCTCTCCTAGCTCATCCATCACTCCTGTTCTTTTGCCTAGTTGCACAGACACTCACCATTTCGCTTGTCAGTTCACTCTCCGGTCTCGCAAGGAACATGTTTCCATCCACTGCCTGTACTGCACACAGGGAGCCAGGGGCTGCCTGCAGTTGGAGCTGCACCGTGGGCCCGAGGTAGACTTCTTTTGCTGGGAATCTTACCTGGACCTTGAGTGACACACCAGGAAAAGAAATATGAAAAGGAGAGAACGAGAGATGAGGAGGCTGACAGACAGGTGCCACAGAAAGGAAGAGGGACACCAAGTGGAGTCTTCCTGCTCAGACACTGATATGAACAGAATTCACTGGTGAAGCTCTCCTGGTCCCTGGGCTCTGAGCTGCAGACATCCCCATCCTCTCCTCTCCCCTCCCCTCCCCAGTTCTCTCCTTGAAGGATCTGAGGGTCTCTGAGGGTCTCCTTTCCCCAGGTCTGCTGAATCCTGCTTGTAAGCTCTCCCTCAGCCACAGGAGTGAGTCTCACCTGGTTTTCGAAGCACAAGGCAACATCAAACTGGATGCTGTCAGCTGTCACCCCTCCATTGGGGAAGATGGCATACACCACTAAGGAAGGTGATGGCGTGAAGTCAGCAGTGAAGGTCAAAGGGATGGAGAAGGAGCCCTTCAACACTGAGGAAATAAAGGCAAAGTGTTTTCATCACAGCCTCACCAAGATCTCCTTTTGGCCTCTTTCTTTCTCCTTTATAATCTCACCATGTCAAGCCAATTCCTCCTGCTCCTGTCTGACCTCCCCCTTCTCGCTTGGACCCCATGTGCTCCATCTTCCCACAGATCCTCACAGTCTCTCTCTTCCCTTCAGTGTTTCCCTCGTTCTGTCCTTTCAGTCTTTCCTAGCTGGCACAACTTCTTCCCCAGCCTCATTCTGTCCCGTCCACTGACTGCCCAGGACCTATAGACTCAGGGAGTTTGGGAGGAACACTGTCTGACCCAGAAACCCAACTGTCTCCAATTGTCCAGCCACCACAGACTTACTGTTCAGCTTCCCGACCTGGACATTCCTCTGGCCCCTGACAACAATTCCAGCCTTCCCAGTGACCTGAAGGAGGAGGGACACAGGATGACCAGACTGCCGTTTGCCACCACAGCGCAGTCACACTCACCATTGTGCATTTTGCTCCCCTAAGCAATCTCAGAAATAAACTGAGGGTCCAATCCAACCCCACACCTTGGGCCCAGTAGATTTGTAGACATCACAATGTGGGAGGCAAAGCTTTAACATGTGAGATTCTGGTCTGGTCTGTCCAGTTAGGATGATGGATGAGTAGTGGATTCAGTGGAGGTAAAACATCTAAGGTATTTCCCCTCTAGTGGGCAGGTCTCCATGCCAGACCAAAAGCCATTTCCACTGAGCAGCTGTTTGATAGCCAGAGTGAAAAAGTGATTGCCCGTTCAGTTTTAGAAGGCAAAGAGTTTGACAGTGGACTCTGTGCAAGACACCTCCTGCTGCAGCCTTGGCAGAGGCTAAGGGTGCAATGGGATGCAAAGACAGAAGCCTCCTCCCCAGTACCAGGATCACTCTGTGGCCAGGTTGAGCTCTACCAACTGTAGTGTTCACTTAGTTCTCCAAGAACAAGTTTTTCTTCTCCTCTCTCCGGAGGTGATCTAAACTACACCCTCAACCTTTCATTGGGATCTGGTCCAGTCAGTGCAGCCTTCCCACCCTGGTTGTCTCCTGCCCTTACTCACATAATATGCAAATCCTATGCGGCTGGTGTCTTCTCCCAGGTCATCCCGAGTGAGTGTGAAGGTCACCTGGACGTTCTGTTTCAGCCCACAGGGCAGTGTTCCTGTGAGTGGGTGTATGTCCAAGAAGCTCTTGGTTGTGACATGGAAGGGCTGCAGGTGATGATAAGCATTCGTGTAACTGAAGTCCGTTTTCCAAGGTGCATGCATGAGATCCTCCAGTGTGAACCTTCCCTGAGACACACAGAAATCAATAGCTTTATGCTTCAATGCTTTGTTAGGATGTCATCAGCTTCGTTTGGGAAAGGTGGTCGCTTGGTGCCTTCCTCATGGCTCTGCACAGGCAGAGGCGTGTGGGGAGTCCAGGACTGAGCTGGCAGGGGAGGGCTGCAGGGCAGGAGTGGGGGGCACTGGCAGAGCTCAGGGATTCTCACTTCCCTGTATGCAGAGGTGGGATTTACCTCCAAAGAGACAGATGAGCTGTTCCAGGAAGTTGTGTCCAGGTTGAATGATGCTATTCCACTGCCATCTGTGATGTATGTTTTGATGAACCGACGTCTCATGAACCTTATCACAAGATAAACTTTTCTGTTTTTCATACCATTTCCATAGTGATCCTGAAGCTTAATCTGGTGACAACAGGGTGAGGCAGAAAAGCTGAAATCAGATGTCCCTTGCAGTGGGGTACCCTAAGCCTTCCTCCCTCTGACAAACGTAGAGCCTCCTGTGTAGGTGGCCTTAGCTTCAACCTAGCCCCAAGAAGATAAACCTAAAAAACTCCCTCATCTCTACAGCTAAGCTGAAAATGATTAAAGCCTGTTCTCTACAAAAAGTGTGTGTGGCTAAAGCATGACAAGCTCATCTTCTAGCCAACAGCTGAGACATCCTTGCATCCCAGCATCCCTCTTGAGACATCACTCATTGCTCTCAGCAGAAGCTGGAGGTATAATGACAGAGGGAATCTGAAATGCAGAAACTGGAGCTGCACCGTCAAGTAATGTGACGCGTGGCAAGGTAAAGTGCTCTTTCTGAGGAACAGAAAATGGTTTGGGTCAGCAAAATTTACTAGACACTAAATTCCTTGGCAAATGATGGGGAGGGAAGAAACAAAGGGGAAAAATACCTTTCCTCTGTAGGGTACTCCAGGGATGTAGTAAGCATTTGGTGTCTCAAACACTGCCCTGGCAACTGTTCTGGAGATGAGGAATTGGCTGGAGGCGTTGATCTGCACCCCTGTTGGAAGGCAGAGTCCAAGGGAAGCAGGATCAGTATTGGAGGTGACTACCACACACCAGTTTAGTCTCACTTTGTGATTCCTCTAATAAGAGTGTCTCAAAATTCCTTCCCACCACCAGCACCCTTCAAGGTTTGCAGGCTGTTCCTGTGGCAGCTACTTCGTTAGTTAAGATGTTTCCAAGCCCCATGAGGGACCACGCTCCTAGTCACACCTCATCCTCATGCTGCTGGCAGAGTGGCTCTCCATGGGCACAGCACGTTCCTCAGGCAGAACCGCTCTCCGTGTCCTATGATGGCCCCAGCACCAGGTGGAGGAGAGGAGGAGATGTCTCCCCTCTGGCCCTCAGACCCCTAGAATGGTCCTTTCTTGCCCTTGCACCTTCTCTGATGCACCTGGTTGTAAGCAGATCCCACGGGTACCTGTGCCCATCTCCAGGAGGGAGGCTTCTGCATAGAGCTTGCTGTCTTCCTCGCTGGGAGCCGGGTAGAAGACTGACATGCTTACAGAAGAAGCGAAGCACCCTTTGCTCATGGTCTGCAATAGGAAGTGGTAGATATTATTTGGAGCTGGGGAGGAGGGAAGGAGTTAGCGGTGCCAGGTATCAGTCATTCTGTCATAGCTGTTGATTGCAACGAGCAATAATGCACACTCATATATATAGACAGATATGGCTCGCGCTTTAAATTCTGTACTTGCTATTCTAGAGTCGTGGGTAGGTGTAATTCATATTGTAGAAATGTAAAAAAAATCATGCTTCACAGCTTTATCAAAATTACAATGCTGGCCGCTTTCCAGTTTTAGTAGAAAACTGAGGAGGGCACTAACTGGATCACTGAGCAAATATATGAGTATTTTAAGAGATCCTAGTTAGGAGAACTGCAAAATCAAATGAAAAATCAAAGTAATATATTGTTTCCAGGACTGAAAATTACAACTACTGTAATAATGACAAATCATTAAGCATGAAAAGTTTTCAACCATATGTACAAGGGAAGAGCCCATCTATGAAATACTTTGTTAGGAATGGAAAGACAAGGGAAATAATAAAAATATGCAATATATAAATATATAAAAATATAAAGAATAAAAGCCAGTGTGTGATTTGGCTGTGGAGTTAAGCGCCATATATTAGTGTCCTTGTGCAGCTCCAAGATACCTTAACAAGGTATTTTTGCACCTGAGACAGCTCTATTAACTGTTGTTTCCTATACAGCATCAATTCCTAGCTAGTTATGCTTCTTTCCAGAGCAGAACAGAACTCTAAATCATTCTGTGAAATTCCTCTTTTCTATTCCCTATCACTAGTGAGCGAAGTTGCAGAGAACTTCAGTGGGGGGGTAAAGGCTTCTCAGTTGGTCTGGGCAGCAATAATTGCATTAATTGAATAAAAACAGTTACTTATGAGTCTACATACATAAGGTTGGCAACCCCCCCCCCACCTACACAGCAGTTCGTTCTGTTCCCCCAGCCCTTGACACGTTGTCCCGTGTGGTGCTCTTTGGTGGTGCTCCCACTACCTATCTCTTTTCCAGGATTTTACTCACCGGACCGCTGTATTCCCTACAGATGTCCTTGCTGGCATTTTGAGGACGCCTCCTTGCCTTCAGGCACAAAGTCACCCGCACGATGCCTTGCACGGCTTTCCCATAGCTGTACCTGTAAGGGAGAGCACCAGGGGCACTGGGTCTTCTGCTGAGCACACGGCTCCACGCAGGGTGGTCTCCCTGATGGAGGTCTTAACTGCAGCTGGTAAGCAGGCAGGCACAAAGGGAAACGCCTGGGGAGTGTAATGGCACAGTCGTTGTGTCCAACAGAGACAAGAAACGAAGCACAGACAGGAAAGGACCCACGCTCTCTGAAGCTGTCCCACTTCTAAGTGCTGGTTCTTCTGGAATTGCAGGCAGAGGCCAAGACCCGACCTTGAGTTGATGTGTCCACATGAGCAACAGCCAGTGGAGACATTAGCTCAGGTGTGAAAGCAGAGGAAACCTGTGTCCCTGCAGACAACAGCAGCAAGCGCACGGTATGGGGGTAATAGAGCTACAGGGTGGGTGACCTCAGGTCTGCCTCGCTGTGGGCTTATCTCATGATCTGGGCTCTTGTTTCCATCATCATACCTGCTCTGGTGGTTTTTACAAGGGATAACATAACCATGGCCTTGTCAGTGCAGACATCTCCCCTGCCTGCCTTTCTGCCTGTCCCTGCTGTGACTCCTCTCTGGCTTTCCCCTTGGAGCAATGCTCCCAACAACAGCAGTAATGGGAAGACTGCTTTGACCCATCCTGGGGATGCAGAGGGCTGTACTGTCTTCTACTAGAACTTCACACGGTCTAATTTTAAATGTCCAAATTAATGAGAAATGGTGTCAAACCAGGAGCAAAGATATACTAAAAGTCTCTGGGCAAACCTGCCCCAAATACAAACGAGCTCACCCCCTTATCTGTCTACAAAGTGCTTCCCAGGGCATTCTCCTTCCTCCTCTGTGCTTATACCAGCTGAGGTCATGCCTTCCTTCACACCTTCATCCACTCAGTTTTTTTGCTAATGACTACATAACTAAAGAAGCCCACCTACTGCTTCTAAGAAGGTAGTAAGTTCAGCAGCATGTGAGAAGGAGCAATATAACCTTCTAAAGAAACACCAGCTCCTGCTCCTTTACTCAGCAAATCGTTCCCACACCAAATAGGGAGTTTTTTCCCCACATAAGGGTTTTCAAGGCTGAAAAATAGACAGCTTCCAGAGCAGGATATCACTTGCCTCCAACAACTCTCCCTATAGCTGCATGTGTGGTGCACGTACCTCTTCCCCAAGGAAGAACCCACCAGTTTGACCCTTGCATTATTTGGGATTCTTTGAAAGGAACAGCGATGTTTGGCCCTTCTTGAGTCACGTCTTCGTTGATTCAGGAGATAAGAGACATGAGAAAGGAGAGACACAGTTTTGACGAGCTCTTTCCTTTCCCCTGAACATTATCCCTACCTGCCACACACACGCAGCGGTAAAGTCTTATCGGAAGCATAAATCTGAGCTGGTCCCTCGAAGAAAACATCAAACCTTTGCAACACTGGAAAAAAAAACAAAAAAAAACCACAGAATTACTCCATCAAAGGCAACATTACACTGAACGTGGGATCACAAAAGGGAAGAGTCTGCTCGTGTAAAGCTGGAGTCCGGTGAAGGAACATGCTAATGAGGTAAAAGCGAGGACTAATTAAACACAGGGAGACCAAAGAAGGAAGCCCCTTTTTTCCCCCCAAACATATGAACAGTCTCACAGAAGCCTTTAGTGTATCCTCGCTCTGCCAGCCTAGTTGTTAGCAGATACCTTCCCCAGGAATCTCAAGCACAATCTATCTCCCTTGTGTTTATTTCTGATATTGCCCACTCCATATGTTTGTTTTTAATCCTAGCTCTCAGACAGTAAATATGAGTTTACAATGTTTGGCTATATAGAATCATAGAATCATAGAATCATCTGGGCCGGAAGGGACCTCCAAAGGCCATCTAGTCCGACCCCCCAGCAGTCAGCAGGGACACCCCCAACTAGACCAGGTTGCCCAGGGCCTCATCCAGCCTCACCTTGAATGTCTCCAGGGAAGGGGCCTCAACCATCTCCCTGGGCAACCTCTTCCAGTGCTCCACCACCCTCATGGCAAAGAACTTATTCCTCATCTCCAATCTAAATCTGCTTTTCTTCAGTTTCAACCCATTGCCCCTCATCCTGTCACTGCAGGCCTTTGTCAACAAGCTCTCCCCAGCCTTCCCCCTCAGGTACTGGAAGGCCACTATGAAATCTCCCCAGAGCCTCCTCTTCTCCAGGCTGAACAACCCCAGCTCCCTCAGCCTGTCCCCGAGCAGAGGGGCTCCAACCCCCTGAGAATTTTTGTGTCCCTCCTCTGGACCCGTTCCATCAGGTCCATGTCCTTCTTCTCTTGAGGGCTCCAGACCTGCACACAGTGCTCCAGGTGAGGTCTCACCAGAGCAGAGTAACAGAACAATAATATATTGTTATACATATATTGTTATTGTTATACAGACAGAAACAAGCAACTTTTTCCATCCCGTTCCTCATTCTCCATACTCCATCTTACCGTGTTCCTCCACTTTAAAGGTACTGGATGCTTTTGTGTTTGCCACAGTGATGGTGTAAGTCCCCAGAGAGAGTTCATCAGCTAACTGGAAAGAGAGCTCTGCCATGCCTTGTTTTGGCTTCACATCCAGCCACTGGGCAATGCTGTTTTGGTTTGGGTCCTGCAGTCCGAGGGAAGGAAAGCAGAGGCAGCCATCAGCAACACCTACCATTCTCTACCCAGAGCCCACTGGACTCAAAGGCGTTTCAGAGATTTCAGAGGCTTTCACCAGTTCCTACTGTTTTTTCCCCAGATGGTGCTGGATGTCACCTGAGCACTGGAGCACCAACAGAGCTGAACCCAACCCACCCAAGGTTACTCTATTCCGTACGACCTTCAAAAAAGAATATATGAAAGTTTCTGACATTTAGACTCTCCAGCCTTAAGTAAAGATGAACTGTAAGAGTTAGCTAAAGCCTGGCTGCTGTTCATGAATGTTGATATGGGTGGAAGCTGAACCACTTGGATTGTTAATGCTTGTTATCAAGAAGTATGTAGACAGAGTATGTGCACGCGTGTGTACACACAGGCCCTAAGGAAGGTGACTTAGTAAGACAGCAGCCTTGGTAGTATCCATCCTGAAGTATACCTTTCCTTATAACACCCAAGGAGTCCAAAACACCCACCTGGACTTCCACCACGGAGTACTGCAAAGCAAACAGACAGCAATGATGTCAGAAACGGGCATGACAGAGCAACCTGCAACGACTTGTCTTACCCTCCTAGCCCCTGTGCTGTGATAACACCTCCAGTCCCAAACATTACAATACAAGGAGCTTGATCCTACTGAAACTGGGAAAATGGCTTTGAAATAATGTGGAAAATGTTACATAAAAATCTGGGCTATTCCTTGGGTTTGCTTTTTGATACCTGATTTTTTTTAAGATGCACTTTGATAGACACTCTGCAACTGTGAAAGCTAGAATTGACTATAAAAAAAAAAAAGGAGAAAAGTAGAGACAGACTCACAAATACCACCATTGCAACTTCATAAATACTGAAAGGCAGGAGTTTTGTACCATAAATCCCAAGAATTAGCAAAACTGCATCACCTATGAGGATAATACAGAATCACAGAACCACAAAATCACCTAGGTTGGAAGGGACCTTTTAAGGTCATCTAGTCCAACCAATGGAAAAAAAAAACCAAACAAAAAAAACCCCAAACAATAAAAAAAACAACACACACAAAACCCCAAACGAACAAAAAAACCCCACACAAACCCCACACCACACCCAAAACACCACCAACCCAACACTAATCCATATCCCCGAGCACCATGTCAACTCCTCTCTTGAATACCTCCAGGGATGGTGCCACCCCACATTTCCCTGTAAAATCCCTGGCCTGGGAGGTAAGGCTTGGAGATATGAATTACAACTAACTGTAGCTGGCAGTAACGGGGGCGGACAAAGAAGGACACGCTTCAGTCCATCTAGGCCTATTAATTTGCTGTTTGCTCTTATATCACTGCAACTGTCAGCCAGGAGGCAGTAGTGGTGAAGGACACGCGATTTAGGAGCATGGGGCATAAGGAGGCAGAAGCAAGGGTTTGGGAGAGAAACTGGTCTGTAAAGAGACAGCCACATTTATTTGTCATTATTCATCATTCTAAGCTTTCATAGGCAGCTCTGTTTTCACTGAAAAATCAAACAAAAACCAAAAAAAAGTGCAGGTTAACTATTTTCATAACTTGAATCTCATGTCATTGCTGAAGCAAAACACGGTGGTGAGCAGCGCCCATGTTCTCTCTAACTCACCTCATTTACAAACTGCATGTAGCAGCTTTAATGCTGCAGCACACTCAAGCCTCACAGTGGCTTTGGTTAAACGTGACCTCTTCCGAATTTTCATCGCAGCCTTATTAACAGTTATCATGCCAATTTGCTTATACTCACACACAGGCATCAAACATTTACTGTCAGATATCTTCATGAACCCATCGTAGGCATGGAAGTAAATTTATTGTTTACTCTATTATCTAGTATAAGACATATGATTTTTCTCTTGGGGGCAGAAAGGAATGCATGGTCCTAGGCCCTTACAAATAGCCCCCCCCAAAAAAAAGAGGAAATTGTCAGCAGTGAAGAAGCTGGAATGATCTCTCCCTTTGTTTCAGTCCAGAGGATTTTAATCCAACTCTGCCTGTGTATGCCCTTCAGTATTTATCTGTCATGGCATGAATTCCTGGTGGCTCTTCTTAAATTGTTTCAGGGCAGAGGAAGAGGAAATAGCTAGGGCTGCTGGCCGCAGGTATAATTGCTTTACTCTGGAAAGCTGCTCCTCTTGCAGTTTCCCGGCCAGCACATACGCAGGTCTCTGGCAACTTCTCACTCCCTTGACGTGGGGAGAAGGAGCTGCTGCCAGCAGCAAGTCAGCATAATTCGGTTACGCTGCTTTCTCTCTTTTCCCTTTTTATGACCAGTTAATGCATATCAATATCAACGGTGCAATTATTATACCCCCCTATCAATTACTTCCCCTTAAAATTTTGCAGATGTGTCACAGGTGGCTCCAGACCCTCCTGCCACACTTAGGTGTAACACACACTACAAGGAGCCAAGCCTTCCAGAGCTACAGGGGTGTGTGCTTTGGGTCTGCCCAAGTCTGTACACAACTTAGGGGGTGATTGCGCCCAGGATGTCCCCAGGAAACCCTGCCTGGGTGGGTTTGTTTGGGTTTTTTTGGGGTGGGGGGAAGAGGTGCATGCAGCTCCTGGGCTGCCCTGTACTAGCTCAGCGAGCTCTGGCATGTTCCCTGGACCCCATCAGCCCTCCCACCGGCCACCAGCCGTCCTCCGAGAGTGACAAAGGGGCACTGCTGGTCCAATTCAGTTTAGCAGCCGGCTGGCATCGTTCCCCCTGGGAGCTGCAGCCACTGGGACTGTCTCAGCCCCCCCCCAGAAGCACCCCAGGGGTGGCTCCCACGCCTCCACCGAAAGATGGGCTTGTTACCTTGCTGTTAACGGGAGCCAAATCGGCAGTCAGTGTCACGATCCGAAATCTCACTGAAAGGGAGAAAATGGAGAAGAGCCCTTTTTATAGAGACGGCGCGTTTGGGAACGGAGGGGCCCTTGCACTTGCCAGCACCTCAAAATCACAGCTCCCCACGCAGCCCTGCGCCTGTCCCCTGCCCTGTCCCCTTGACTCTTCCCTCCCCACCAGCACAGCAGCCAGCCTCCCAGTTTAGGGGCTTTTCCACCCTTATCTTTCCTCATCTGCAGTGTGAGCAGACCAGTCCTACCTGGCTTCGCCGGAGAAGACCATGCTCAAGTCTGCTCCTTCTTCTGGGCCAGCTCTGCTCCTAAAGAACGTGAGACTGGCCCTTCCAGTCCTCTCCCACCCCTGAAACACGGTGCCTGGGTGCATCATGCCAGAGGGCAGCAGATAGCTTCCCCCTCTGCCCTCATGGGGGTTGCAAGGCACAAAGCACTCCAGGGAAATCGGGATCAAAGCGCAGGCAGATGAAGGCAGGGGAACTGTTGAGGTGCTCCACGCAGAGTCCTCACCTGTCTGCCCTGGGTTATAGATGGGTTTCTCCATTTGGATGAAGGTGCCTGTACCAGTCCTGTGGATGAGGACTTTCTTCTCTTTGTTTGCACTGAAGTAGTGGCCATTGGAGATGTGCAGGTGGACAGTGCCCACCTCTTGGCTGCCTGCAGGTTGGGGGACCTAGGACACGAAATGGGAGCCACCAGGTTAGCAGGCAGCAGGAAAGGACAGGATGGCACCAGAGCAGTGCTCTTCTCCTCACGCCTGCTGCACTGTGAGGCCAGACTCTTCCGTGTCTTCCTCTGAAGGCCAGCACAGGATGTCCCCTCAGAGGCTGAGGGCTATGCCTATGAAAGCACAGGAGACAGTACCTTTGCACTTGGACAAAAGGAAAAGGGAGCCTGTTCTGGTACAGAAATTGTATCTGACCCCTTCACAGGTCCACTCTTACAGCCTGCATGGAGCAAGATGAAAACTCAACCCAAGGGAAGGAAAGGTCTATGTTGATAAGAAATCTGTTTCCTGGCCTTTGGGGTTATGCAAGCTGAGATCCACTCTTATTCATCAATGCACACCAAGAAAATAAGGTTCGTGAGTTCAGGAGATCAGAAAGCTTGTGTGCATAACCTCCCATGTCTTTCCTAGTCCTACAGCACATTTTCCAGCCCTTAAAGAGAAGCTTGGAGAGAAGCAGATGTGATGAGAGATTGTCTGAGATGAAAACCCTGGCTCTTCCTGCACCACAATTCACAAATGACACCCTGTGACAGTCCTTCTTAGTGGAGAGAATGAGCTACACAGCTGCCATCTGGGCGCTTCTAAGCTCCCTTCATCCTCCTCATCCTCTGGTGCCTGGCCAGGCAGCCTTCCCTCAGTGTGCCACCAGGATGGACTGTGAGATACCGAGCAGGAACAGTACTATGCAGACAGACAGAGAAAGGGAGCAAAGACACTATGCTCCCACTAAATGCTCTCCCTGGCTTTGCATTCGCTCCTTTCCATGCCCTCTCACCTCCCGTTATCCTCATTCTCTGTTTCTCTGGTAAGAGGAGTCATGACCCAAAAAAGCATGCTGGGACCTGCCAGCTAGAGGTCCCTGCCAAGAATGATCCTGACCTGAAATCTGGAGCACTCAAAGATCCAGTTGTTCCGGACGACCTTGCGGTAGAGGCTGAGGTTGCCAGATGGATGCACAAGAGTTAAGGCCACACGAATCGGTTTCTCCACCCCGCGGAGGTCCAAGCACACCCTCTGGGAAGAGGGGTAAGGCAGCGCAGCTGGAACGACGACCAGGTACCTCCTGCAGTGGGGAAACGAGACGTCACGTCTTGGGAGTAGTCTCGCCCACTCTCAGCACTAACCTGCTGAAGAAGCAGGAGGGCTCACCACTGCTCTGGGGGCAGGAGGTGCCACTCCGTCGGACCGAGAGGGACAGATGAGCCATGAGAATGTGAACCTCTCACAGGGGTGGTGGGAGGTATATAGTTACCGTCGGGAAAATAGAAGAGAAATTATTTCAGGTGACCTCGGGTCACACTGGTGTGTACGTGTTTTTGAAGGATGCTACAGTAGCACGGAGAAAGGTCTACGGTAGAGACCATCCCTGCTTCTGCAGGTGTTCTCAGAGCACATGGAAAAGACAACAGCACTGTGGGGACTAAGAAATGGAGCAAGCTGCAAAGTTCAGGCTAGGGTCCAAATCCAAACCTGCCGCATGTCTGTGTTCATTCAGACCTGAGGTTGCAGCTGTGCAGTTCTGTCCCAAAGCCCTCTGATGCCCTAAGACTCTTTTGGCCCTACATGATAAGGTCTGGATTCTCTACAGCTTTACTCCAGCCCCTCAATAGAAAATGATTCACCCTTCTTAGAACAGAATCATAGAATCACAGCTCCTCGGCAGCAGACTGGTTCCTGCTTAATCATCCCCAGACCTTCAGCCCTTTTCATTTGCCCTTCAGAGGTATCCTACACCTTTCCCTTCAAGCTGTAGGCCCTCACTCTTCTTGTTCCCGCTACCAGTCCTCCCCTAGGTCTTGCACTGAAGCAAGGTCTGTGGGAGAGGATCCCACCTCCAGGAGGATCTCATGTTCATAAAAAGGCTTGTGGAATAGCATGTACCACCCCATGCCTATCCCTTCCAGGAGATGACTTGCAGGGTTCCACGCTCTCTCCCTGCTATCCTGGCCCCTCCCTCAAGCATCACCACTATCAATCATTAGATTTTTAAATGGCACTTACGGTTGTGCCACTATCCACAGGGTGTTGAGCAGGCAGCTCAGGAGGAAAGGAGCCCACATTTTCATGGTAGAGTCCCCGACAGGTGGATTCCTCTGGAGGGCCAGTCAGGAGAGAAAGTAGGGTGCAGCTTCTCTCCTTCCACGATCTCCAGGCCACCTGCTGTTGTCGCCGTTTCTCCCAGGAAGCAGACAAGAAACCCCAAAGTTTCATTCCTTCTGCCTCATTCCCGTGTTTATAGTGCTGCAGGCACAGGGTTGTACCATTCAGGATGTTCCCCAGCCAATCCAAGTCTTTTTGGACTCCAGCCTCTCCGCTCTCCTACTCCCCTGAGGATGGACTGACCAGCACCATTCAGACAAATTTGCTTTCTATTTCGCTGAGCAACAGCCTGTTTCCTGTTCACTGACCCTGCTCCCTGTGCCACTTGCAGCCCTGGTCCCATTGTTTTGCTTCCAGCTGGATTGTCCCACGTCCCCTTGGCACATGTGCTCAGCCAGAGCTCGCCGTGAACTCTCCTGGTCAGGTTGTCCCCAAGGTTTCGGAGTCGGTAGCTCCCAAGGAAGGTCTCAGTCTTGAACTGGAGACCAAGCCTTCTACAAAGTAAGTATATATTCATAATGGTCTGCCCTTCCACGGAGCACTGCCTTACCCAGGAGGAGAGGACAGGGAGCAGGCAGAGCTGGAGTCCTCACCTTATCATCTCAGCTCTTGTCACACAGCCCTGCGTGGTCCACTTCAGGGTGAGCTTACACCAGTGGAAAGGAGGGTTAAGCATAAGTGAGGCAGGTCAGTAGCTGTGCAGCTACAGGGTTTGCTCCAGCTTCCAAGAGGCCACAGCTCCAGCTCTAGGTGATGGGAACACACACACACACAACCTAGTTTGGGAGCTTCTTTCCACAAACTAATTTTATACCTGCCAGTCTACTGATTAAACTGAACTTCGCCCTGAGCATCTCACTGTAACTGAAAAGAAAATCTGGTCCTTGAAACTACTTATTCTTAAAATAAGGAAGTCCTTCTCTTTGAGTCTGAGGTCCATTTCATACCAAAATACACCACTAATTTATCCTCCAGTACCAAACTGAGCTCTTAAATATGTAGGGCCTTGTAATATCCTTTTCTTTAGGAAAGACTGAAGCATAGCAAGGAAGCTAGAGTTTACAGCTATATTATTTTATTTAACACACACCACCCCCCCCATAGTGGGCAGATACAAATCCTCTCTCTCCTTTATTTTTTCCCCTGGCCTTTGTTCAGCTCAGAGATGTTGGTTCCAACAGCTGAGAAAAAGGTGTAAGTGCACCTGGATAAACAAGTGACCAGGAACCGGAGCAAGAACGTGAATCACTCTCTGACACCAAGCTGCCCTTCCTTTCTTTCCACGGGTCTCAAAAAGTACAGGCAGTGCTTGCTGAACAATCCCAGTCAACATTTTTTTATTCTCAGTAGACCCACAGCAGTTCCAAGGGACAGACAGATCCCTCCTAGCAGCGCAGGGGCTCACAATTGGCAAAGAGCACTGACTCCAGCAGGCCCTTTTGTGAGAGAGGACACCAAATACCTCCGAAGTTCTGGATTTGGCACTAACTGGAAGGGTACATCCTGAGCAATCAACCCAATCCAACTCCCAGACAACGAAGCAGAATGAAGCAAATGGTGGAGCAGCAAAAAACAAAGCTACGGGCTTGGCGTGGCCTGATTCCCCCAGCTCAGTCCTGTCTCCCTCTCCCATTACGGGTACAACGACCAGCTGCTGGAGACCAGGAGGCACTTGGGAAGCAAGGACCCCTTAGGGCTCTGTACCCACTCAAACCTGTGGCAGGGAACACAGTAACTGCAGCTGCTGTCTTGTGCTGAGAAGCTTCCCCAACGCACAGACCCACGGACCACTTGGCCCAGAGACAGACAAGAGGCACAGAAGCAGTTGAGGTTGTATTTGTGTCCCTGGAGGCAGTCCTCAAGCAGCAGAGCTGGGCACAAGGTAGATGAAGCATGGATACCACCAAGTCTCCAGGATGAATCATCTCAGCCTTTTCATTTTGTGAAGGATAAACAAATGAGTGTGATGTTTGATGCTTTCTAAGTGTCTACGCAGTGGTCTAAGCAGAAAGGGGAGGGAAACTCAGGCTACAGAGAAGTCAAACACATTTGCACAAAACACGCTGTTTCCCTGTCCTTAAATTCTCCTGGAAAACAGTCATCTCACTCCAAATGCTCTCTAGCATCCAGACACCAACAGTGTAAACCCAAGAAAGAGCCTTTTGAAGGACCCATAAGACATGTCAAGTAAGTCGTCGGAGACACTGCAATGGATACTGAGTCAAAAATATCACTACCTGCAATTTTCACAGAAGGTGCACGTATACATATGCACGAGTGGGGCTTTTTGTGTGTGAACTCCTCCTGCAACAGTGGGCTCAGGCACGAGCTACCCCCTCCCAGGGTCAGTAAGTAGTAGATAGAATATGGTGTGTGTGTGACCACTACAGCAGTTGCTTTCCCAATAAACCTCTGTTCCAGGGACTTTTATCCAACCTGTCATCTGTGCTTTGCTAAGCCTTGTAAAACAGATGATAAGGACACAAAATCACAGAATCTTCATGGTTGGAAGGGACCTATGAGACCATCGAGTCCAACCACACAAAAAAAAAACAAAAAATCAACCAACCAACCAAACAAACAAAAAACTACAAACAGACACAACCCAACACTGTTGGGCACCAGAGTATGCCCTGAAGTGCCACATCTACACATTTCTTAAATACCTACAAGGTTGGTGACTCCACCACCTCCCTGGGCAGGCTGTTCCAGGGCCTGACCACCTTCCCAGCAAAGTCATTCTTCCTAATATCTAATCTAAACCTCCCCTGATGCAACTTCAGACCATTTCCTCTGCTCCTGTCATTAT
>JAOQGH010000001.1:73461145-73490209 GCA_025769975.1 Gallinago jamesoni | reverse complement strand
TCAGGGAGTTGTAGAGGACAATGAGGTCTCCCCTCAGCCTCCTCTTCTCCAAACTAAACATGCCCAGTTCCCTCAGCTTCTCCTCCTATGACTTGTTCTCCAGACCCCTCACCAGCTTGGTGGCTCTCCTCTGGACACGCTCCAGCACTTGACATGGTGGCATTGACAGGGATAAGCGGGGTCCCTTGTCTCTCTGGAAGAGCCCACGCTCTAGCCACTGGTGCTCCCTAAGTACCCACACCAGGTGCAGACCTGACTGGCTCCAGTTCTGCTTTTATATCAGTAAAGCATCAGACATTTGCCAGAGGCAAGGACAAGGGAGAGAAGAGACATTTGCCAAGAAAGCTGCAGTTATCTGCAAAGTTGGTTTTTAAATAGTTTCAGAGGAAGTAGCATTCTGGCAGAAATCCTGTTCTGCGGAGTTGGGCGCGGCGTTGCTCATGGGCTGCTGGGGAAGCGAAGAGAGAGAAGGGAAAAAAACACCTGGTCAAACAAAGGTGCAGAAAGATGGGGAAAGTGACACCTGAAATGAAGCCAACCTCAGCACGGCCACGTCTGGCACTGCCCTGAGCCCTGGCAATGCTACCTGCTGTGCTCAACTCATGCATTCATTCTGGTCCTATGAACCTGCAGGTGAAGCACGGAGCAGGCTTTCAGCAAGCCTGCTTTGCTGGCACATCTCCCAGGTGCATTATGGAGAGAGCTCAGCTCTTAACCCAAAAGAAATGGGCAACACTTGTGTCTTTGCCTGTCAGAGGGAACTCGCCGAGACATCAGGGCTACTCTGGAAATCCAAAGGTGAAATTTAAACATTTAAACCTCCCTTTAAACCACCACAAATCCCAGCCTTGCGGCAGGGTCTGGTCTGGAGAACTTTCAGGGCTGTGGCCAAACCCAGACCCTCACCTCCCACCTCCCTTCCAGACTTTCCACTCCTGAGCCTGACATCACACTTGGCCATCACGCTCTCACAGCCAGCTCCAGCCAGGGTCTGTGAAGACCTACCTGCCTATACAGGGACACAGCACCGCCAAGCTTGAAGATCCCAGATCATGAGTTGGGAGTGCCTTAAAATCATGAGGTTTGATTTTAGAAAGGAGTGACAGACGTTGACTTTTCACATTCCCTTTGGATGTTGAACTGCCCTTGCATCTCCTTGTTGCGTGACAAAGACCTTGCTCACTCTCCAGCAGCTCATCAGTGGTGAACATCCAGCCCCATCCCTGCCCGACAACTCATGTTTGACTTGTCCTGTGCCAGACCCAGCTTCTCAGGAGGTGCAGAAACTAAAACGACTCCCTTCCCTCTTTCTATGCTAGGAGAACAGAAGTTAATCTATGAGATGCACAGCAAGGTAGATCCTCACCCCACAACTGATGGAACAGAATGGAATTTGGTGCTGGAAGAAGTGCATGCCAGGTGCACAGTCCAGCCACGCTCTCTCTGTAACAGTACCCTCCTCCTGGGTAATCCTCTATCACGGAGTCCAAACGCACACACCACAGTACCCAGATTTTTGATTTACATTTTATTTTCATTCCTTTACAAGCAAGAAAACCCCTGGATTAAAACAATCAGAATTAATCACACACGCCCAAAGAATTCACCAGGAAACGGCTGTCACGATGACCAGGGTGACTTGGGCTGGGTTTAGTCCTCAAATCCAACTTGAGATCTGCCCCAACACCAACACCCCAAGCACACTGAGATGTGACTCTCCAGGTGACACAAGCCCCACCATATCAGAAGGCAATAATGCAGCAGCCCTGCTGTCCAAGGGCATCTCACGTTAGTGGGATCCCTGTGGGTTGAAACAGAGGACAGTAAGGGAGCAGACCAAGTCCTTGGAGAAATGAAAGCCGGAAGAGGGATAATAAGCAGAGAGAAAATAATATGACCCAAATTATTAACTCTGAGATGCTAACAGCTAGGGAGCCCACACTCTAACTAAGGACTCCAAAGGAATCATAGAATCATCTGGGCCAGAAGGGACCTCCAAAGGCCATCTAGTCCGACCCCCCTGCAGTCAGCAGGGACACCCCCAACTAGACCAGGTTGCCCAGGGCCTCATCCAGCCTCACCTTGAATGTCTCCAGGGAAGGGGCCTCAACCACCTCCCTGGGCAACCTCTTCCAGTGCTCCACCACCATCATAGAATGTGTTTCTCTGGTTTGACCTAGTGCCCTTGTTTTATCTCAGCCCCTCCCCGGGAAGAGGTGGGACTCTCCATGCCCAAACAGGGTAAGCTGAAACTAGTACTGTGAATTTCTTCTGGAACAGTGCAAACCACCTAAGAGCACTGCCGTTCAGCTGGCAGGAAAAGCCAGGCACTACACCAGCCCAGTTAGCCCTGCAGGGTGTCCCAGTTAGATACTCCATGGCCTGTCTACAGGGCAATCCGGCAAAAACTGCACTACAAAGTTGAGTAAACAGAAGGAAGAGACTGAAGTCCCTGGAGGCCTAGGGAATTCCAGATGTAGACTCTGGTGAAGGGAACATGCTCTATCAGAGATACACAGGGCTCCTCTGGGACAAGAAAGAGGTGGTTAGGCTGCAGAGGAAACATCACAAGGCTGCCAGGTCTGTACTGGGGCTACGAAAGGCACTTAGACCTACCTCAGATGCAGAAGACATTATAATCAACCAGGGCCTGTTCCTCTGCAACAGGACAGAAGAGACCTAAGTTATCCTTGCACGGAGCCAAGCGTAAACACCCAGACAGTCCCAGCACCCCAGGGTTCCACGCTCACCTGGATGGTAGTAGTCATAGACCTTGACATGGCCTGGCTTCAGGTTGGTCACCCCAACCTCCTGCTCCAGATGCAGAACACAGGTCTCAGAGTTATGGCTCAGCTGGGGAAGAAGAGCAAATGACAGTTCACTTCTGAGCTGTTCTTTTTATCCCTCACCTAAATTTGTTCCTACTGACAGCCAACAGCGGCTCCATTGAGTCAAAGGCAGGAGTTCAGATGAATCTTGAATATCCTGCTCTGCTAGCCCAGTCCTTGATTCCTCACACAACCCTGCCACTGTCCTCCACTCCTGTAGCACCTCTTAGTGCAACACACACACACCTTGTCCAAGTAGATGGCAACACCTCCTTCTGTTTTCTCAGTTCTTCTCACAGGGTGCCAATGCTGCAGCTAGGACAGGACAGCAGAGGAAGCAACTTAGTTGGGTCTTTTGAAAATCAAGTGTGAGACATCCCAAAAAGGTTTATCTAAGCATAGCCAGGCAGGTTCTCATTCACTCACGTGCAAACTAATTTTGGGCTTCTAGCCCTTCAAGCTGATCTCCCTGCAGGACCCCTCAGCTCCAGCAAAAGCCAAGGACAGGAACCTAAGCTACTTAGCTGTTGAGGACATGAATGAGGCCAGGAGGATCACCATCCTCAAGGCACAAAGAAAGAGTAAGTGTTCGTGTTTGTTGTGTGGCAGAGGGGAAGGTGAGATTGCTCAAGAGACAGACAGGCAAAACCTTCCTCTGCAACCTCCCCCTCTCCTTGGGTATAGACAGTCCCATTGCCACCACATCACCATCCTAATTCAAGGCTTCTTACAGACATCCCGGATCCTGGAGCCAGGACATATCCAGACAGTAAAGATACCTCCACGATCACCATGTTGGAAATGGATCTCTTCCCAGTGTACCTGGAGGAAAAGACCAAACTGTGAGTCTCTCCCAGCTTCACCTTTGCTCTACCATCATACTCTGTATGTAGAACCCTAAGCCAGGCAGCCCAGCCAGGACCGGGCTGCTCCCTCTCACAGAGGGCAGATGATGGCTATGATGCTCCAAGTATCCCCAATCTGAGATGACTACTTGCACTCCTCTCCCTAGCAAGAGCTAAAGCCCTCAGAAACATTTCCCCTTCCCCAGAGACACTTGTATCCTTCCTTCTCCATCTGCTATCTGGACCTTCTGCTGAAACAGCCTGGTGTCTTCATTAGAGCCAAGAAGCACCCCTCAGCTCTCCAGTCATGCCTGGCTTTCCTTCCCAAGTGGAGCTGTGCCTTATAGTCACCTGACATTGACATGGACAGTAACAGAGTGTACGTCATCCTTCGTGCAATTGACTGGCTCGGTTTTCACTTGCACCACAAAGGATGTGGAGACCTCTGGGGAGGGCGTGTTGTACCTCAGCACCATCTGCAGGGAGAGGCAAAAAGACATGGACAATCAGTTCAATGTCATCTATCACACCTTTGTTTTCACTGACTGATCTTCAAGATATGGACTCCAGACAGTGCCTGGATAAACCACAGGCAGTGAGCACACTCATCCCACTACTCAAAATAAAGGTCAGATTGGAAGCCTTCCGTGATCCCTCCAGCTGGGGCTCCTTCTCCTTGCCCTTCTCCTCAAGACTGTGCAAGTCAGGCACACAGTAGTGAGACCACTGTGCAAGATTTCCATCCTCCAACACCCTGAGAACCATGGAAGCCACCACTGTCCTCACATTCAGACACACACCTCTTGAGTCTCCTACAGCACACTATTGCATTGGCAACAGGCTGTGATTAAAACCCAGTTAATGCACGTTTCTTTGCACAAAGCAGCAACAGAGACTTTTGGCTTTGATAAGATGATGAGCAAAGGGTTACCACAACAGGGTTTGTGGGAAGGGGGCAACCTACCCGGGTAAATACACAAGAGCTGCCATGGGCCTGCACCAAGAACTTTCCCGGGACTTCTGTCAGTGCCGCTTCCTGCACCAACAGCCGGTTCTGGTAGGAGACTTGGAACTTCCTCCCAAAGCCCTTCTGGGACCTCACCCTCACTTCTGCAGCCCCTTTTGTGCTGTGCGTCAGGGCTGCATACTTAGCCAAGGCCTGCAAAGCCACTACTGTGTCCTGAAAAGGAAGAAACAACTGTATTTGCATGTTTCCTCTGCAGCTCTGAGACCCAACTTGAAGCCAGACTTGAACTCGCCATCACGAGGACCTCTGTATACCAGGGGTCCACTCCTCAAAGCCTTCATGATGTTATTTTTACACTTGCATATATTACAGAATCACATGGGGTCAGAAGGGACCACTGGAGATCATCTAGGCCAACTCCCCTGCCAGAGCAGGTCCACCCAGAGCAGGTTGCACAGGAACGTGTCCAGGCGGGTTTTGAATGTCTCCAGAGATGGAGACTCCACCACCTCCCTGGGCAGCCTCTTCCAGGGCTCTGACACCCTCACAGGAAAGAAGTTCCTCCTCATCTTTAGGTGGAACTTCTTATTTTCAAGTTTGTGCCCATTTCCTCTTGTCCCATCCCTGGGCACCACTGAAAAAGAACTAAAAAATACACTGAAAAAAGACACTGAAAAATATTGTGCAAAGGTTCTCTCCCAAGCAACAACCCCTTCACTGGCCACGAGATACCTGTGTGGAGGCAAACCCTCCATAGGCATTCTGCTGCCTGGTGAGCCAGGCCACGATGCCAGATGCCGTCCTGAGATCAGACGCTGTGCTATTTGGCTTGGAGAGCAGGGCCAGGAGGACGTAGGACGTCAACTCCACATCTACAGACCGTGGTTCTGACCAAGGGCTGGTGCTGGGGCTGGGCTGGGCTGGGGTCTGACTCCAGTAGATCTGCCCACCTGGGAAAGGAAAGGAGTAAATGGCATTGAGGGATGTCCAGAAAGAAACCCTGAGGCCTAGGAGACACAGCGGTGTGCGTAGGCAAAGACCACTTAGACAATACATTGTGGCTGGGTCATCACTGGGTGAACTGCAGCCCCATGTATTTTGCAATACCCAACACTCCATATCATGCACTTAAAGACCTTAAAATGGGCAAAAACTAATTTGCCAGTAATCTGCATAACACGTCACCTCTCCCAGACAGACCTCCAACTTCTCTATTGCCATGTTTGCCTGGTCCACTAACTACCTGACCCTAGGCTAGCTACCCACACGCCAGTCCTGGGGGTTAGGGGCTAGTGGGGCGGCGTGCCAGCTTGCCTCCCTCTCTGCCACTTCGCAGTCCTGTCCGAGAAAGCCCACTTCTCCGAGAGCCCAACCTCTCCTTCGGGTATTGGAAAAATATGGGAGGTTTGAAGGAAATCAGCACCCAATATTGCCAGCGCATACCTTGCGTTCATAGAAAGGTCTCTTTGGACACAACTTAAGACCTGAAGGGTAAGGACCACAGTCCTTCCAGGCTGCGTGTAACCAAGGGCTCAGAAAGGTTCCTTGCCCCTTTTCTGGTGTTCACCTGGCACTGAGATTCCCGTACCTGTTCTGATCGCCTTTCCATCCAGGGTATCGAGGAGCTCTTGTGTGCGCCAGGAGTCCTTAGCCAGGGCAAAGGTGTAGGCCAGCAGGGCCTGGGTGTAAGTGCTGGCAGCTTTGGGAAGGGAAGGGGCGATGCAGCCCAGAGCCTTGCGCACCACTGTGCTCTGCAGAGAAGAGTTGCACGGGTGGTGGTCACACACAAGCATCTCTAGATGGCCACCAATTCTTAGGAATGCTCACAGCGTCTACTCATGGAGTACCAAAAGCTGCAAGGATCCAGATGATGCTTTTTGGTTGATCTCTTGTTGTAAAAGCCCAGCAGAAGCAGTAAGCTAAGCTTCCATCATTTCAAAAGTCCTACTTTTCTATTTGCCCTTAAATATAACTGCAAGCAGCACAGTGACCTTTGTATTCTGTAACTGAATAGACATAAGTACTAATTACATCACATTTGGGAATTTGTTCAGAGCCCCCTTTATCATTCATTTTCCTTCTTAAATGTCTCACTCTTCCAGTTAAAATGGAGAAAACATGACCAGTGTTTGTACAACTACTTTGTACAACTACCAAACT
Organism: Gallinago jamesoni; assembly: GCA_025769975.1. NCBI lineage: Eukaryota > Metazoa > Chordata > Aves > Charadriiformes > Scolopacidae > Gallinago > Gallinago jamesoni. Next base: position 73,483,409 of record JAOQGH010000001.1, on the reverse strand, counting down.
TCAAGTGAAAAGCACTTGATGTGCTTCTCCCTGTGACTGTTATCATACATCTTAGTACCTTCCCTAGGAACAGTCTGACACGTGTTATAACCCGTCTGGCTCTGGTCTCTTCTGGTGACACCAGCACGAGAACCGAGAGCGCCACTCTACTGGAGGTGTTACCACACTTAGTGTGCTCATTCCACTGTTGACAATAGCCACCCTAAGTGCCTGCTCTACAGAAGGTTTTAGCTTCCCTGGGAGCAGCCACAAGCCAGCTAAGAAACTGCTCCTCACAACACACCGTTTGTTGCTGCCGTCAACATCAATGATCTCTTTTTGTTTCAAGAGATCAATTTCCAACACAGAGTTGGGATAGAGGACTGTTCATCTCTGCCTAGATCTTTTTTGTCATACGAACCATGCTTTAATAGGAGTTCATTGAGAACACTGCAAAATATCTCCAGCCTTTTCCCTGCATTTTATCCCCTAATGACTTTCACGAGCCTTTGAGGTACGCTTGTAAGGGAAAGTAGGATCTGTTCTGAACATCTTGAGTGCACTAGTCCTTGCAGGATGTCCTCAAACTCTTTCCCAGGATTTTGGCCCCCAGTGATTGTGTATTCTTTGTAAAATCATTTATAATCCACTCAAGGATACTCTTCTGGGTGCTTTGACAAGCTTTGTGTTTCCCACTTCATCTGCCAACAGACCTACTCAGCAAATTCCTTCACTGCAGTTAGGATAGCTACTGTGGGACTTGTATTTTTACCTATTTGACGTTACTTACGAGTGTCTTTCATTGCCATGACTATTTTATCTAAAAACAATTGTTTATTTATGCATGTGTGTCCAATTGAATAACCGTCTGGTTACTTTCACATCAACAAATCTTCTGGCGCAACAAAGCATTCCTCACTCTATGGACAAGCCTTTCTGAGCTAATAACGCTGTTGTCATCTTCTCTGGAGCATGAGGAATTTATAAAGTCTCCTTCCTTGTGGTAGCCTAGATTTTCTCATCGCTGTCAGAGCCCTAAGTCACTCTCTGTGAATTCATTCCGGACAGAGTGGTTACTTCCAGCTCATCGTGCAAATTGCTTTGATGAAGTAAAAATAATAATAAATAAATCCTTTCAGGTTTTTACTTAGGATTGGGAGCACAGTCTGGTCTCTTCTCAGAAACTCTTTGCTTTCCCTCCCAAATGTCAAAACTGGTTCTTAAGACCTACAATAAATTCTTAGTTGATTTTCTACTAGGATGAAGGTGCTTGTCCTTTTGTTTCCTTCTGCTGCAGAGCACAGTACGTCAAACATTTTTCATCCAGTTTCATGAAAAGCCTCCTCAACAAAAGTCAGCCAAAACTCAGACGGTTCATAGAGTTACTAAGTTATAGAATAGCTCAGATTGTGAGGGACCTCAGAAGGTCTCTAACCCAACCTCCTGTTCAAAGCAGGGTTAGCTATGAGATCAGACCAGGTTGCTCAGGGTTTTATCCAGTCAGGTCTTGAAAATGTCCAATGATGGAGACAACTAAAACTCTCTAGGCAACCTGTTCCAATATTTAATTATCCTTATGGTGAAAAAGGGTCACCTAAATGATATCTGTTGCCAGAAATAAGGTTAATTTCCATTTGCCACACTTTTTTCCCTAAGCCCATTGCTTTCAGTTGCAATGAAAAGTACTATTCTTTCACTTACTTTTCTTATTTCTAGAGAACTTTGCTTCTCAAAGTCTACAGCAATAGCATTTCTCCATCAAGTTGACTATATTTTTTTAACTGCCAGCACCACAGAGTAATTAGTTAGCACTAATTGATAATATAGACACTATATATGTATTTATAGTATATGCACTATTTATAGCAGTGCTAATCTTTAGCACTTCTAGCAATTCCCTGTTGTTATTACTCAGGTGTGCAATTCCAACTGCCTTGCTTCATAACATGTATCTCCCTACAGCACCCCCTTCTCAAACTTCCACTCTCTGGGAAGCTAAAGCACATTACAAATGTCAATTATGGCTATTTACTTGACTGTGGGAGCAGATGGTACACCAACTTCTTCTCCCTAACTAATCAGCACTGCCTCTCAGCTATGTATAGCACAAAACGTCACAAGGGGGTGAGAGGATTGGGTGGGAGAGGAACAAGGAGCAGGACTGAGCAGCCAAAGCCTGGGAAATGGGCATGGTATATAGCCATGAACTCCAATGGCTTCCTATAGTCTAACCTCACCTTCTCCCCTGCCAGTGATGTCCTCCTCAAGGGGTAATTGAGACTTTTTCCTGAGAAGTGATAAATTCTTCTTCCCCCAACCTATTACTTTGTTCACAAGTTTCTCCAACACGCTCTGTTGCCTGCCCCAGTGACACCACTAAGGTCTTCAAGATTCAGATCTTAAGGGAAGAACATGGCAAAGAATCCAAATATTTACCTCTGGTGTCTCTCCTGCCTCCAAGTATGCAGCAGTGATGTAGGCAGCCAAGGGGACTTCCCCATCCACACCTCCCTACAAAAAGTATAAACATCCAAAAAGCTAGGAAAGTTAATACACAAAGACCTGAAGCATTTCAGTAAAGGTCCCACCTGTCTCTGTCTTGCTCCTGCACAAGAAAGCAGAACAGCACAGGAAAGTGAGCTAAAACAATTACCAATAGACCTGGCAAGAACTGCTTTGAGTTGCCCTTCAAGGAGCTCTGCCTCCTACCTTCATGGCTGTGTGGAAAAGTTGGCCTACATTTCTGAAGCAACCGTTGGGAAGCTGGTGGAACTCCAGCCAGGTAAGAGCGGCTTGGATGGTCCTGTTGTCCAGGAAAATGTATGGCTTGGCTTGGACAAAGCATTTAACCACAAATGCAGTCAGCCTGGTTGGGGAGAGATGAGAAAAAAGAAATGAGAGGGAAGAGAGAAGCAGAAAGAGATGGAGTGAATGAGAGAAAGAAAAGACTGGGTGAAGATAAAAAAATCTAAGCAGAAGCCGAGGGAAAAGAGAAAAAGTGGGAGTTTGGAACTGGTTTGAAAACTCTCCTCGCCTATTGTTCTGCTATTCCTTGTTTGCTAGTCCAAGGACAGTTCATCCCAAGGATAGCTGCATAACCCTGGGGTGCCCTAGCCTGCAAAGCATCTGGAACATTTTTGGTCCAATAGGACAGAAAGGATTCAGTGTTGGAAGCAGAAATCTGCCTACCTCTAGGCTGTTAGGTATCAGGTAGACAGCAGGGAAAGAGTCCAGGGCTTACCAAGTATTACCATATTCATCCTTGGTACCAAATTCACTGTAGGAACCATCAGGGTGTTGATACTGCAGCTGTATCTGATACCCTGGGAAGCAGGATAGGACATTAGTGCTCAGAATGGTACTTGAGATGAAATCACTGGTCAGGGAATGGGGTGGTGTTAACACTGTAAGTGGTCGAGTGCTATGGAGAGAAGGGGAGTAGGCACCCATTGACAGGTTGAACAGAGGGGAAGGCAGAGGAGCAAGGTGGGTCAGCTGCACTTACCCTTGCGCAGGAATCCTGTTGCCCTCTCCTTGATCTCAGGGGTCAGCTGCCTTGTCTTCTCCAGGTACTGCAGCACGTAGACAACGGGGGCAAAGAGCACCATGTTCTGCTCCCCACAGGCGTGGGGCATCTGCACCAGGTGGTCCAGGTTCTGCAGTGCCGTCCCCATGAGGTCACCTGGAACACAGCATAGGCACCCTTACCCCCTCCTGGGCAGAAGGCTTGGGGATTCACCTCATAGAATCATCATAGAATCATATGGGGTTGGAAATGACCTCTGGAGATATATAGTCCAACCCCCCTGCCACAGTGGGTATACCCAGAGCAGGTTGCACAGGAACTTGTCCAGGCGGGTTTTGAATGTCTCCAGAGAAGGAGACTCCACCACCTCTCTGAGCAGCCTGTTCCAACGCTCTGCCGCCCTCAAAGGAAAGAAGTTCCTCCTCATGTTTAGGTGGAACTTCTTATATTCAAGTTTGTGCCCATTTCCTCTTGTCCTGTCCCTCGGCACCACTGAGAAAAGACCGGCCCCATCCTCCTGACACCCTCCCTTTAAGTATTTGTAAGCATTGATCAGATCCCTCCTCAGTCTTCTCTTCTCCAGAACAAAAAGACCCAAGTCTCTCAGCCTTTCCTCACAGGAGAGAGGCTCCTATGAGTAGGAGGCTCCTTCTCCTACCTGTGACCAGTTCCCAGCAGTGTGCCAGGGAAGGTAGCCCCAACACAGCAGTGAGAGGCCACCTCTGTCCCACAAGCTTATTAGTTCCACTGTGCCCTCCATACAGGCTGTGCACATTCCCATTCTGGCAGGGGGAGCCTATAAACAGAACACCTTCTCTCTTGTTGAGTGTTTTACTTATCTGGAACCAGGAACACAGCACACACATGGAAAGAACAAGGCAGTGGAGCCTCAGAAACCTTGGAAAGGGTATGGGGGGTTCTGGGTTAGGGCTTTCTTAGGGTTAGACTCAGAGACACAGCACTTGGAAAGGTATTATCATAGCTGAATTCCTTACCAGTGACCGAGACGGAGGCTCTGACTGAACCTTCAACCACATTTGGAGGCAACATGAGAGATACAGACTCCTGTGCTGGATTCCCTGACACCAGCAGGGTAAGGAGGATGAAAAAAAAAAAAAAGAGATTGTGATGAAAAGAGCCTTCAAAATCCCCAGAAACTGCTCAAGACTGTTCTGTGCTAACACCCAGTCTTCTGTCATAGAGGTTGCAGATCATCTCAAAAACCTTGTCCCATTCCACTCTCAACTCCCTCTGTCCACCTCATCATGACTGTGCTATCCTAACAGCCGTCCTTCTAAAGAGGTTGATAGGATCTTGTCCTTGAAACCCTCTGTGGTCAAAGCCTCCTGCTTTTCTCTACATAAGTTACGCCATCTCGTTTGAGATTTCAATTACAGGCATGTCTTCTCAATGTCCCCCACGCTTTCAAAACCTGCTAAGGGCCCCATCATGCAGCATAAAATTCAAGATGATAGGGGCAGCAATCCTAAGTCATGTCCTCCAGCCTCACCATGTTCTGCAGTCCAGTTTTATTACCACAGGTGTGAAAGGCCTCAAGCTGTCACGTTACTATCAGGGATGCTGTCACTAAAAGATTGGACCCCCCCACATCCTTACCCAGGGAAAGCTCTAGCTGGCACCACAACTACGATATGCTTCTCTAGCTTGGTCATGTTGACAGAGAAAATATTTCAACAAGTGGGAAGACCCAGGAGGGGGTTAGGCAGGAAGGGGTGGATGAGCAGGGTGAAAGAGGAGAACAATCATCTCCCTACCTTTTTTGGGACACAGGACGGAGCTGTGAGCCTTTTCTACCAGCACTCCCTCTGGCTGTTGAAGCACATAAAAGTAGGTTTATAATGAGCACACAGGAAAGAAACAGGATTACAAGTGGATTAGAAATAGATAGGGACAAAATCCTGGTTCAGGTTGGAAAGTCAGCTAGAGTAACATCATTAGAACATAAAAATGTACATTATTGCCAATCATTTGGATTTCAGATAAGAAAGCAACATGCATTTTCAGAATATCATAACTTTTGAATGTCTGTGAAACTGATGCTGTAAGATTCATTAGTGTGGACATAAAGGAGTTTATGTATTTAAAGCTCTCCATGGTAAGAAGCGGAGGATATCCCTCTACGTCCCAGATCCAAGAGCCCTCAGGTTGGACCCAGCTCAGGTCCTGAGATTCTAATTATGCATCTTGAATAGCAAGGGGTAACACCCAAAATTAACTTGCACAAAATCTGGGAATTGCACAAAGCCCACTTTTATGTCTGTGTAACAGAAAAAGTTGTCTGACCCGGACTAGAAGGGGTTTGGTGATCGTGTCTTTCTGCCCTTGGTTTGGAACGAATGCTATCTCTTTGCCACACAGCTCTTCGGTGGCCACAGCCTCTGTGCTGAGGGTGATGTTTGCGAGCCCTGAAAATAACACATATTTAGCCCAGTTAAACATCTTCTCAGGAAGCACTTCTCATTAATACAATAGAAGTCACCTGTTGACAACGGAAAATTGGATTAGAGCTCTATATAGATTCTGTACCTCCTAGCACAGACCTGAGAGAGATCATGACCTTATGGATGAATGCAAATGAATACTCTCTGGTTAACAGGGTAAACAACTCCACACTCCATGCCAGCTCCTAAAAAACATCCCCACCTTGGTCCCACTTCTTCCCAATTCCATAACACCCCCACCCCTGTCCTTCTCACCCAGTTGCTCAGCTGTGACAGTCCACTGAAAGGTCTTAGCTTCCCTGGCACATAAGCAGCTGCTGTAGACACAGCCTTCACACGGCTTCAGCTGGAAGTCTGCAAACTCCTCCAGGGTCACTTGGATCTGAAGGGGCAGCAGGGATGGCAGATGGTAGCAAGATAAGCACCACAGACCATAGATTTCAGCCATCTCCTACCTACCCATACCATGTTTTTCTTGCAGGGCTCCCCTACCTTCATGCATCGCTGCAGGTAGTTGAAGACCGTGGCCTTCAAGGTGAAGGTCTCACCCTGGATCACTGAAGATGGCAGTGTGAGCTCCACAAGGAAGGGCTTGAAAACACGCAGACTGGAGGCTGGAGCAAGTCCAAAGCCATTACGTCCTGTGCAGAACATCTCTGCTTTCCATTTTGTGATGGTGTTAGGCACAGTGACAGTGACATTCTTGTTCCCGCTGGGACTGAGGAGAAGCAGACAACAACATATACATTCAACTTGTATCTTGCTGTACGCAGCACCGGGTGACCTGGTCTGCACCATTCTCTCCAGTGCACCCCATCACCCCAACCCCTAACCTCTGCTGTCCTTATAGCCTTTGCAGGGTTACAAGTAGGTCCTTGTAGACCTACTTGTAGAAGGTAGGGACCCCTGCCTCAGATGCTTATATCAACAGAATGTTTTTGACAATAGATTACATGACTGCATGTGCCATCAATCTCACTCAGTGCTTTTCTCAGACAGCACTTGCCCCTTGTACATCTAAAAATGCTCTACAGTTGTCAGCAGTTTTATTCTTCTTGGTCTGGGGCTGGAGAACCAGACACCAGAAGAGCAAGAAGACGGGCTCAACATCAGTAGAACTCAGCAGAAGAGACAGATCCAGCCATTCACCTTCCTGTGAGACGCTGACGGCTTAAAGTCCAACATGAAGACAGGGCAGAGACTTGGCCTGTGCCCACATCGCAACTTCTGAGAGCAGCAGACGGTTCTGTGGCTGCTATGAAACAGCCCTCGCTAAAGCTTATGATATTATTTGACTTCAAATAACTGGACGCGTTCACTTTTGCCAGTACAGGAAGGCAACGCACACAACACAGAGACTTCTGGTTGCACAGATCAGGCTGGTGGACAAATCACTCGGGAAATACCTGCTGCTAGGGAGTGAAGAGATGGATGTAGCTGGAAGGACAGCGGAGGTGGGAGAGGGCAGATGTGGGGGGTTGGGGGGGCATCTGGCCTGAGCAGACTCCAGGCTCCAGACAAGAAATTTTTAAAAGTCAGAGATGAAAAATCTCCAAGAGCTCCCTCAGCAGACCCTGTCTCACAGGACACAGTTCCCAGTCCTGTGAAGGAATTCTGTGGAAATTGGCTTCCCCTGCGTGCCAGGACGTGTCCTGTGAGCAGAGTTTGGGAAATACCAGCCCACAGAGCCTACCACAAGCAGAGTGCAGGCAGTAAACCAAGCCATCTTCCCATGCCAGCCACCTCCCAAGGATGGACAATACTTCTGTACAGTCATCTGGTACTGGAAAATGCACTTGATGCAGACTTAAGATGTGAGGGGAAATGGCCTGACAGGGATGAGCCCCATGACATCTGTCCTTAGACATCTTCCTCAGCAGCTTATTATCTAAATCCAGTTGGATCTGCTGCCATTCCCGGCCACGCTAAGCCACCCAGACACTGCTCAGCTTACCCCACAGAATACAAATCCCATATCCAGGTTTTGGGGTAATGCTTGTGTACTTTCTCTTCAGCTGAAGAAAGAGGTGAAACCATAGCGGGCTGATAGGTAGGCGTCAGATGCTCTGCTGGAAATAACAAAGACCTGGTCACCACAGGGTCCTCAGGTTTAGAGCAGAGGGGCTCCAGTCCAGCTCCTGCTGCAGGTCATCAAGTCAGCTCTCCGGAAGCACGGCACTGGAACAGAAGGTGCTATCCCAAATTTTAAAGCCTCCTGCCTCATTTCAAACAACAGAGGTGAGGTGCTGTGGGCCTTACTTGCATTTCTAGGTAGTAGGAAGGGCAACTACTCCCTCACCTCAGAGATAAGACTTGGGATCCAGACAGCTCACTAACATTTGAAAGCCAGAAGCCCCAGGCAGCCTCACAACAGGTTTAGAACCAGGGAACACTCTTGCTCCTCCATTTGCAGTTACAGCAAGTACTGCCTCTTAGCTCAAACCCAGGCCTGCTCTCACTTGAGAGACTGAGCATCCCACGGAAGAAGAAACAGTTGGCAAATGCTTACTGTTATATCCGTTATGGGGCTGGGCAAACATCAGCGTGGGCCTGAAAGTAAACACTGCCGTTTCCTGAAGCATAGTTGTTGATGGAGTGGTTGGACACACTGTGGGTTTCCTGATATTAGTGTTGGACATAATTTTCAACCCCATTTCCTGTAGGAAAAACAAACAAACAAAAAACCACAAAAAAGAACTGATGCACGAGAAGCTTGTCTTCTCTCTGCTCTCAACCCTGTGCCTTCTTGTCCCCTCACACAGTGGGGACTTGGCTTTCTTCTGGCTTGGCAAAGTATTCTCTTGCTTCATTTTAAGAGGACATTATTCAGACCTTCAGCAATGGGTAACCAAGGTCTTCTCAGCTAATTCATCTGCCCCAAGTCAGCCACATTTATTCTTTTTCAAACACATCATCATTTAGGTACTATGCCTTCTCACCCTGCAGAGTGCAAATTGCTCCTGCTACGGAGATTAAACGAGCTATGGGAAATCCAATTCAAGTAACCAATCATTCTTTGGTGTCCTGAATCACACAACCAATGTTCAGCAACCACACAAAAAATTTCTGCTTGGTCAACAATTTCATATTGCTTACTCAAATAACAAGTGAGTTACGAGGGCCTCAACTGGACCTGCTCCCTGTACTGCCTGTAGTGCCCTCCCTAGGATATTGGTAAAATCAGGGGGGCACACTTCCCTCAGTTCATGAATTATTCCAATTATTCCAACCCACCAAATCAACCATTTTTACCCTGAATGCTGTAAACACATCAGGCTCATCAGGATTTGGGAACCCGCATGAATGATCATCTTCAGATACTTGGTGAGGATACCTGGAGTTATAAAGAGATGGGAAGAGCCCATAGATCTGGGAAAGCAACAAAAAAATATAAATCAGCACAAATCTCTCTGGGCAGTGCTTTGCGTTCCTTGGGAGACAAGCTCTGCACAGATGGGATGGCCTGTCTGTCTGTCTGTCTCCCTCTTCATGCCAGTACAAGGGAAGGGAAGAACTCAGAGCAGGCTCACTCACCAAGGAGCTGCCAAGCTCTCCTGGCTTGGGCAAAAGGTTGGTCTGATCCACAGTCCAGACAGCACACATGGACCCCGGAGATGCCATCAAGTGGAGACCAACCTCTGAATCAGGAAGGGTCTTGTGCGTTGAGAAGCCCAGCTCCACCTGAACAGGACAAATGCAGGCAATAGGTGAGTGACGTTTCTGCCTCAGGCCACCAACTCCTGAACAGGGAAGGGACCTATGTGAAGAGAGTTTTCAAGGACTTGCCGTGGATGGAGACCTGAGGAATCTCCCAAGGACCCCCAGAAAGTATTTAACAAAACATCATACTGAGGTTCCAACAAGAAAGATGCCAGAGGGGGAGCTATCCCTGTGCGTAGCTGGAGACATTCCCGCATCAGACCACACCACTATCTCTAGCCAGAAAACCAGCCAGCCACCTTCACACACCTCCCAGAGCTGTCCTTCTGCTCCTTTTGGAGACCCAGATCAAAAAGGAAACCTAATCCTTATTTCCAGGCTTTTTGGTGGGGTTGGTCTCAGTTTCCTGTTCTTGCTTTAACCTGACTGTCTGCGGCAGATGAAGAGCTGTGGAGCAGGGGTAATGCCAGTCCTCAAAAGCTGGAGTGGAAGACACAGCCAAGAAAGCAGATTCCCGTGGATGTCACAGTGACCAAAAGAGCTCAGCCCTTTCCAGATCACAGAATCACACGGGGTTGGAAGGGACCTCTGGAGATCATCTAGTCAAACCCCCGTGCCAAAGCAGGTCCACCCAGAGCAGGTTGCACAGGAACATGTCCAGATGGGGTGTGAATGTCTCCAGAAATGGAGACCATCTCCCTGGGCAGCCTCTTCCAGGGCTCTGTCACCCTCAGAGTGAAAAAGTTCCTCGTGGTGTTTAAAATCCAGGTTTTCTACCAGCCACTTTCAGCTGTACTCCCAACACCACTCACCCACTGCAGTTCACCTGGCAGCATCCCACACAGGATCAGCCACACGGGACTACACATATTACGTGTTCCTCAGTCTTTCCCCCGTTGCAGTAGACACATACACTCTCACACGTTCAGTCGTGGCCTCAGACACAAAACCTACCTTATTTCTGAAGCACATGGAGACGCTGAAGACGGCAGAGTCAGCGATGATTTTCCCATTGGGGAAGATAACATAAACAATGAGTCTTGGAGCAGGGGCATAGATCGAGCTGAAGGTAAGAGGGATGGAGAAGAAGTCTTTCATCACTAGATGGAGGAGAGAGGGAAGAAGAGAAAGTAGATTTGGTAGTGGAAATGGACTCTGATCAGCTTTTGCCAGCCTGCATGTGCATGCTCAATGCCTTTCCTCAAGTCTTTCAGGACCAAGGAGATTTCTGGAGACCACTGAAACAATCAGCACATCTCCGGATCTGGTATTCCAGACCAACAAAAGACTCTTCCTGGTTCTGTTCACTTTCTCAAGGAGATGAAACGGCTCCTTGGAGTTCAGACTTAGCTCCACAAAGAGTGAGAGTTTCAGACATCTTTCAAAGCCTCCCATCCCCAAACTTCTCGCATCCCATCCCCGAAGATGTGACTTTTGTCCCAAAGCACCTATAATTTTGGCTTAAAAAAAAAAAAAGAGCCGGAGAAGTAGACAACAGTGAGTCAACACCTGCCAAAATTATAACTATATGTGGCATCCTAACTACTCAAAGATTATTTGTAGACACAATTCAAACTGAAGTATGAGAGTTTTGACAGAGGGAGAAGCTATAGCTTCATGCTGCTTGCAGGGACAGCTTGCTATGTGTGAAACAGGGGAGTGCACTTACTTCTTGGCAGCCCAACCCAAACAGTCTTCTGACCTGCATGGACTATCCCTCTTTTCCCTGTGACCTAGGGAAGAATACAGAAAGGGAAAGCTGGAATGCAGGAACACCAGTCACATAGTCCTTGAGGTCACCATGCAGATCAAAGTACCCCTGAAACTGGAGATTAAAGGCTGTGGGGTGTGTGGGGAGGAGGGACATGAGCTTTACTCAATCTCAGGTAGCAGGGAGAGCTCAGGGGATCAAGAGACTTGGGGGAGGACAGGTAAAGCCAATACCTGCCCAGCACCTGTGCAGAGCCCAAAAGAAAGGTGTTGCCTTTCTTGCTATTACTGCAGCTCCAGGATTGAAACCAGGATCCAGCCCCACCATGGCTGGATGAGCTACCTGTCCTGGGCTTAGCCAAATCTATCAGAAGCCTGATATTCCGTCTGTAGGAGATCCCGATCTTGTGCCTTGAGCCATCACCCAGTAGCACTTCCCCAGAAACTCACAAAGTAGGAGAAAATGACACGCTTGGGCCCATGTTCCAGGTCCTCCTTGTAAACTCTGAAGTCCACCTGGACAGCCCGCTTTTCACCACAGGGTATCGTTTCTGGTACACGGACAATAGAGAGAAAACTCCTGCTGGTGCTGTAGAATGGACGTATGAAATGAGAGGCTTGCTGGTAACTCAAGTCAACTGTCCCAGCCTCTTTATCCAAATCTTGATGCAGGACATGTGCCTGGTGAGACAAAAAAAAACCAAAAAAACCCAAACTCACAGTTAATTTTTAATTCTCTAGTTAAGCAAGTCTGAGCAACCCCAGAGCACAGGTCTCTGTGTGGACAGTTCACGAGGAAAGCAACTGGGATCTGGAGAATAAGCTCTCAGAGGGAGCCAAGATCCAGAATACTCTGAAGTGTCTCAGGTTTGAATTACAGACCTTCAGGAAGGAAGAGGGGAGATATCTGTGGGGCAGTACACATCTCCAAGGTGCACGCGTACCCCTGCCAACAAGACAGATCCTTCCTCACTTACTTCCAGCAAGGCCGAGGTGCTGTTCCAAGCAGTCGTGTTCAGGCTAAATGAAGCTGTCCCAGAGTCCCCAGTGATGTACTTCTGCTTAAACTGCTGCTCATCGCAGCTTACCGTGAGGAGGACTTCTTTGTGCTTCAGTGCCTTGCCTTGGAGGTCGATGACTTTAATCTGAGAACATCATGGTGAGCAAGAGAAGTGCAGAAGGTTCTGATCAGCAGACAGAATCTCCTGAGTTCTCCAAGTCAGGAGCAGCATTTCCAAAGACAACAAGGTTAACCCTTCCAGTCACTAACAATACTATAAACACTGCTACTGATGACCTCCTGTGATCGCTTGCGCTCCCGTGTTCCTTCACCCCCACGCTAGCTACCCTGTCACAGCAGAAGGCCTCCTGGCTGCTGCTATTCCAAGTGTTTGAGTTGACACCCCACATATGGATCCCCACAGCTGCTGCTACTCAAAGCTTATTTGACAAATGGCAGTCTTGGGCGGTGTTCTCACATTTGACAATGCAAGGATTTTGTCTCCGGGAGTCATTCATGCCCTCCCAAGCCCCTGGCTGGAGGTGAGGTCAGGAGAGACACCGGGTAAGAGCTGCCATGAAAGCATGGCTCACGCTGTCCCCTCCAAAGGGCTGCAACTGGGAATTACCTTCCCTCCGTACATGTCTCCGGTGTGGTAGTAAGAATTCACATCATCAAACAAGGCCATCCCGCCAATCTTGGAGATGAGCAATTTGTGGGAAGCATTGACCTGTGTCTCTGAATGAAAGCAGCAAGACAAAAACATAAGGGAGGGAGCAAGGAAGCCAAGCACCCCCTCAGCAATCTCCCTGCTGGGTCACCCACCGATGCACATGTTCAGCTGCACACATATTTCATACCAGAGATGATCTCCCCGGGGCTCTGGGTATCTTCTAGCCCTTAGAGAGACCCCTAAGCTTCACCATCTGAGACGCCAGGGGCTCAGAGTGAGTGTGTCATGCCACCACGAACTGTTTGGTTTGAAGAAGAGGAGGCTGAGGGGAGACCTCATTGCCCTCTACAGCTCCCTGAATGGAGGTTGTAGAGAGGTGGGGGTTGGCCCCTTCTCCCAAGGGAATAATGACAGGACCAGAGGAAATGGTCTGAAGTTGCAGCAGGGGAAGTTTAGATTAGCTATTAGGAAGAATTACTTTCCTGAGAGAGTGGTCAGGCCCTGGAACAGCCTGCCCAGGGAGGTGGTGGAGTCACCAACCCTTGAGGTATTTAAGAAACATGTAGACGTGGCACTTCAGGGCAGGCTCTGGTGCCCGAGTTTGTTGGGTTGTGTCTGTTTGTGGTGTGGGTGGGTTTATTTTTTGTTTTGGGTTTTTTTTTGTTGTGGTTGGACTTGATGATCTCAAAGGTTCCTTCCAACTATGAGGATCCTGTGATTCTCTGCATCTGTGAGGTTAGATGGCAGGCCCCAACAGCCTCAGAAAGCTCAGAGCCTGTCTTAGCCTACAAGTCTCCAGTGTCCTTGATATGATTAGTGCATCTCCAGCATGCCTCTTCCCAGCCACCTGCCGCTTCCAGAGTTACCTGTGCCATCCTCCACCAGCAGGGCCTCTGCAACTACGCTGTCCTGGTAGTACCGAAAGTCTTGACTGAAGGAGGACAGGCTCACGTTTGTGAAGAAGCAACCCATCTCATCTGTCTGAAAGCACAAAGAGAGGAAACGAGGTCCAAGCAAGGCGCTTACGTTAGGAATCACCCAAACGGGGCAGAAACAGCCGTGCGAAATCCCTGCTTTCAGGGAGCTTGCCCTCTGGCATAGCAGTCCAGGATGAGGAGCAGGCAACATGATGCCCACCTGGTCATAGTCACCAGGCACTGTTACTAAGAGGCAGCACCAGTAGACAACTGGCCAAGCAGCCAAAACCACTGGGTAACATCACTTTTTTTTTTTTCGGCTAAAGCCTCCAGCAACTTTGCCTCACCCTGGGGCTGAGCACAAAATTCTCAGAACGCAGCTCAGCTCCTGCTGGGCATCTCACCTGGTTGCTGAATTCCTGACAGAGATGGGGTTTAAAAGCGTTGGGCAGGAACGGGGCTATCTTCTGGCAAAGGCTCACACGAACCATCCCCTGGACGCCTCTCCCATAGGTGTATCTGTTCGGGGAAGCAGGGAAAAGAAGTCACACAGGGTGAGAGAAGGCAGGGCTTGCTCTGCATCACCCCAGAGACCACTTATTCGTGGACATTCACAGTATAGATAGCACAAGAGTGACAGCCACAGGGCAGCCTCAACGAGCCCTGGCCCAGTCGAGCAGAGTCAGGCCAGGGCACCGCGGTGATGGGAGAGAGAGGGCTCTGTGATACAATTAGTGCTGAAACTAATCTATTCTGGGCAAACAGACTGTTGCAGGTGCTGACTCAGCACAGAGCTCTGCACTTGATATCGGCATCATCGGCAATAACCCCAGGGTATGCTGAAGGCATGCGTCGTCTTATGAGCAGAAGCATGGGTGATTAAGAAAGTGCTTTTCATTAAGAAAGCACCTTTACACGAGTCTGTTAACTCTAGCATTGCCCTTGTACTGTACATGGGACAATTCCTTTTTGCCTTTTTCTAGTTTCGACCAGGGCATAACCTGGAAAAGCTTCCCTTCGTTTCCCATGAGTTTGTTCTGCAAGGAGATGAACACCAAAAATCTGCCACCTTCTGCCCCACAAATGGCTGCTTATCAAAGGATAGGTTGTTCCCCCAGGTTTTGTGTGTAGAGACTTCTGGTATGTTTTTAGAAAAGGGTCATTAGAATATCAGAAGGATAGTTATAAGGGTGGGGATTTTTTGTGTTGCATCAGGGCATAAACAACTGCCGTAGAAGATTCTGGCCTTCTGTGACTGAAAGGTAGTGAACTTCCCCTGAGCTCCTCATGGTTACCCAGCCATCTTGTGCTCAACAGGACAGAAACTGACACAGGGCCATCCGTCCAAGCAGAATCCTCACCTGCCACATACCCGGAGTGGGAAGGTTTTATCCAGCATGTAAATCTGATTTGGCGCCTCAAAGATCACTTCAAATTTTGGTAGCACTGGAAGGACAAAACAGACAACTGTGGGACACACCGGCCAGGGACAGCCTTTCCAGAAAATCAACATGAAGATAGACTATAGTGAAATAAAAGCCAGGAAATTAAGAAGGAAGATGGTAAAAAAAGGGAAAGGGAAGATTTCCATTGTTTCTTTAACATATGTGCAGTCCCTGGTTGATTGCTCCTTCCCAAACTAAAATCCAAACATGTCTATGTCCTTGCACTTTTGACAGCTGTTGAAACTGAAAGAAGAACAGACTAACAACACAGTTAATTAGGGAATGAAAGAGAAGTGGGATGGCACTGGATTTCAAACTCTATGGAAACGCCCATCCCAAATTACCTTGTTTTGGCTGACACGGAGATCTGCAGGCATCATTTGCGTCAAAGGTCTACACACAACATTCCTCTCGCACACTGACATGAGGCCCCAAATCGGTCTCTCTCCTGAGCCTCATCAGCTCAGACTCTTTTCTACGACATGTTATTACTTTTCCCATTTGCTCCCAGGATGGTTATAATGGAATAAACACCCAGCTTCCCAACCAAGAGTGTGAGGTCCTCTCTGTAGGTCAGACACATCTCCCACATGCTCATACCATACTCCTCAACGGAGAAGCTGCCATACGCTTGTGCACTGGTTACGTTGATGACGTATGTCCCCAGCAGAGGTTCATCACTTAGCTGGAAGGACAGATCTGCAATTCCATCTTTGGGGACTACATTCAGCCACTGCTCTATCCGGTTGTTCTTAGGGTCCTACACCCACAAGAGAGGAAGAAACAGTTGTTCCAGCATCTCACTGACCCACACTCCACAGAAATTGAGCTTCAGGATTTCAGAGCTGCAGACTACCAGGTTCTATATCTAAGGAACAAAGGTTGGTATAGGCTAGTTAAGAAATTCTGAAGACAATATAATGCCTTTTACACTTCTCTAAATTCGGAATTCAAGGAAAGATCCTTCGCAGTTCTACTCTTTGTTTGTAAAGGTCCGAGTTGATCTGTCTATATTCTTGCAAGTCTAGAACAACTCAGATATTTCCTAAAGTAACCGGGAGCATAACCTCACGTGCACAAAACAGAAGCTGAAGGGAGTATGTTAGTTTAAGAAATCTTGAAGTTCTACCATTCTACTCACAGGTCTGTAAAATCTATCAGGAACTGAATACGAACAGCCCCGGGAAATGGCTGCTGTCAAGATTACTGTAATACTAGATTTCAGCATCACTCACCTGGAGAAACAGGGAAATCTGGGGGGGGGGCAAAAAAAAGGCAAAAACATTAGAAGTCAGAAACACATGCCAGCAACACACAGAAGGTACTTCAGATGCAGACCATCTTCTGAAGGATGTGAAACTAATGACTTGGAAATTTAGAGCACTGACAACGGTATAAAGTAAAACAAATGTCACCAAAAAAGGAGAAATACTGGGTGGGTCTGCTACAGTAAGGTCAGAAGAAAAGGAAAGCAAAAGCCAATCTGGAGGTCAACCAGTGCTTGGGAATGACTTCCTGGCAGAGTCATCTACCAGGAAAACTCACTGCCAAAACACACCTAGCTCTGGCTCAGCTGCAGTCTTAAGGGGGTTTCAGAGGTACTGGATCATGCAATCTGGAAGGAATCTCTGGAGGTCATTAGCCCAGAACACTGCTGAAGCATGTCTTCTTAGAGCAGATTGCTTGTGGCCTTCTCCAGTTGCGCTTTGAACATGTCCAAGGATGAAAATGCCTTCTCTGGGCAGCTGTTTCAGTATCTGATCATTGTCACAATGAAAAAGTTTTCCTATTTTCCGATCAGACTTGTAGGAGCCAGACTGAGCAACCCTCCCCATCACACCTCCAGAAAACCCCAACTTGCACACTATTCACTCCCTACATGACACCATCACATCAGGAAGCAGAATGTCCCACACCTGTTCTTGCATGAACATTTTACCAAAACAAGCAAGAGACATGTAAACTTCTGCCACTTTCCTGAGTTACTAGCTTTTACTTGAGTTACTGTCCTCCTCATCAGGCCTGGCCCAGGGATGAATGTGGAAAAGTTGCAGCATCAGCAGATGAGCAGGGTAGAAAGGAAGCAGGCCTATGGAAGTAGGCAGCCTTTTCCACCGCCCTTGAGGGATGGCTTACCGAATCGTTGAGTGCAATGAAGTCCTCATCCAGAGTCACAACGCGAAATTTCACTGAAGGCGAAAGGAAATCGGGGAATATATTTATCAGATTTCAGTTCCTCCCTACGGAGCCCTGCTCTACCTGTTTCTCCAGCTCCTGCATTCTCTACATATTTGTGGTGACACCTGACGCGGACATTACCACGTGTAAGACACCACGGACAACGACCTACTGCCTCCTGCAACTTCAGTCACCACAAGATGGACATTGAAAACATCTCATCAGCAAGAGATATCATCTCAAAGCCTTCTGCTAGGGCTGCCCATGAATTTTGGTCAACCACAGGCTTTCTATAGAGTGTTACCAGCAGAGAGCCTACAGCCCATGGCTGGTCCCACTTGCATCTCTCACCTGTCTGCCCTGGTTGATAGAAGGGCTTGTCTGTTTGGATGAAGGTGCCACTGTTTGCCTTGCGGATCAGGACCTTCTTCTTCTCCTCAGTATTGACCCCTTCACCTGTGATGATCAGTTTGACAGTGGCGATCTCCTCAGTGCCATCAGCTGGAGGTGCAACCTGTACAGACCGAGAGAGGAGAGCATGCAGGCCCCAGGTAATGTTCTGGAGGCCCTGGGCAGGAATTGAGAGCAATTGGAAGAACTAAACAGTTCACCTCCACTGTTCTAGGACATGCCCTCCAACATCTGGATGCAGATCACATTCAGATCTCACTCAGTCCTACATGACAGTAGGAGGCCCTGCGCGTCATGGAGTCTGTCCTTTTTCCCAAACGGCTAAAGAATTTTGCCTCTGGTGACAAGCAGGTGCCTGACACCTCAAGAGTCTTCAGGCTTAGTCAGGAAGATGGACAGATGCCAGAATGGTGGGAGGTAGTAGCACAGACTCAAAGGAGAGAGACTGGGCTGTAGCACAGCCTCAAATGCCAGGCCTTCAGAACTACCCAGCATGTACAAGAAAGCAAGATTAGAAAAGACAACCAAAGGGTCTTCCCGACTCCAGCAGCCAAAGACCCCAGCAGCCTCAGCACAGAACGTACTGTATAGTAGAAGGGATACTGTTTAGGCATGTCTGCCTTACTCTATATCTTTGTTAAATTCCCTCCAACAATTAATCAGCTCTAAGATGCTGTTTAAAAATAAGAAGCACATCCATTTCCATCCAGCTCCTAAGAGCTGAGCTGCTGCCTGACGTAGGGTCCTACCGAAGCTGCAGTACATTATGCAAACCACCATTTCCCCAAGCTTTCGCTGTGGAGCTGCAGAAGTCCTTCAGAGAAGAGCTAAAGCTGCTTCATCTGGTCTGGGATGGAAAAAGAAGGAAACAGGTGGGTTCTTCTTATGTATCCGGAAGTGTGGTAGATTATAACAAATGTAACATCAATTTAAAAATTAGATTTGGAAGGGGAATTCAGTGCTGACCAACAGATACTGTGCTGGGCTACGTATCCCAAGGCACCACCCACTCCTCTTCCCAGCAGGCTCGCTCTAAGGCAAAGTGGTCTCTGTCCTTGTCATCCCTGGTTAGGGAGTAACTCAAGGGATTTACAGTTCCTGAAAGGAAAATCAGCGATGGCATTTGCCTGGGGTGGCTCACCCAGAACTTAGTGCACGTGAAAGCCTTCTCCTTCTGGATGGTTTCTTGCAATAAGAGCTCGTGTCCCGCAGAGCGCTCTAGGACCAGATTCACTTGAAGTTTTTTTTCATAGCAGGTGATATGGAGGCAGACAACTTGGGTGGATGGGTAGCGGAGGTCTGCAGGGATCACCACCAGGTAATGTCTGGGGCAGAGGAAAGAAGACATCAAAGGTGGCATCAGGTTGAGGGCTCAGAGAAGCAAAAGAGCTTCCCTGCAGTGGCCCACTACTGCAGAATTCCTCAACAATATCCCATGGCTGCAATCAATATTCAAAAGCAACAGTGAACCCAGGGAAGCAATTTCTTCACTGATAACTTGAGAAATAGATTCTGCTTGATTATCATAAGTACAGCCCTATAATCTACTTCAAACCCTTTACTCCAGTCATCTTCCCAAAAACCATCCCTTGCAATCTTCAAAAGTGGCCTCAACCTTGCAGTCTATACACCAGTGAGTTGAGCTGGCATGGCAACTGGAGAAGCAAACATCCTTGGGCATAAGGTCTGACTTGGAAGTTAGCTTGTATGTTAACTCTCAGGAGTTGATCTAATGCATGGCAGGCCAGGGAAATGACTCTCAGCTACTGTCTGGGGGGATCTGATAGCTCAGGAAGCAGGAAAGCTGACAGCACGGAACGTGGTCCATCTACCTAGACCGAGACCTAAGAAGAGGGCAAGCATCACTCACAGTTGGTGAGAAGCAGCTGCAATGTGGAGCAGAAGGCTGAGGAGGACAGCTATCCTCATCTTGGGGGCTCTTGCTGCCCAATCTCCAACGGACCTCTTCCTCTGAAATCGCAGAAGATGGCTTTAGAGGGCTAATTTCTTTCTAGCAGAGCCTAAATGAAGAAGTGGGATGCAGGGAGGAGCCAGTCTCTCCCCACCTTTTCCTCTCTCCTGTGACCATACGCAGGCGGCAGTAAGGATGGGTGCATACTGTGCCAAGTGCCCCTTAGCCAATAGCAGCTGCTTTGGCTGCCATCCACCAGCTCAGAACATCCCCTCCTGCAAGGCTGCCATGGAGACATCTGACCAGATGGACTTTTCATGGGGGAAAAAAAAAAAAAGAAAACCAAAACAACCACAACCAAAAAAAAACCCCAACCCAACAGAGAGAACCGTGCTGATCAGTGACCCAGGCCAGGTCTTGATCACTTGTCACTTGTGTCCCTTTGTTTCAGCTGGAAATGGATTGCTGCTGTGCAGCCAGCAGCAAGAGCTCACCACGGTGCACAGCAGGCAGTGTCGTCGTTCAGGACAGGGGCAACCACTAATGACTTTTGCTTTTTCCTTCCCTGTATACAACAAGGGAAATGGAAATATAGACTGGCCAACAGTGGTCTCCACCAGTTGCCTGCAACAGCCATTAGCAACGGCACCATGTGCAAGGAGGGGCTCTCAGGAACTGGTTCCTGTTCCCCATCGTTCATGTCTGGGTCTGAAAGGTCAACAGCACAGGGATACAGAGCCTTTTGGCTCTGTTTTTGAATCCGAGGCTCAGGTTAAAACTCAGAAATTAAACATGTGGGACATTTTCTACCGCTGGCGACAACCTGTCCAGAAGGTTAGACAATCGTGCTGTTTAACCAGCTCCAGAAAAGGATGGTCACCATGTGCCTGTCATGAGCACTACATGGATTGCATTAAACTCTCAAACCACATCTGAGATTTGTAGGAGACAGCATTAGCTAATCCAGGCTGAAACGTACCAGGGACTGCTGTAATAATCCAAACAGCTATGGTTCTGTGCCCAGAAATATTTCCCAGCACTCTGTAACAGTGCTGATGAAGCCCAGCCTTTCCATATCTAGGTCCCAACATGGTTTTACTTAAGTAAGCAGTTGGGATCTTTCTGTCAGATAAAATCAGGTTCCAGGTTGAGTAGAAATTTCCAGCTGACTTGGGATCCTGTTCCCAAGGCCCTCCATACCCTTCGTCCAGCTAGGGACGGGAAGGCTGATCTCCATTTTACCTCTATCACTGAGCCTCACAAGAACAGCCACGCACCATGGGAGCTATACATTATGTACAGGTGCTGACAGAGATTTCAAAAATCAGCTTTGAAATGATCTAAGTGAGTGCTAGGCTTTCCTAGGAAAGGAAGACCAGACAACTTTTTTATTTTGATGGACACATGCTCCCCATTCTCGTCTCTTTGTGAGGGAAGGCCATGTTACCGAAAGTGGCAGGCAAACTTAAACATTTTTGTCTAAAACCAGAGATTTTCCTACAGAAAGCCCCAGCCAGATCTGTCATCAATCAACAAACTGTAGCCAGAGAGATCCAGCTGCTGGCAGACTTCTGACAGGAGCTGCACCCACCAGGGCCAGCCCTGGGGAGAGCTCTTTGACCCTGGCCCACCGTGCTCCTCTTACTGTGTTTGCCCAGGTGCGGTCTCTAGTCCTTGCTTGACTTTGGCAAACCTGGCTCTTGGTCACAGGAACGTACATTTGAAGGACCTGCATTGAAGGTAGGGGTTGACAACTGCACAGGTGTCACAGACCTGAACAAAGTCTTTGAAACAGAGAGAGCACAGCAAGGATGTGCGCGGTTTCCAGTTCTGCAGTTTCCTTCTCTAAATGGACTCAGAGAAGACCCTTGTAATAGAAGGACTACTTTGAGGGTGGCAGAGCCCTGGAAGAGGCTGTCCAGAGAGGTGGTGGAGTCTCCTTCTCTGGAGACATTCAAACCCTGTGTGGACAAGTTCCTGTGCAACCTGCTCTGGGTAGACCTGCTTTGGCAGGGGGGTTGGACTGGGTGATGTCCAGAGGTCCCTTCCAACCCCATGTGATTCTGTGATTCCGTACTGAGTCAGGAGACCCAGGGGCATCAAGGGATGTACCCCCTCCATTCAATGCCAGCAGAGGACATAATACAGACAGACAAAGCAAAACCAGACTGATACCTGTTCTCCAGAAACAACTTGAATCAAAAGTGAAAAAGAGGATGAGGAGACTTAGTAAAGGTCACACCTGTGATCATGGAAGACATCCATGGGATAAGGACTAGGAGCAATGGCACCTTGGAAATCACTCCAGTGTTCACTCCCAAGGGAATAATGACAGGACCAGAGGAAATGGTCTGAAGTTGGGGCAGGGGAGGTTTAGATTAGATATTAGGA
>JAOQGH010000001.1:73406397-73434995 GCA_025769975.1 Gallinago jamesoni | reverse complement strand
AGACCCCTCACCAGCTTGGTGGCTCTCCTCTGGACACGCTCCAGCACCTCAATGTCCTTCCTGTAGTGAGGGGCCCAGAACTGAACCCAGCCCTCGAGGTGAGGCCTCACCAGTGCCCAGTCCAGAGGCACTATCACTGCCCTGCTCCTGCTGGCCACGCTGGTCCTGATACAGGCCAGGATGCCGTTGGCCTTCTTGGCCACCTGGGCACACTGCTGGCTCATGTTCAGCCAACAGTCCACCAACACCCCCCGGTCCTGTTCTGCTGGGCAGCTCCAGCCACTCTTCCCCAGGCCTGTAGCGTTGCCTGGGGTTGTCATGACCGAAATGCAGGACCCAGCACTTGGTCTTATTGAACCTCATCCCATTGGCCTTGGCCCGTTGATCCAACCTGTGCAGATCCCTCTGTAGAGCCTTGCGACCCTCAAGCAGATCAACACTCCCACCTAGTTTCAGTGTCATCTGCAAACTTACTGAGGGTACCTGGTACCTCTTCATTCTGGATCTTAAGGGCTGTAGGGCAGAAGCAGTACGTAACACTATGGGCAGCTCTGACAGCTGCTGTGTGGTCTTTCTGGGAAGGAAAAGATGGGCAGAACCAGATGGAGAACTCTCTCCTTCATTAGCAATCTTCAGAAGCACTGTCACAAAATATATATATATATATATATATATAAAATTCTTGTCAAGAAAAAGCTGAAGAAAAATATGGAGCAGTTGTCAACTCCGTTGTAACCTGATTTTGGAGCCCAGTATTACTCATCTTCCTTCCATAAACCGGGACAGTAGATCCACGGCAGATCAGGGCAAAACATGCTGGAGACCAAGGAGCTTGCCTGAACCTGGGAACCAGGTATTGGCAAAGCAAGAGAGAGCACGGCATTCCTGACATGGTAATCCCTGACCTCACCCACTGGCAGGGAGAAGTGGCGTTTGTCCCAGCCACTGAAGCATGCCTATGCCCAAGAAAAAGTGCATAAACCAATAATCATCGCAGGGCTTAGCTTGTTAGCTTGTGCTTCGCTTACAAGCCTGTAGGCCAACAGCTAAATTGGGGGTGGCAAGGTGAAGCACACAGCTCACCCCAATGCCTCTCCACCATAGGGTCCACCCTTGAGGCTTTGGAGAGGCAAACTTCACCATTGCATGGCAGGCTCCCTCTTCCCAACATTCCCACCTCGGCAGAGGAAGCCCCTCCAGAGCATCACGTCTGGAAAACTGCTGAAGCGTGGGAGGAGAGAGTCACAGAGAAGAGAAGATGCGATGTCTAGTCCCAAGCTGATACCTAAATTTTGAAGACCACCCAGAGGCAACCTTACAGCGCCAAACCCATTCGTTCAGCCATGGAAAAAAGCAGGCTGGAGAAGGAACCGAGGTGATAAGGCACAAAACAAGGAAAGTGACCCAAAAAAACCCAAGAGAGACAGTGGTCATAACGCAGCTGCCTGCTTATATCATGCACAACTGGGAACGCAGGCCAGCCAAGTTACAGAGGTTTTCCACATCTTACACTAAACAAAGTTACAGCCTCTGTCCCAGTCTGGCTTCAATACAAATATACTCCACCCCAAGATCTCATCACACGCAGCAAACCGGAGTTTTACAAGTACTCCACTCCTCTAGCCAGCACAAAAGCCTAATGAAGAGGAAACGTTAAGGGAACTGTTTAAATCAGGTTTCCCCGACTACCACAGGACAGGTCACTATTATCACTACAGGTCTATTATTACTGTTTTCACTGTACAACATAAAATACTGTATTATGAATACCCAATTACTATTTAATTATTAATATCTAGTATTCGTATTCAAAAGAGGAAAAAAAAAAGACAAAGAAAAGTAAAACTTAATTACTAACACGTTCTTGAATGTAACTCTTGGGGTTTTCAGGTGAGGCACATGAACAGATGGATTGCAAGGAGACCAATTCCTCTAATCAAAGATAGCTCACTAATTGCAACAGCCAGGGACCTACTGATCTCAATACTGCAGTTTGCTCACTCTCACTCACCGAGACGCTACAGTGAATGAAACCAGACATCCCTATTTTCATTAACTCCTTTTCCTTTCTATTTAACTTCCAATGAATTTGGGTCTGTGAAATACCACAACAAAATGCGTAGTAACAAAACCTGTCTTTCTCCCCCTAAAAAAAGGAGAAAAAACCCCACTACTTTTAGGCTAAGTCACACCAACATCAAAAATCGGTTGTCTGTAATAGATACTCTTAAGCTACTCTGGGTGGGCTTGGGACAAGGACAAGAACAAGTAGGGCCAGTGGTTAAGAGCAGGAACAAGAGCAATTTGTTCCTATGACAAGCAGGCAGGAGCATTTGGAAGTTAAAAAAAAAAAAAAAAGAAAAAAAAAAGACATTCTGGACTATAAAGGCAAGAGGAGCAAAAGCAAATCTGTGAACTTGAGGCAGCAGAACAGGGAGAACATTGCTGAACATTTGCAAAGAAAATAGAAAAGAACCAAAATACAGTACAGGTCTGGAACTAGCTTAGCGAGACAGGATATATGGAACTAAACAGGAATTTGGAAGGTTCTCAGTTGTTCTGTTCTTGCAACATTAAATATTGCAGAAAATTATCGGAAAGCACTTAGGGAAGCGTTGGCATATGCATCAGCATGCTGCTAAGTACCAAACCACAAGAGATAAAACGGCCACGAGTCTGCAGAGCAGCCATTTCACTTGCTTACAGAGGAATCCGAGCGCTACCAGAGGTGGGATTTCACCTACGGATCTGAAAAACAACCGGCCACGAACTGCAGCTCCCAGAGGAAGGGCCAGGAGCACCAGTCGCACTCCTAGTCCCCACCAACACGTCAGTAACTGTAAAAGGCATACAGAAAACAGGAATGAAAACATCCATACCACCACATGGGATCTTCTTCAGCAGCTGCCCTCACTCCTCCACAGGTTTCAGAAAAACAAGGTCCTTTATTTCGTTTGTTGTATTACAGAATGGAGAACTTATTATCCTAGAAGACATGCCTCAGTGCAAGGAAGCCCCTTTCAAATCAGAATAATCCACAGCGTTAGAGGTGATGACCTCGCACAATAGCACTGAGTATCTCTTTCCCTCTTGGACTGGAATACCCTTCTAGAAACATCCGAACGTTAAATGGTTTGCCTTTCTCACTGCTATAATACACGGGTGGTAGATGTCAGTCATGTTAAGTGCTTATAAAAATAAAACAAAAAACAATTGCCTCGGTCCTGCTAAAGTCTTGGCCTAAAGAGCACCTCGAAACAAATTCTTTCTTTCATCTTCTCATCTAAGGGCACTTTCTGCACAAAGAGGATTATACTAATTTTACCCAATTGCACTAGCTTTCACCCTGGTGTGATGCAATCTAACTTAAAAATATCCAAGGGGATACTACCTTTTTTATTTCCTTACGCTCCCTCCTGCAATTAGCTAAAGGTTTTCCATTTGGCTGCGTTCGCCACTTCAATTTCATCAATTCTTTGTTTTAAAATTTAATTTGGTCAAGCTTTATAAGGCATGATCACAGCCCTCTGAGAGATGTAGCCAGGATTTCAAGGAGAGAAGGAAAAGATTACAAGGAAACTGAACATTCTACCTTGTCAAGAATAAGAGGCGTTTACTGATAATGTACCAACTCAGTATCTCACTTCCCTTTTTTAATTCACTTTTAAGATACAAACTTCAAGTAGGTCCATTATAGAAATAGCATTAGTGTATGTCTAACCCTTCACGGTGCTTCACCAACAACAAACCAAAGGAGGTATGTGCAAGATCTAAAACCTATGCTCTTAAAAGGTTAGCTCTCTTCAGAAACAACACATAGTAAGAATTGACATGACCATGTCTGTAACAAGCCCTGCACATGCGGCCTCAAAATCCAAAGGCACGTTTATCTAATAATTTAAGGACTGACTGACAAGTTAACAGGGTTGCAGTTCTGTTTCTCTCTAGCAGCCACCAAAGGTATCCGTTCAACACGATCAGGAATGATTTTCCTTTTAAAACTCAAGAAACTTGTATCCTCAGCGACTCGGGTGAACTCATAAAATGACTGATAATACCAAAGGCCTGAGATTTCCAAGGCGTTTGGGAAAATTATTCACGTCAATATAAAGCATTTTAGAACTCTCAGGAATGTGATTACGGGAGGGAAAAAATACCCCAACAGGCTAATATGATGAATAATATCCAACAGGTTTTACTTCTCTGGCATAGCTGTATCAAAGCTGCAAGATGACAGACTTCTGAAGTTAACCAGCACTTCAAGGAAGGGGAATTGGTGCACCAAAAAGAACCTCACACTCTCATGATTAGAATTCACAACTCTTTTATTCAGTTCTCCATGTTAGTAGGACAGTGTTCATAGAGCCCAAGTATGGACATCAGCCCATTCCACATTGCTGCTGGTCCATCCTTTCTTCCCTTCATTGTGATCAAGAGGTTAGTGCTCCCGTAACAGGGAAGAGAAGACTTCCTGCTCGTGTAGAAAAACCTAGAAACAAACCATTGAAAAAGTTAGTCTTTTTTCCCAAAATATTAATATCAGAAATTCAAGCAGACATCATTAAAAAGATCTCTGTAACTGGCATCTCTCTGGTTTCCTTGACAGTTGCATTGCAGATGCACCAAGGACTGAGACATGGGTACCAGACTCCTCTTTTGACCTTGGAAAAGGTCTTTCCAGATCAAGGAGCGAGATGCAGTGAAGGCTGTGTTCTAGAGGTAAAATCTAATTCCCGTTACCTTTCCCGTGGGTAGAGGAGTTCAATCTCTGCAACTGTTGCTCCAGCATCTTTCACAAGCATTATATTCCTGTGGAAATATTTCATGTGGAGGAAAAATCGTGTAAAAGTTTAGCAAAGTCAAACCGCAGCCTCTTTCTGCCTAGCTCTCACACTGATAAAGCTTCAGTATTTGCCATCCAGTAAACAAACATTTCCATTCCAGCAGGGACAAGCATTCCTACGTCACGTTATATTTGTGCTACTCCTCCAATACACTGTTGTAAAGATGGGTAAGAAGGGTAAGCATAACATTTGTGTTGTTTCTGTTGGCCTGGTGTTTGTTAGATGCATGGGAAAATATACACAGAAGCATTTCCTCCTGAAACTGGTAATATACTGGACTAGTTTCAGGCTTAATACACAATACCACTGAACAGACAGAATCCAGAGAATGATAAATACCAGCAGACGGTAGCACAGTAGCAGTGAAGAAGAGGAGAAACTGCACACACACCCTTGGGCAAACCACACTCCTTGTGAAGCCCAGAGACGCGGTATTTACAGTTGCACAAACAGTCGACGGGACATTCCCGTTTCTCATCACGGTGTAACTGAAACAGTCATCTTAACTCCTGGCCTCCCACTATACACTGATACAACAGAGTTGAAAGGATACCCGTGTACACAGCTACTGCTTAGCCTTCTCCCCCTGCATCGTGGCACCTTCCTTTTTAGTCCATGTAACACCATGGGGTTTTCACCTCCCCAGTTCCTTCCTCCCCAAAATGCATGTGTTCTATGACACAGATAAACTAAGCATCAAGGAAGCTCAGCAGTCTCACTGCTTCCACCACAAATGGGAAATCTGCATAGAAAAAACAAGTGACTGGCGAAAGAGGTACCAACAACTGGGTTACTGGTTAATGATTGATAGCTCCAACCATTTTTCTCCTTCTCTAACAACAAATGCTATTTTGTACAAGAGGGATTGTCCCAATAAATTCTGGATATTAACATATATGGACTAGATGATCTCCAGAGGTCCCTTCCAACCCCATGTGATTCTGTGATATACCCCTGAAAATTTATGAATGTAATAAATTATTTTTTTCTTATTACAATACTTTATTAAAAAAAAAATCAAATGATCTCTAGTAAAACTTGGTTTCTTTTCCATTCCTGTATTAAAATTCCTCAATTATATTGCTATTTGTCTAAGACAAAAATTTAGTCCTGGAAAACTGTATATATCATATTACATTAAACCACATTAACTTGGGAAAATGCAAAGCTCTACAGAAGGGAAACTTTAAAATTCACTGTTGATCAAAAGCAACTGCACTTTCTATTGACAGCTATATAGGACGCTATTGATAAAGACTTCTGCTGTTAATGCATATATTGTAATAAAAATACACAGCCCAGTAAAATCCACGTTAGACTTCAACGCTCTGTCCTGTAGCTCCTATACATTCTGACAGCTTTCCCTTAAACACTCTGCTTCCTATAGAAATGGACAACAGAATGACAGTTACATATAGCAAACTGCCTCCAAATAAAAAGTAGACTTGGTAGACAGACAGAATTTCACATAAATCTTTTATGAGCCCTTCCCCCCCACACACACTTGGCAGAGCTTAGTACACTGACATATTACTATGCAGACGCTGTATATTCTAGTAACACTTGTACTCTTTCTAAAAGGAACAAAAGGGAATGCAGAAATTCCCGGAAAACGCCTTGCCTAAGTACAATGTCAATGTCAAACTTTCAATCAACCTAATCCATAATCCGCTTTTCAGTCAGTGTGGGGAACCTATCCTTTCCTCCTTTCACATACACACCACCCCTCACCTGCCCCTGGAAGTCTATGGAAAACACTCTGCCTTCTTCAAATCTCTACCATATCAAAGCTGCAGAGAACAGGATGCTCTGCTATGTCATATGTAGTGGGGAAAAAAACACAGCCTACCTTTTTGTGTTGACAGCCACGTGTGAAAACGTGGAGGATCTGGGAGATCTAAATTCCTGCATATTTTACATCCCAAAAAAAAAAAATATTCTTTCTTGAACAGTTGACTCTTAAGTCACTTAGAATGGTCCCCCTTTAATACTCATTAATAAGGCTTACACACATTTCTATGCCTCTATCCCTTACTATGCTGAGAAGCAGAAGGTTACAGGTGTATCTGGGCAAACAAGCCCATGTTCAGGGCCAGGTGACCACCCTTCTTCCCAAGCACTGCCACCATCTAACCTCATCACAGTACCATTTCTAATCACATGAACATCCATTCTAGTAGGCAGGTGCTACAGCTCGTTTCCATATCAACAGCTCTGTACCAACTTCCAGCTCTGCTCCTTGATACCCGGTCCCCGAATCCCCCGTATGACAAGTCTGGTAAGATTTCTCCTTACAACAGAAAGCTGGGAATGCTCCAGAGTAGCAAAAGCTGTTTCACTGCCTCATCTCCATCTCTGCTGACAGACTGTCATACGCTGCAGACTCCTTTGCCTTTACTACCAGATTTCACTCTCTCTTTCCCATCTCCAGCCTGACCGGATCTTAAAATCTTTCTCTCTGAGCTCCATCGCACACAAAGACCTTGCTCATCGTTACATTTAACAAGAGTCTTTCCAAATCTCCACCCAAAATATTTTTTCGCTTTGCACATTTGATGTCTTTTCACCGTCCGGTAACTCAGTTCTGGGATTGCCAGCCTGTGGCCCACAGAATATTTTTAAAAGCTGTACGAGAAGTGAGAAGCTACTGAGAAAAGCACACCAGTTGCTCCCAGTCCTAAATGGTACCTGATGCACACTGGAGACTATTTCTTAGCCCGAATATCAAAAACTCAGATCCAGCTTGGTTTCCACACGTAAATGTTGTTCCTGATTTTAGTGTGACTACCCCGGATTTATCAGCTAATACTTAGCTGTAAGTGAGCTAGAAACATCTGTTAAAAGTACAAAAGCTACCGTTGTATAGCTTTTGGGGTTTTGTTGTGTGTTTTTACTTTCTTTTCAGAAACAGCATCATCCTACTAGAGGTCAGCATTTTAATCCCTGGTGGGAGACTTACTTAAAATGGAGGTATTGTTATGATGGAACAAACTAATGACGTGTGCAACAATAATTCTTTGATGATGTCTAGATCAGTGGTCTCCAAAGTGGATTCCCCAGGGGGGTACACCAGGCAAGGCATAAGGCTGCAGGAAGAAAATATTTGTTGCACCATTAATAAATACAATGAAATCAATGTATAAAATAGTGTTCATTCCATCTTTATCCCATCCTTTTTTTTCTTTTAATTCCTGGGTTTGTGTATGTTTTATAATGTACATAGTAGTATGTAACTTATAAATAAGCATATATGGGGGTGCATGCTCAAAATCTTTTTTTCTGATAGGGATGTGCAATCAAAAACTTTTAGAGACCACTGGTCTAGATAACTGACAAGGTGATTGAAACTAATCACTATTAGCCATTAAGTCAGAAACATTATATACCCTGCATTTCCCCCTTTCAAAAAGAAGTTTAACTGTTGGTGTTTTCAACTTATTTTTCTATCTTGAGATATACGA
Source organism: Gallinago jamesoni (assembly GCA_025769975.1). Taxonomy (NCBI): domain Eukaryota; kingdom Metazoa; phylum Chordata; class Aves; order Charadriiformes; family Scolopacidae; genus Gallinago; species Gallinago jamesoni. Next base: position 73,426,690 of record JAOQGH010000001.1, on the reverse strand, counting down.
AGTCTTCATAAAGAATGCTGTCCTTTACCATCATAGTGTTTTTAAGACATCTATCATTTAATCTATATGGTGCTCTACAAATACTAATTAATACCTACATAAGATTCACAAAGGGAATAATGGATCTGAGTTTTGGCTTTTCTTGGTTTATAGCTTTTACTCAATATTTCCAAGTTTGGGACTGATAGCGTTTGGGTGCCTGAGAACATTCTGCACTTTTTTACTTTCTTCATGTATCAGTATCTTATCTCCCCCTTGCATAAAAATTTTTATTATGTAGAAACAATTTTTTCTTAAGTGTTATGTAAAGACATTTGAGCACCTCAATAAATAAGAAGTCCTTACATTCCCTTCAATATATTGTAATGGGCTAGTGATTGATATGATCCCAAAAAGCAATTTATCTTCTGTACTTACCAGTTTGGATTTAGTGATAATACTAGTTAAATTAACCCCCCAAAAAGGTCAGGATTCAGAAACAGAGGGGAAAGTCTCAAAGAGGCTTTTTATATTTAGGAAACTGTATACCTGAATTTTGAAAAATTAATCTAGATTCATTTGAGTAAGTGTGCACCACTGTGCCTTAATGGACAAAATTTGAAAGTTCAAGGATACGATTCAGACTTGATGCCAAACCTATTTATTTGTTATAGGTGAATCCTTGCTGTTGCCCCTAAATCTCAAGTGAGTATCACACTCCACATGAAAATTCTGATTTCTTAAACTGTCATTACATCACTTTTTTCTATACATTTGTAAACTATGCTCCTTGCACAAAATAATGCATGTTGACTGTATGACAACAGAAGTTCTTCACACTCAAAGGGGGAGCAGGCTTTAGATTCAAAGGAACCAACATTTGATGTGAAATGTTAAATATATGTATATTACATGTATTTATATGTATATTACTTTTATATACACACACACACGTAATTTCAGTTATCACCAAGTTGCGCTGTGATAAACCACTCAAGAACATTTCAAATAGACCTATATGTACAAGAAGTACGTAAGAAAATCACCCCAAACGTAGCATTAGATAGCAAATGGTCAAAAAAGGAAGTAACAAAAAAAAAGCAGAGGGGCTCATAGACCATGAAGTTGACCACTGGCTGACAGCAAGGATGCTTTTTACCTCCATAAAATAAAATTCCTTAGGTACAGACTGCAGTACCTTCCTCCTTTATTCCTTGATTTGTAAAAGAGGTTAAAATAAACATGTCACCAATGCCGTAACTATGACTGACCTTCCTGTGGGGCAAAGACATGGATAGACTAGATAAATACCTTAACGCTTTATTTTCCAGTACTCTTAAGATGTGGCAACTTGGTGAAGTTTAATTTTTTAAAGGCATGTACTGTGCCTTAGAAAGGCAGTGGGGAAACCGGAATGTTGAATCGAAGATTAGAATTAGGATGTCAGGTAAGGAAACACCAAATCGAACAGATCAATGTGTCTACTGTGCTACAGCTATTCTTCTGATGGTTAGAATTCTGTAAATTAAGACTCACCATTCAAAGGGACAGTTCAGGGACTCTGCCTCTCTCCTCTGTCCCCCTTACTTCAGTTAATATTTTGCAATCCATTTCTCCCAGTACTGTAGGTTTCCCAGGTCACAGTCACACGAGTTCCTTCTGCTACTGCTGCCACCTACCAGTTTTATTACTCTGTTGCAGCAGAAGGGCACATAGAAGAAGTTCTTGTTCAGCATGCACATAATCATCCCCTTTGTCTAAGATGTCACGGCTTATTCAAGTTCTACAACATTTCTCCCTACACTGGGGAAAGCACCGGGCACAACCAAGATCAATACAAGGCTTTGAAAGCCATTCCATAAAGAGGAAGGAGCACGATCTGTAAAACCACCTTTCAAGCACCATTAAATATTAAGACATTAACTTCTGCAGAGTGCAGCACATTTTGATCAAGTCTCCCCACCAAAGACCATGTGCAGACACCATAAAGAACTTGTACTTTCCTTCATTCAAGAAAATCTTCACATAATAAATAAGATCGGGATGGAGATGCAAAACTGTCAGCCAACATGAATTTGTTCAACAAATCTGAGGAAAATGAATTAATTTTTTTTTTTTTAGATATTAGAAACCCAGTTTCTCCCCCCAAAAGACACTCAACCACATGCCTGAAAGGGTTACACCCGTGTCCTATAGCAGCTGATGCACAAAAATATACACAAATAAAGGAATAGGCCTGCCCAGTGCTGAGACGCAAGAAGTGGGTGTGTCTGAAAGGAAAAAGCATTGGAAATGTAAATACAACAGGTCTGCAAAATTATCTTGCAAGTAAAATTAAAGACACAAATTATACACTCAATTATACCAGTGAAATTGGGTATCACTCCACTGACTTTCACAGAGCGATTCCAGGTTTGTCTCAGTGTAACTAAGAGCAAAATTTGGCTCTAAAATTATTACCTCCCACCTTAATTTGAAACTGCAATTATGGTACTGCTGATAAATTTGCTGTGTTCAGGAAAATATAAATTCGGAATACGAACAGTAGACTATTTTATGATGATACAGAAGAGTTATAAATGTACAAAGACAAAAAAAAAAAACCCTGAAAGAAGTGCTAATTCTTTACAGATGTCATGGGAAATAAAACTCTGCATCAGGAAACCTGGAAGCCTGTCTGAAGGCTCATATTCTTCTGCTTTGAGTGGTATTCCAGTTGTCTGATATTTACCTCTGTGAGTGAAATACAGATTCTCCTCCTTAGACAAAGTTATAAAAAAATAAAATAATTAAGTTCCCAGCACTTTTAAGTGGTTAAGTGAGATTAAAGGAGGGAGTTACCAAAGAACAACAGAGTGTACAAGTACTGAGTTACAGCAGTAAGGGCAACACAAATGGGTCATACCATCCTTGACAAACAGCAATAAGAAGTCTTTTTCTTTAACACACATATTGTCCCATCTGTTCTCTTCACAGGATCCTGCTCTATTGAATTTTAATAATTTAACACTCTTAGTACCAGTTTTTCATACCTATTGACTCCTAATTGATGCAGTTACATTTTATGTTCGTTTAGCAAAAGGAAAGCATCAAATCCTTCCAAAACATAAACCACAAGAGTATACTTGAAGGCTAACTACCTTGAAGCAATAAAGAGGAGGTGGAATTAACAAATTACAAAACTATCCCTCAAATACTTACACGAGGGGACTCACTTTTGTCTCACCTGAGTAAAGCAAAGGCCACTGACAGTTTTCTTAAAGGTCAATACGTATAAGGAAGGGAAATGAAGAAAAGTAGGATTTTTCTCTAAATATCACTGTTAAAGAAATCATTCAAGAAGTTTCACCAAAATGAACTGATGGGAAGAAAAGGAAGGCAGAAAAGTTAGCAAACTTATGAAGGTTACAGTAAGAGCAGAAAAGAGTCAATTTACCTGACAACAGGTCGGTTTTGGATGTCACCAAACTGCTGCGTTTACCATTTTACCCGCTTGCATTACTGGGGGGAAAAGTTTAGGAAGGAACATTCTCAAGGACTTTTCATAAGTTCTCACTCTCGCCATCGGAAAGGGGAGAAGGGAAGGTTTTCTCTGGATTGTTTGACTTTTTTGGCTCCTGAAAAGTTTTGCAAAGAACAGTAACAAAGTGTGAACTGTTAGAACACATTTCTGTAAAAAAAGGGAAAATAAGTCACACAAAATCGAGCAACAACAAATCCCACCCAAAATCCGCGCATCTAGGTTGTGTCATTGGTTTAAACAAATAAACGAAACAAAAACTTTTCAACTCAAATTTGGAATTTGAGAGGCTTGGAGGCTTCCAACAGCAGGCCAAGATCAACCATCAGAATGCTCCAAAAGGCACCCTCAAAGGTTAAAAAAGACTTAAATAAAACAAAGGAAAAGGCAGCAAACATCCGATTATAAACCTTGCAGTGTTCAGTTTAAAACAATTCCTAGAACAGTGAAAAAATTAAAAAGGAAAAGACAGTAGCAACAGAAGTTACCTGTCCGAGCACCTACTATTCCATAGAGAGAACAGGAGTGGGTCGTGTGTCTCACACCAGCCATAAAGCCCATAAACCTTCTCAAAAAGAGTGAGCCATGAGAAAGACACCATACATGCCATTTGTTTTCAAAGTCCCTCTAAGCCCTTAAGGTCCCTGATGTATTTAACTGGCAGATTTTTGCAATGAGGGGGAGAAAAGATTTAGCAAGCGTCACTGGGTTTCTTTTGTTGGATTTTGAAGTCCATTATAACATCTGTAGATGTATCTCCTCTGTGTTGGACATATACAGATGTTCCAGAGGTTATTTCCTGAGTAAGTATCACACATGAAAGATAGCACACGAAGTGGGAGAAAAAGCTCCAGGAGTGACCGCCAGCTCAGAACAAAAACGTTTACAGTCCACATGTGCATCAATCATTGACACTGTGTTACTGATGAAGTGTTGTAACATTCCAATAGAGTATTTTATAAAACACATTAAAGCATTAAATACAAGGCTTAAGGTACAATCTGTACATTGGCAGAGCAGGACATCAATTATAAACACAGTAAATTGAACAGAAGAAATTCTCCAGTGTTACAAAGAACAAAATTTCATAAGACGTTTAAGAAACTTATTCTTGCCAACAAGAGTTTCTACCTGGCTCTTTCAAACATCAGAATACACAAAAACAGTTGTATTACCAGCTGCTATATTAACACTATTGTAATCCAGCACTACTTTGACCATTTTTTCAGCACGTGCTTCCAAACCTACGTAGGGAAGTAGTGTTAGTGCAACTGTATAGATGTGTTTTTCACCATGTGGAACTGAAGGAAATACAGTGTATAAAGCTCGTGTCTGTAAAGTTCACTTTCAATGGGAGACACTGCCTCCTGACCACAGGCTAGATTTGTTGATGTTTGTTTTAAGTATAAAAACAAGACTCCCCCCCTCGCACCCCCAGCCCATTCTACACGTTTCCCTATTTCAGGAGCAATGGATAAGTAGGGAGTGAACACATGAGACAAGTGTGCCCTTTTGTACCAAGGAACCCTCAAAGCAAGGTTTTCATATGCAGTACCAATACCCAATGCCCAAACCAATGTGCATGAAGTTTCAAATCCTGTCTCCCTCCCTCACCACTATGCATAGAATTATCTCCAAGCTAGCAATGGAAGCACCAACCACAGAGGAGCATCTTATCCCAAGGGAGCCAAACTGTAAATCTCTCCATCCACTGTTTGTCTTTCAAAACAATCTCAAGTTTACTTCAAAGATTTTACTACTGTGAGGTGTAACCTGGACTTTCTGAAAGGGTGATGGAAATGTAAAGTTCCTGTGAGCCTTAGCATTTCTCTGCAAAATACTAAGGAGACTCAAAAAGCGTTCCAGAACGCTCAGTTACCAGGCTCTTTCTTTTAAAAGATGTTTCCTGTGATAGAAATACAGAGGTCCTACTGTACCGACTAGCACATGTTTACTCCCTGCTGTTATTCCACATGTGCTCAATGTGTGCCACAGCTGGTGAGGGAAAGATTGGCCCTATCGGCTTCTGAAAAGAGTTCAGTCACCTAAGAAAAAAAGAAAAAGGAAAAGAAAAAAAAAAAACACCACCAAACCACCACAAGCACACACCGCCCAAATTCCCCTTAGATAAACAAGCAGGGGGAGATGAGCCTCTGGAAGAGACTAGAAAATTAGGCTTCTTTCATGTTTTGTGTTTCTGCAACTCTTCATGGAAGTTAAAGACCTTTATATTCTTCAGGTATAACCTGTGCACTTGAAGGCTCAGGAAGAAAAGATTTGAAGATACCTTTACTACTGAAGTTCCTTCTGTTGCTGGACCAGATGGTCCATTCTCCTGCTTAACACCAACAGTCAATCTTTCACTTGATTTTAATAATAATATTTAATTCTACAAAAAAAAAAAGAGCCATTTTATTACATTCCTTTTAAAATTAAAAAAAAAAAAATAAACCAAACTGTACAAAGAAGCATGATCAAACCTCCATAAAGCAGGTTAATACTGTTCTGTTTATTGCCTCTTGAAGACTCTCTGCATAGTGTCCGTGAGTTGTGTTTAAGGTCCGAGTGAAGATAAAACAGCAGAGCAGCAGAGAGGTGAGGAGGGGCCACAGAGGTGGGCAGTGCAGAGCCTCAGAGGGTACATGGGACATGCTCCATTAAAGTATCCAGAAAACAGCAGCATTGCACACACACAACCCCCCTCCAAACAAACCCTATTTTCACAAGATTATTTTTCCATTGTAAACGTTTTACTTTTTTAAAAAAAGAGGCTTTTTTTTTTTTATATATATATCTCTATATATAGTTCCAGGGCTTTATGAACCCAGAGAATGAGAAAAGGAATGAAAAGGGAAGGAGGAGAAAGATGAGGAAAAGGAGGGGGAAGACAGGGACTGAAAAATGGACTCAATATCTGTTTTGGTTACCTGTTTTCCAAAACAGCTCAAGGCTGATGAGAAAATGCACAGCCAGAAGGACTAAGGAAAATCAGCCTGGAAAAAATTTAGGAGCTAAACAGCCAAAACCCAAAAAGAAATAAAGCAAAGCAAATGCACACACACAAACACACACAAGTGTGTGTGCTCACGCCACACACACATAAGGGTCCAGGATCAATCTGTCAATTGTTTGTGGACCTAGGTTATTTTTTGTTTTATTTTTTAATTCTGGCTGAGCTCTCATATTTTTTCTTTTTTTTTTTTTTTGTAATTTTAATTTGTTAAATCTCTTGCATGTTTCCCAAAGCTAAGCATTGGGTATTTCTCCCCTCTTTGGATTTCTGCCAACATCAGCTTTTATGTTCATCGGGGAAATAGTAAGCCTGGTAAGTATTGTATGAACTGCAGCTTTATTCTAAAGTACCCTAGATGTCTAATCATTTTTAACCAACTTTTCCCTCTTCCACACCTTACCATGTTTCCCCTCTTCCCCCTCTCCCCCCCCCAAAAAAAAGCAAAAAATAAACAAAAAAAAATCCCCACACCAATATACAGGCTTTAACTCAGTGTTTTCTTAACAAACAGTCTGCAGTGTTTTCACTTTGGCCACTGTTAAAGACGCAGGCATAGAGAAGGGAGTGTTGGACTAGCATGTATTAAAAAAAAAAAAAAAAGAACATTAACATTGCAGATCTCTCTCAAAGACTAAAACACTAACAAATACAAGTCGATGCACGTTTGCTTTAAACTAGTGTAATTCTTTTTCACATTGGATTAAACATTATTTTGTATACCAAACATTACAGTGCTGTTTATCTTCTCCAATCACGCAAAAAATAGTCAAAACGTGCCACTTCTGCCACAAGTAGAATATGACCAATTCCCCTACATACCTTACAGAATCAGCTTTTGAAATGGGAAAAGCGCAAGTACTAAATCCTCCTTCAAAAGTTTCATCAAGAAATATAGACACAAAGCCTGTCAGTTAATACCAAGATGGCACAAATTACAGATTTGTACAGAAAGCTCACATTAAGTCAACTGACACTTCTCTCAGCCTCATCATTTGAAAGGCCGTATCCTGCAAGATCAGAAAGTGATGGCTTTAAAAGGATCCTGAATTTACTCCCATCTACAAGAGTAGTAACAGTAGGTGTCCAGAAACTTTGAAATGCCTGGTATTTAACATCTTCCACTCAAATTGAGAACTTGAGGCACTCAGCAATTTACAGGATCAAGCGTCACAGAGGTAGAAGAGACTTAACTGGTGCAGTAATTCACAGAAGTTTCTAGAGAGCTGCCAGACAGCTTTCCAAAAACCTTCAAGCATGAATCACGCACCAATGCTTTCCTATGAGCAGACATGAATTGCGATACGTCTGGGGACCAAAGCAGCATCCAAATAAAATTCCCACTTAGTTCATGAACTGAGCATCTGCATTAAAAAAAAACGATGCTGAAGAATGAACACAATTTTATGTTCCGCAAAAAAGTAGGGGCAGCAATCACATCACGTGTGCCTTTTATTCTGCTCCCTGGATCGACACCCCCCCACCCCTTTCCCTGCTCCTCTGAGTTCCTCTGATAAACAGCATTGCAAGTTGGTTTTTTAAAAAAAAAATAAAATAATAATAATAATAATAATAAAAAAAAAAATGTACAAGAGAGAGTTCTGTTGGTCATCTATTTACAGGTGGCATCACTCCACAAGAAGTTTGATCTCATTGGCTAATAGCTGGTTCATGTTGAATAGAGCCCCCGGGAGCTTGGTGAGCAACTCTCTCTCGGTGGTCTCAGGGTCGCTGTCGACAGAGCTGGAGCTAGCACTCATATTGTCGACAGCGGCACTAGCTGGAGGGCCCAGCTCTGGCTCGCTAGTCTCGCTGGCCGTGGACACCACAGAGAGCAAGGACATGCGCCGCGTCAAGCGACCGGGGGTAAGGAGGGAAGCGGCATAGTCCGCTATGATACCAGCTACATCTAGATTGCAAGCCTTGTCAAAGGCAATGAAACCTACATTTGCATTGGCCTCGCAGACGTAGAATGAACCGTCGTCCTTCATCAGCAGGTCAATGCCGCACACGTCCATCCCCAAGATGTTTGACACTTGGACGGCCAACTGCTTGCCTTGTTCACTCAGTGAGCACATCATCCCTACACCACCTGGAAAAAGTGGGGGGAAAAAAAAAAAATTAAAAAATTGCTGTCTGTAGTCTGGTCACAGGTGACTTGAAATCCTTCTCAACTGGTTGGTGATTTTTGGCTGGGAAGCTCCAAAGCGAGCCTGCAAGGATACTGCTGATGACTCAGAAAGCAACCTCCTTCCCACAGTGACTCCTAATGAACTTGAAGCCACAGCAGGATTTCAAAAGATTCCGACAAGCCAAAGGCAAGTCAAGATAATGACTTGCTTAAAAAACAGTTAAGTGCTGACTTTTTAGTCAAGAAAGACATCACAGACTTTTATGACCTTGGGATATTAAAAAGATGACCTAACAAACTACTTTTGGTCCTTCTAAGGTAGAGGCTTTTCATATGTATTTTTAAGTCATCACAAGAAATCTTTCAGCAAAATTAAACCAAATGTTCCTGATAAGACTACAGCTCTAACAGATATAATTGAGGGGGAAGAGGGCTAAGATGGTATCATCTACTCTTGTCCCTCTCAGCTTGCTACCATAGGTTACTGTCTCTAAAGCAAGAATTAGGGAACATTTGTGTCTGAACCTCAGCTGGTTCAGTTCACAGTCCATCAGCTAAGTATTAACCAACTCAGACTTCATCTATCACAACACTTAAGTTTAAAAAAAAAAAACCATACAAAAAAAAAACCAAACCAACCCAAAACATTACACAGAAAAATCTTTCAGGCTTTATTTCCTCAGCATCAAGTAGTAACTAAAACCTCTCAGGCATACACATGAACACATTTTATCCCATCCCTGCTCAGTTTCAGCCAGGCAATCTCAATCCTCCTTCTACCCTCACAAAACCCTCTGTCCTACACCCAAAACTATGCAGAAACTTGGTTCTGAGTATGCTACAATCAATGCAGTAACTTTCCTCTTCCTCCCAGACCCGGTTTTTAGGGGAAATGTTTGCAGGGAGGAGCTTGACAGCCTTAAGGCGCACAGGAGCTGCACAATGCAATCCAACTGTTTATTGCCTTCAACAGTCTCCTCTCTTAACACCCTCTTGCCAACTGCCTGTCTCCTCCACCTCCCTCAGTCTTCTATCTTCCTTCTTTTCCTGTTCTCTTTACAAGATGAAATGAATGATAATGTGGCATTAGCATGACACTGCCCCATCAGTTGCTCTGTTTGTGTTCCTAGATCTCTCCCCTCCTTTTCATCCATCCTATCCATCTAATACTTTGGGCAGAGACTGTCTCTCCTTCTCTGTTTGCTCAACACACATCTCATTTAATCCTCGCTCCCATGTCCTCCTTCGTAAACCCCCAAAAGTAAGCACAATTCATACAAAATAAAACCATAACTTATTTCAGTTGGGTTTGCCATTTTTCAACTGGGTTAAAAAATTCCGATCAAAAGCCATAAACAATGCTTTTCCTACCAAGTGAGCAGTTACTCTGCATCCTCCCATCTGTTGAGCAGCGGAGCATGGTGCCCACCACACGGCCTCCTACTACGATGACACGTACGTCCTTGCCATGGGACTCTTTAACGTATTTTTGAAATAAGTAAGGGGCATCATGACGGATCAAATGGCTTAGGTCTGCCAAATGGTGCTTGTCTCGTGCCAGGAACACAGCTTTACCTGTAGGAAGAGAAGAACATCAGAAGATTGGAAGAAGCTACGGTTTGAGCTGCATCAAAGTCAAACCTCTGACCAGAGGCCTCTTCTATAGCTTATACCCATTTACAGATTCTTCTGTGGACACCAGTGTCTACTGCTTCAGTGCTTATAAGTGTTCAAGTACTGACACACTTGAGGAGCCATATGAGGAGTAAAAAAAAAAGAAAGGAGGAGAGAAAGAGAGAGAAATAGAGGAAAAAAAAGAGGAAAAGAGAAAAAGAGAAAAAAATAAAACTGCTTTAGCGAGAAGAGGTGGTCTTGTCATTTCAACTCCTTTTGGTACAAGTCCTTAGTGAGACAAAGAAAAAAAAGGAAGAAATACTTAAAGAGCAGCAGACATTTAATTAATAGCACAGTTTTGTTCATCCAAGATGACCGGACCCGCAGCCTACAGCTTTGAAACACAGGTACCAATGACCCCAGGCAACGAAGAATACTGAAGTCAGGAACGTGCCTCTGCAGAACTGCTTCACTGTTGGGAACTTGCTAAGAGCTGCTCTTCCCAATCCTTTCAAGAGCTCACAACTCCAGAATGAGGCCTTGCAGTGGAACAACAATGTTCAGAGGAAAACACTAGATTCCACAGTATTCAAGATAAATTTAGCAGAAGATTCCACAAAACCTAAACCAAATGGAATGTACTGCAATTTTGAAAAAACAAAACACAAAAACCCCCAAAAAATCAAAAAAAAACAAACACAAAAACCTCTTTAGAAATCACTAATTTTTCTGAAAGCAAACACCTCAAGGAGTCATTTTGTTTAACCTAAAACATGTAATTTCATTCCCCTTCATTTCTAAAGCACACCAAAGATGACTTTGTTCTTTTCCAATTTTAAAATACTGATGAAAGTCACTCCTGAAACAGACTCTACCACTTTCCACTTCATTTCTAGTCTCACAAGAAGACATCCCTTTCCATCTTTAGCTACATTTCCCAACTCCTATCCCTCTTTCTTAAGCACTCTTATATGTCATATTATATTTAGGTTTTGCAGTAAGGCTGCACAAATTTTTTGGGGCAGAATCATACCTGAATCAAGCTGCAGTATTAACAGAGTACAAAAATCAATAGATAAATTGACTACCTTAAAACTATGGGAACAGAAATGCAGCAGTAGCAGAACTAGGAGAAATAACGTGAAAAAATTCAATCAAGTGCTCCAAAGCCCAACTGAAGTAGCCTCTGCTTCCTCAGGATTTAAGGTCAGAACAGAACAGAGGAACATGAAACCTCCTGTGCAAATAATCTCTGAATTTCATTTTAAACGTAGATTCCTTTAGTAGTTCCCTATCTAACATTATACTAAATTGATGTATTTTTTCATGTTCAACACTTAAAACAAAAGACTGCTACAAAAACAATCTAATCTGAACCTTCTGTATTATCATTGGCACTGTAAGAGAGATTTCTCTGGAAAAACAGAGATCCGGTTTGACAAACAATACATGGGATTTTATTTAAATCAGGATCCTAGAGAAAGTCAAGTAGAAAAAAAATATCAAATTAAGACTTAATGAACTAAGATTTCATTTCTTATGCCTATTTAGAAACACCTCTAAAATCCATGTAGGCTTCTCTCTATTTCTTTAAGGCCAGATCTTCCATTATTCCAGTTCAAAGCTTTTCTCATAGAAGTCACCAGTGCACCGTAATTTTGAACCCCTATTGCCCCTGCTGTTGCAAGACTAGGTTCTACTAAAACTACTTCCCAGTGTTGCAGTGTACTCAACATTCAGAAGTTGGAGGGTGGTAGAATTTAGATGTACCACAAAGAAGTCCAACACCTATTAGAAGACCTTCTTAACTATTAGCCCTTGACAAGACAGAAATCTTAAAGAGTGCTGCTCAGAATACTCCTTGTCCTCACCCCTGACCTCACACCCACCTCGGTGACCCCGCGTGTTCTTCACCACCATAGGGAACTCCAGCACTTCCGCCTCATCAATCATTTTGGCAAAATTCTCATGACCACCTGGCAAAAAGAAAACCAACAACATTATGTGCCACCAATCTGGTGTGGCCAAATTGGGGATGTAATTGCTATGCATTCCTCCCACCCTTACAGCTTAGATAATGCATAAAAACCTGTCAGTTGAGAGTAACTTGGTCGCGGAGCATGGTCAGACTTAGAAGGTGTTTGCAGTCTGTGGGATACTAACACCTACTTCCTTTGAAATGGAAGACACAAGTTGACAAAGGCCTCTTGATCACAACCCCAAAAGGCTCAATCCAATCTTCCAAATCTGAATGCCTCAATTCCAGCATCTTGTTCCAGTTTACCCCTTTTACTTTATCAACTCCCACCTTTTCAAGTGTTTAGCTGGAAAATAGCAGAGATGTAAGACCAGTAACAGTTCCATCCAAACTACTAACCAGGAAAGCAGCATGAAATACAAAGAGAAGGCATAATCCAGAGAGCAGCAACAACCCAAATCTCATCACTCCGCCACCCCCTTTCCAAGGCTTAAGTATCCTGCATCTCATTCTCCCTGTATCCTGAAGTGGTACTTCAACCTTTTCATCCCATTGCATCTGTAAGGACCTTAGAGAGCAGCTTTTAATGACCATTCACATGATTACAGTTGATACTTCAAGATTATTTGAGTTCAGTTCAGTTCACAGAAGGCTGACCACAGTACAAGAAATACAGGAGGAAGTCAGCAGACAAAGGGATGAGACTCCTCTACCAGCGTGTGCAGTAAAGCCCAGAAGTCAATCCAAGACACGGGTCACAAATCTGGCAGCAGACATCACTACCCTACCATGGATTTTAATGCGTGTCTAGAATAACATGTCGTTCAGCACATCCTGTTTTTCTTGGCAAAACCAGCTCTCACTGATAACTTGATGCTTGTGTTAAAAATAAAAATAAAATTTAAGAAAAAAAAAAAAGTCATGCTTCTGTCAAGTTCTAAAAGCAGTCATTAAAACAAGTGGTGGGGAGTTATGAACAGAGACATTCTCCAATTACCCCATCATTCGTGGTCTCCACTTCCCCCCAAAAATTAAAAACTCATTCCTTTCTCAGAGCCAGAGAAACCACATCTCAAAAGAAAGGATATGTCTCTTCTCAGATGTATTTTCATAGTAACTGATGGAAATATTTGACCCACGTTTTTGTCCAGTATGTGTTCTGGTCAACTTCCCATTACAAAAGCCTATCAGTGCAACCACACAAAGGGAAGGAAAGCTCTAATACTTCCCAAGAAGGAAAAGAAGGCTGAGAAGTATCTTTTGTTCTTTAATATATTGAAATTAAATTCAGAGATAGCATCAGAGTAGCTCAGACAAACGGTTCCTCTAATCTAGCACACTGTCAGGAACCAGTGTCCAGAAGCAAGAACAAGAAACATTAATAATTAACTGTTCTGGTGGGAAAAAAATCTCAAACAACTGTTAAAAACGTTGAATATGAGAGCCTGTACTCTTTTGGTCCTTTCACAATAACTAATATGTTTGCGGATATTTTTATTCATATAGAATTTTAACGTACTTTCAGATTTCACCAAAGTCTAGATCTTTATAGTATCCTGTGATGTTTAGTTCCCCAGGTTCTTGTCTGGAAAAGAGTTCAAAGTGCTTCAGAAGTAACAAACAAAGTTAATTGCTTGAGAGGCTGAAGTACAATTAAAGTACTCTTCCCAAAACAACACAGCTAATCAACAAAGCCAAAACCAGAATCTGAATGTTATGACTATAATCATGCTACTTAATTTTATGGATTTCCAAAACTTGACTCATATCTTTTGTACTGCAAAAGCACGAATTACTGTAGGCCACCCTACTATCCTTCTGATCCAAAAGCCTTACCATATGAAAAAGTGTCTGGAAGAGGCACACCATGACCAGCAAGTTCTTGAAACGTCCAGAACTTGTTGACACAGTTGAGGATGGCTTGGGGACGATTCATCAATCGACAGCCCATCTTCTCTAGGTGGCGAAGGACTGTGATATCACTGTCGCTCTGGACCCAAGGTGTTGGTACACGCACAACCACCACTTGCGGGTAAGCAGTAATGAGCTCCCCATTCACCCGGAGACCTAAAGAAGGAAGAGAAAACCATTTCAATAAATGACAAGGTCTTCAGGAGAAAGTAAACAAAGAAATACTGCATTATGGGTGATCACAAAAGACTTCAACAGTGAGCGTCAAAACAGCACAACTCTCCCTAAAATGCACCTTGTCAGTCATGCTGTTTCATATGTGTCACTCTTAACCCACCTGAAATTAGGACTAGGCAATGAACTATTAGTCTTGGGCTACCTTCCAGGATGAAGGATTTTTTAAATAGGTTGATATATCATCCTTTCTATGGGTGTTAGCTGCCCACTACACTCACATCCGCGCTATCAACAGCTCTGGAGGTTCCTGCCTCCTCCCACTGCTGTTTCTTGCCTACTTGACACAGTTCATACCTTTCCCAGCCCTAGCTGTATTAATCCCTCTGTATTGTCACATTACACGACATACTGCCAAAGTAACAGAGATATGATATGACCCCTAGAAAAAAAAAAAAATGAAAAATCAAAACCAAACACAGCAGTAGTTTTAACACAGATAATTTCAATTATCTGATTTATACTAAATAACTACTCAGAAATAACTTTATCAGCTAACAGGGCAGCACCCCGTGACATTAAGGCAGGAACTAGAAGTAACACCAGCTTTGCTACCAAGACCAATGTATTAGTTAATAACGACCTACGATTTTACAGAGTCTGTCTGAAAAATAAATACTGAAAGACAGGCTGCAGAAATGGGAATACAACAGGGTTGGACGGGAAGGCATCAAGGTTGATGAAGACAGTTTGACATCTGAGGATGGGAAAAGACAAATAGGATTTGCTTTGTTTGCCTTGTGTTCAAAGTAAAACTTTCTAACTTCGGTGTAAAACACACAGCTCACGCTGCTGTCAGCACCTTAAGGGTTAAAAAGGAGAAAGAAGAGGAGCTGAGAAATCACAGTGCATCTGCATTTCTGTGCCTACAAAAGGCCAGCTGTAACTAGTCAGATCTAGCCCAAATTAATTACCTGATTAGCTCTGTTCCAAGGATACTACTTTTCCAATGCAGACTTCCATCTCCATCTGAAGACCTGCCGTGCAATTTATTTCATTTCAAGGCGCCTGTGAATTAATTGGAGGGGGTCCCCCTCTCTGCACCTCCTGTTTTCTTCTCCCAATGAGGCCGTATTTTAGAGCTTGCCTTAAATACAGCGAAGCAACCACCTAACTCCCAAAATGGAAGCCGAAATGTGCTGCCCGGCCCTCAGGAGGACAGGGAGCCGCAGTCTGGAAAGGCCAAAACAGAACCAATACCCACTAGAGATGCCTTTTTTCCAATCCCCATAATTGTGGCGAGATGAGAAAACATAAGCAGAGGGGTGCTCTGGCTGCTCACCTCATTAGCACCCAGCGCTGCCGCATTGCAGCTGACACCACTGGCGTGTGTAAGGCAGCAGGCTTCACACACACACACACACACCATTTTATAAAGGCATCTCAAGGAAGATTAAAAACAGGAAACTGCTAAAAACCTGAGCAGAATGCGTGCATCGGGAAACGGCCAACCACCTCCTTTAGCCAGAAAAGGTGTCCAGATTTCAGCAAGCAAAGGATTTTTAACTCGTTAGGGCAGATCCCACCTCGCACGTGGATTTTCTCATTTAGGTGCACTGCCCAGTTTACACCCCACCTTTTTGCTGCTGTAATTGCAGGCACGTCCTGAACCACACGTAATCTGGCTAATAATCCCTGTAAGAAGGACTGCGTTTTCTACAGAGCCCCAAAACTGCCACTGTTATCTTTGCTGTGAACCAAAACGCCCCGATTTTTTCCAACTCCCATTAATTTCTAATTCTGAGAGTCACAGCACAGGCTGAAGCTTTGCACCACGGAGTCTGAAAAAACAGCGGTCTGAGGAGAGGCATCACACCTCACCTGGAATTCTCCCGAATACCTGCAATTAAGACTGAACTCTCAGACTGATGGAGATTCAGCCCAGGCCACCCTTTCCCCTGGAGCGACTCTGGAAGTACAACGATGTCATCAACAGAACAATCTCAGCTTTTGTTCCAGTTTCAACCATTTTCTCCGGTCTGGATACTCTTCTCCCCAGAACATTAAAAAAAAAAAAAAAAAAAAGGAATCCCTTCCTTCACAGAAGACTGTTTACAAACAAAGAGAAGAGCTACTCAAGGAAATGTATAATTTGAATCACTACTACTGACATGCGCCATAAAAATTAGCTGCAGTCTCCCAGCAACACAGCGCTGCAAACAGAAGCAGCTTTATTAGAGCAAAAAGGAAAGCCAGATTCTGCCATTTTGGAGCAAGCTCGTGTTCAGCACTCCACCCGAGACCCCGCAGTTAACCACCAGGTTAACAGCCATTATTGCCGAGTGGGCCGATAAAATACTTTATTCGCTCTGGTGCGCTGAAAGCAGCAACAAAGAAATTCACACAATTCATTTTTTTTCCAAAGAACCAATACACACATGCAAAGAGGGAGACAGGAAAGCAATCCAGATGCTGCAGAGATACTACTCAAAGAACGGTTAAGAGCTAATCGAACTTTTTTTGAAAATGGACAGGAATTCTCTTTTCCTTTGCAGTAGTAGTACCACCCTGGTCCCAGACCAGTAGCAGTGAGCTACATTCCCAGTGGCCTGTGGACAATGAACCAACCTCACAAGCAGAGAGAGGGCAGACGTTCAGATCATAGAGAGATACCCTGATAAATAACAAGTTGGTCTATTTGTTGGCTTCCTCAATAGGTTCCCTGTCCTCTAAAGATTAGATTACTGTCATCTAAAGTACCAACACTGAGAGCCATGAAAAGGGAGATTTCATGCTTCTCTAATACTATGAACTTTTCCAACATATAACAACCATTTTACCAGTGCCTGGGGAACAACTTCTTAGGTTATCATAAAACTTTTGGGGATTTTTTGGCCCCGTGACTTCTGAGTTGAGATATCACACTATAAAAATAGATTTAAAAC
The DNA here is from genome assembly GCA_025769975.1 of Gallinago jamesoni. Taxonomy (NCBI): domain Eukaryota; kingdom Metazoa; phylum Chordata; class Aves; order Charadriiformes; family Scolopacidae; genus Gallinago; species Gallinago jamesoni. The sequence goes on along the minus strand of JAOQGH010000001.1, from coordinate 73,409,428 downwards.
CTATACTTGAACAAGACTTGTTCTTTCACCCAATACCAGCTTGCTTTGTTCTTCCTCCACAAAATGAAACTCTCCATAATGAAACATGGTAGACCATTAGCATTATACAGCAAACATCACAGTATTCACAGAATCACATGGGGTTGGAAGGGACCTCTGGAGGTCATCTAGTCCAAATCCCCCCCCAAAGCAGGCCCACCCAGAGCAGGTTGCACAGGAACGTGTCCAGGCAGGTTTTGAATGTCTCCAGAGAAGGAGACTCCACCACCTCTCTGAGCAGCCTCTTCCAGGGCTCTGCCACCCTCAAAGTAAAGAAGTTCCTCCTCATCTTTAGGTGGAACTTCTTATATTCAAGTCTGTGACCATTTCCTCTTGTCCTGTCACTGGGCACCACTGAAAAAAGACCGAAAAAAGACTGAACTCAGATGAAAAGTGCAAAAGGACTTTTTGCAATGCAAACTGTAATCACCTGGGAATTAATCTGATCAGTTACACCACATCCCTCAAAAAAAGCTGAAAAGTCTCAAGTTTATCTCAAAGACAGCTTAAAGCAGCACATGATAGAACTGTGTGGGTAAATGTATGACTCCTTGTTGGTTGACCCAACTGGTCCTGCTGCTTGTCATTCCCAGTAGGTGAGCTCTGACCTCTGCTAAAAAGACTTATTTTGACCTAAACAGATTAGAAGCTATTGCATGAACCTGTAAAGTCCACAGAAAATGGATGCAGTGTTTAACTTTAGTGAAGGTGGAAGAAAGAGGCAGAAACTCCTACTGCTGTTAGCAGTGGGATGGGAAGACATGCGTCAATACCCTAAGGAAGTTCTTGAGACAGTAACATCTAACATTGTAAAGCCCATCTGCAGAGCAAGATATTCAGGATGACAGCTTCCTCTCAATAAACTGATTCAGTACAATTTTGGGGTCAATACACATACTTTGGAAACAACCTAAAATTCTGGAACTTCCCAGCCCTCATTCACACGTGTGGGGTTTTTTTGTACCTTCTTCCCTGTAACAAATTTATTCTATGACCATAATTTCTCAATTAAAAAGCCTAAGGCTTAAGAGAGCTATCATTTAGGTGGCACACATTCCAAATGAAGTGCCTCGGAACAAGACATACAAACAGAACTGCCTGTCAGATACAACTCCTAAGTTGACTATGAGCTTCTTCCCACCCTACAACAAAACACAAGGCAAAAAGCTTTCCCGTAAGCCTCTGTGATGGGATTCTACAACAACGAATCTCACTACACCACTGGGACAAGCTAAGCGTCCACATATAGGTGCTGTAAAAACATCCCATAAAGCCTGCAAGCCAAACACACTTCTGCAAGTCAATCCCATCCACGGCCTGAGAACATCAATTCTTAAAACTGCAGGCTCACACCTACTGCAATCCTTCATCTACCCAGTGATCCTACTTTCTTGTGCTTTAGAAACTCTAAAAAGCACTTCTGCATTGACAGCTTTCTGTCTCTTCTAAACACCCTAATTCACACCCAAGCAGCATTTTAAATAGCTAGACATTTTTGAAACTCATTCTATTCAGTTTGTACTCTACACAAATCCCTTCCCATCTCTTCCAGAATCACTTCATCGGCAGATTAATAGCTACTGCAAAGCAGTATCTCATGTCCAGTTTGCATGTTCCTCTATGCTGAAAGAATGCAAAATGTTTTACCAGAAGGAAGATGGTTTCAGGAAACAGATCTAAAGCCTCAAAGAGTTGCAAGGACATCAAACATAATTACAGAGCTTTTATACCTCTCATTATAGCAAAATCAGGCACGCTTAACAAAAAATAAATCTCAGTAATATCAAATAAATTGATAAAAGCATTTTTATTCCAAATTATAACTTTGGGAAATGTTCAAAAAGAAAGCAAACTGAGTCACCAAGATCAGGAATTACTTAAGACTCAAATTAAGGCCTCCAAGTCACAGCATGACTGCAAGAATCAGAGCCAACTTCTTCAATAAAATGGTAGGACACAAAGGTAAATGCTCAAAGTATTTAATACACAGGCAGGAGAAGACCTGGGTAGGCTTATATGTAAATCAAATTACTGATACCAAGTTTCTATTTTTATGCAATTTGAATCATAATTTTTCATTGATAGTTTACGATAGATGAAAAGACTAAGGTAGCTGGAAATGTCAGAAGCTGTGGCCTGGGGAAGAAACCCACGGGACACTGACATAGAGTAATGAAGAAAAACTTTCTCAGGAAAAAATACTACATTTACTTTTATGGGTAGTGTAGAAAAAACTAAATCATTAAACAGGTTTTCATGATGAAAAGCCTTTCAACCTGTGCCTGAAGACAAGTGGTAACTGCCTGGCTACCCCTAGAAGTTCATGACATCATATCACATTTCTGACCAAAAGGATCAAAACAGCAGGAACCACTGTTTAGACATTAGATAACAATTCTTCACAGAAAGAGTGGTCAGACACTGGAACAGGCTGCCCGGGGAGGTGGTTGAGTCACCATCCCTGAATGTGTTTAAGAGTGCAGTGTTGGGGGATATGGTCTAGGGGAGAACTTTGCAGAGTAGGGTAGATGGTTGGACTCGATGATCCCAAGGGTCTTTTCCAACCTGAATAATTCTATGATTCTGTGAATGACTCACAAAAGGCAGGTTTGCAGAAGTTCCCTATTCAGTGCCGTCATGAATCCAGCAATATAAAAGATTATAGTCATTAAGTCTTCTTCTTTCAAACTGACTTCTATATGTGTACATTTTACAGAATTTCTCTGAGAACTGCAATACTACGAGAAGTGCCCCAACGTGGCAGACAACAATTGCCAGACACCAATATAGGTTAGGGGTGGACCTGCGGAAAGAACTTCTGAGGAGAAGGATCTGGGGGTCCTGGTGGATAGTAAACAGTCCACGAGCCAGCAATGTGCCCTTGTCGCCAAGAGGGCCAACGGCATCCTGGGCTGCATAGGGAAGAGTGTGGCCAGTAGGTCGAGGGAGGTCATTCTCCCCCTCTGCTCTGCACTGGGGAGGCCACAACTGG
>JAOQGH010000001.1:73376462-73401229 GCA_025769975.1 Gallinago jamesoni | reverse complement strand
GTCCTGAGATGACTCAATACCCTAAAAGGACAATGTGGGGAAGGGTATCCCTACCCAAACGGCCACCGAGGAGCTCATACCTGCGCAGAAGTGTTTTGCTGACGCTGAAAAATTTAATAGTCACGTGCAAAAGGGCTGTTGGGTCATCCCAATGAGTATGTAAGCCTGGGTGGAGTTATGTATGAGGTAGGAGGAATAATGAGAATCTTCTGTGTATAAATAATGGGTGAATGTCCCCGGTAAGGTGTGCTGGAATTTGTGGATTTCCACCTAGTACCCGACGTCAAATAGAGCAGTATCTCCTCTCTAACCTGCTTTTGGTTTTGAGAGCTTTTATTTCAGGTAACAATACTGCAGTTGCAGAGTCGTAAGACCTGAATTTGCACGGGCACTCAAAAAAAAAAAGTGGTCCAATTCCCCTCCTAGTACATTCAGTCTTCTCACACTGCTCCTTCTTTCGTGCTAGCAGCAACCTTAATGTGGCTGTAAAGTGAATCAGATGAGGCAGTAACTCTAAATTAATACCAAACAGCAACGACTTTTTTTTTTTTTTTTAGCCCAGAGGAATTTCTAAGTTTGGTTTGTTATATAGTCTTAAAAAAGTGCGGAACCAGTGAGACAACTAAGCAGCCACCCGCCTATACCTACTGAGACTAAGTATCATGCAGAGCAGGAGAGCACCGAACACTTGTCAGAAACAATAACAGAAAGCACTGAGAGTGGTCAGGAATACAGCCCTCTGTCCAAGGATTTTATCTATTTTTTTTATTTGCAGAGGATCCTGTCCTACCTCCGATTATGTTTTGTCTTTTGTGTTATGGTTTTTAGATAAGATAATCAATTTAGAAAGATATTCAGATAATTTGCAGTGAATGTCATATTAATATATACTGACAACACCGTGTGAACTGAAGCTGTCAATGTCCCTCATGTCTAGTGCTGATAAGTAGGAAAAACCTTAAACACACACTGAAACCCAAGCCATGTTGAAATGGTACCAAAACTGTTTCAAAGTTAATATTTAGGATAAATAATTGGTACATAAATTTAACCGTCTCAAAACACAATGTTTTAACCATCTATGAATACTCTGAAAACACAGATGAGCACTCCCAAAAGCAGAAAGAAATCTAGAGGAAGAACCCAGAATAGCAGAGGGTTCTCCTCTCATCTGAGACCAGTTTAAAATCTTCCCTGCAATGCCAAAAATCTACTAAATGCCTTTGAAATGCATAACTTTGGCACCTCTTCTTTCTCTGCTACCAAACAATACCTTCTTTCATCTCAGTAATTTGCCCTTTTATCAGTTAAGCAAACTGCTGAAGAAGCATCCCATGTGAGTTCTCAATTTGTAACAAAGACATGTATCCTACCTACCTGTCTCCAATATTAGAAAAGAGATCTAGAAGCACTCCTACATTGTCAGAAACTTTTAATAAATAATATCAAACTACCTGTCCTTTCCAAGTGTTCCTAAACACGTTTGACTGAACCAGAATTTTGGGGAATGGAAGGATCCCTTCAGCTTACTGTTTGAACCATCATTTCAGTCCAAGGACCTTCTAGTCAAAATTGCATTAAATTCATAGATTGGAGACACTTATTTTGGAGACAAATGTGTCCTTCTTCAAGGAAGGAATTTAACCATGATATTTCAGGAAAATTTTCAGCTAAAACTGACTCTAAAGCTTGCAGAGATAACATCAACTCCCATTTCCAAGGAGATTCTGTTTCTCTCTGTTTTGGGGATTTTTTGGTGTGTCAGAGAAAAACTTTATTTACTTATATACACACACTATAGAACAGTTTCATGTCTCTTCACATGTCTCTGTACAGCATTTTCCTACACCCAAAAAAAAAAAACCAACCCACTAAAAAAATTCTTCTAGACCAAAAGATATAATCCAAAATTTCTTAGCTTTGACAGACACTAATGTAAAACCATACACGAAACAAAGCTACAGGAGGAAGAATTCAGTTTTTGTCACACTTCTGAGCTCGTTCACTGGGCTTGTTCCTCTTCCCAGCTTTAGGGGGTTAAAACTACACCGCAGTAGGTACACGTGCTCCATGCCCATATTCTAATGAAAATACAAGTATAACACCACAGCATTATTTCTCACCTGTTCTGGAGGCAGAAGCTTCCACCTAGGGCCAAAAAGATGTTAACTAATTAAGACATTAGCTAAGTACACTCCCTAATTAAGACGCTCCACACAGTCTGGAATAATCTTCTTGAAAGAAAATGCTCCTCAGAATTACAAAGAATTACAAATTACAGTCCTTCCCATCAGACCAGTCAAATAAAAAAAAAAAAAACATGCAATGGTAGTATCGTACTCACAGACAGCAGACTAAAGCAAGCAGAAGGGACATCCCCCACTCTCAGCTTGTTTTGACCTTTGGATGCAACACATTTAAGAGATCAGTTATTTTACCACTAATTTCTAGACTGCAAATGTAGTCCTGAGTTTACCAATCCCTACAAATTGATGAATAACGTTATATGCGTTTGATCTGCACTACAAGCTCCAAAGCTCTCTTTGTCTTGTCCTTCCCAAAATAAGCATCTGCACAATTTAAAGAAACAAAAAGCACTGAGGGGCTACTGCTGTCATCACAAACGAACCAACGGCAGAGACAGGAAACAGAAGCTTTTTTGCAAGCATCAGGTATGACAAGTCTCCTTAGTTCATTTATCTCACTCCTCCATAGATTCCTCTAAGAATCTGCTTTAAATATTTGCAGATAACATTTTTCTTCGAGTTCTTTCACTTTACAGCAACACAATCATAGAAAATTCATTACCAAATGTCATTCTTGATCTGTTCTCAGTAACAGAACTGTAATTTACATTCACTCCTAGACTCTGCCTCTAACGATTTAAAAGGATTAAGAATTCTTAGAGGAAAAGAATTGCATGCTGTGCACCTTGGAAGACCCAAGCAAGAAAGGGGAAGAAACGAGAACCTCTTTAGAAATCCCTGTGCTGGGCAAAACACTGACATAAAGTTGGTTGTAAGACGATTTAAGTCACAATTTAAGTTCTAAGACAATTTAAGACAATTTTACTCGGCAGCCCCATGCAATCCTGCAGCAGCACGTAACACCACCCACTCCCTACCACTGGTGCTGGTGCTCCCCAGACTCACTGGTGAGCAGGGAACCTTCCTACAGACGCAGAAAACTACTCTCATCTTTTGTGGAATTTGATTTCTGAACCAACTCACTGTAGGATCTGAACAATCCAGGTGTCAGCTCCAACAGAGGAGGCTGGATCATAGCAACGACAGCAATGATCTGAACCGCTTAAATTGTCAAACAGTTCCATTTTGAGACTGTAGGATTGTCTACAGTGAAATTTTTCTTTTCTTCCTTCATTTACACCTCTATCATCACTATGCTAGCCCAGCTTCCAACTTTGTAAAAACAAGGCTGTCTGCAATTCTTGCTCTCCTGCCCTATGGAGATAATACGTTCTCCAGTGACTCCCACTCTGCCGGGTAAGAAAAATTTGCAGCAAAATTGCCAAAAAGGCCCAGCCACCAGCCTCGTTCGAGCACGACAAACACAAGCATTAAGACATGCAGTTTACAGATACAGCATCCCTTTCGCCTGCAGCCACAGTCCTTATTCACCTCAAAGCATCCACAAAGGGCATGCACTTTCAGAATCCTGCCTCACCTTCAGTCCCAAGCATGTAAGGAGGGGTGCACAAAGAACCATTTCAGTCTTAGGCCAGAATGATCCTGGGAAGATTGACAGAAAAACAAAAGGAAGCAGGATATGAACATGCACATCTCAAAAACTTCCAGTCATTACTTTGTAACGTTTTACCTTTCTACCTACACTTACACCATGATTCCAACCCAGTTGGAATTTAACCCACTGGGAATTCAACCCAGTGGTGTTCCAAACACAGTTGTGACCACGTATTTGGATTTATTTTTTTTCCCTCTCTGGGACGCTGGTCAAACTTTGCGACAAATTTCCCTGAGAGGCCGTGGAGGCTTTGTCCCTGAGATATTCAAAACCCAACTGGACACGTCCCAAGCAATCTGATCTAACTTAGGAGCTGGCTCTAGCTTTCAAGTTGGCCATCCAGTGAAGAAAGTTGGTCCAGATGACTTTTAAATGTCCCTTCCAATTTCAATTATTCTATGATTCTCTGGCATCCTCCTGCAGTATGTCCAGCCTCTTATGAGGCTACAAGAGTAGGTTGAAGGCTCCAAATCAAACCAGATTTGTGGGTTGATTGGGAAGTGTCCCTTCTTCCTTTTGCACAACCATGATCATCTGACAAGTTTTTACAGTCACTAAAAGAATAAAATTCTTCATGCTGAAACTGCAAATTGCCTCTACAGATTTGAGGCACAGGTGGGGAGTAGGGAACCACAGCCTGATTCCCTGACCACAATGAAACTTGTAAAGAGATTTATGAAGAAATGGTAAAGAAAGCAAAGTAATGAAGGGGGAAAAGAAACATTGTGAAGGTTTTATTGTTAAATTATAAATAAACAACTGAAAATATGTCTTGCTCACTACCATTCCACCCTGCTGGTGGAAGCAGTCATGGAACAATACAGGCCTTCAGAGAAAGATGCAGATACAGAAAGTTGTCCCCTATAGGTCCTGAATTGAGTTTGAATCTAGTTTCGCAGAACAAGAAAGAGCTACTTTAATCTTTAAATAATTTTTAAAGTATAACTACCAAAACTATCTCACTGGGAATAAGCAGAGATGGATTGCAATCCAGGCAAAGGAGAGCTACAACTTTATTCTTAGTCTACAGGATATCCACAAATATCATCCGAGCTAGGAAAGCAGGGTCACACAGTAACATCAACTGGAGAACTGGATATGGTCTCTCTTGTTGTTAATAAGACCCTTCTTCATTGAGAAGGAAAAGGCATGATATAGGAATGAAAAGCCTCAACAACATGAAAAAGTAAGATTTGGATGGCTCTGCTTCCTAGAACAGCGAACTAAAAGATACATGTGATTCATTCAGGAAATTCTGGAAGTTCTAAAAAATAATTTCTCGAATCATAACAACTGACTGCCTCTACCATGGCAGGCTCGGTCAGGTTCACTAGTGCTCCCTTCCTGTTTCACATCAAGAAAAAAATCAACTCAAAGCACCACATCCTGACTGGCCACAGAACCAAGAATGTAACTTACCCTGTAGCTCTGTTCCCCGCCCAGAAACAGAAGGTCCAACACTTCATGTTGATATTCAAAAGCAATACATTGCTTTTATATATAGAGAGAGATATAGATATGTTTTATATAAATATATATATCTCCTATATATATATATAGAAGATGTTCTAAACCATGAAAAACAGTCTGCAAGGCACCTCATAAAATCTGAAATATAAACACTGAAAGCAGTGCTGTCAAAAGAACCCAAACAAAAAGAATTCCAGGAATGGAACAAGACATTTTGCAAAGCAGTTGAAAAGTACAATAACAATGGGGATATGCCAATTTACACGTTCATGAAACGAGTATGAAGGAGAGCAAGGCACAAGTGCAACCTCCCCAAGTATTTAGACAGGTAGAGTAATTCCTTATTCTCAGTGACAGGATACATATGTGTCTTACATGTAAATATATCCATGGACTACTATTCAAAGACAGAGTATTGGGTTACCCAAGTAATAGATTGTCACTGCGTTACTCCTGTTTTTCTCTACATCTACATTTTCCAAAGCCTGGCTAGTAAACAATTTTGATGCATCCAGCACAGTCCCTATGTAACTGAACATACATTATTTACAAAGAATGTGTGTGTACAATATTACAGTAAAAAGCTACACTAAGAGAAAACCCTTGAATCCACAAAGTCAAGCACATAAAGGTTAGAAAAAGCCACAAGGAATGTCTGTTGCATTGATCTGCAACCTCACCAACATAATGTCTTCAATTACATGAACAAATATTATTTTTCTGACGTGCATAGGAGGTACAGCACTCACTTAACAAGCAGCTACTCAGCACTGTATTTTCTTTTGTGTAGTCCATGGCTTGGTGTACTGAAATCCTTGCTTGAAACACATTATTATTAATTACTTTATGAGTTTTCCCTATTGTGCTTTCTCTATTGCACGCAGTAACTTCTGAGCGCTCCATTTATTTTGTAGCCACCATAAGAAACCAGAGAATATTCTACTGATTTCCCATATGGGGAAGAGAAACCCAAATATGAAACTTAAAGAAGGAATTCTAGATGCCACATTTGAGAATCCACTATTTCCTACTTGCCCTTTCTGCTCCAATTTTTTTTTTTTTATGCATGCAAGAATTCAGCACTTTCACAAAGCTGATCCGAATATACAGAGTTTGGGCACTCAGAAAATGGAAAAACATGCAATTAAAGGCAATTTATTAATAATCCAATTCAAATCACCAGACGAACACTTGTATTCCAGCAATGATCTGCTTCAATCGTCACTAATTCCTGTAACCTCAGAGAAGGCACCCTACAAACTGTCCTCTCCGTCACTATGCTACAAGTTATATCCCCAGAGCAAAATGCTCTGTACGTTAAAAAAGGCTGGTGAAAAAGTTTAAATTATTTGTTCACATGCTATCTGAAAACAAATGCACAAAGGACCCAAAAACGCACATTTGGTTTTGGCAATTTCTAATATTGGGGGGATCTGATGTTGCTACTCTTAATAGTATTTAATTTTGGAGATAATAAAAAAGCAAACTTCATCATTTGGCATCTAGGCAACACATGCATGACACTGGTGGAATATACCATGAGGGTGAGAATGATTTCATCTACCACACAGACCTCTGACACTTGTGCTGCACTGGGCCAGCAACCAGTGGGCCAGCACTTAAGGTTAATGGGCTCCACTGTCAGCAAATACTTGTGTTAACAAACTTGCAGAGGAATTTTTATCCGCAGAAGAGAAAAGCTCTGGAATGTTTGATTCCGCTCCAGGCATTCAAAGTCAGAAACCACTGCGTGCAGCTTGCTTTGCCCCAAATTTCTCACTCCCCACATCCCCACCCCTATAGGATTCATCCCCCTAAAAGCAACACCTGTGTTTTCCACTTCCTCTCCATCCCACCTTCATTCTAGTTTCCTTATTTTTCCAGTTGATTTCCAAACTCCAGATTTCTCCTACTGGCAAGCAGCTTCTTTGCCTAGAATTCTGAATACCACCCTAACCACTCAGTTTCCTGCCTTGCCTCCAAACTTGCTTTCCATCTGAGGCTCCTCGTTCAGTTTGCATCTCTTCCCAAGGAAGTTTCAGCCTACAACCCATCTACTCCCTGGTTTCCAGCTCCATTGTAACGTTAAGATGGGTGATAACGAGACCCATCCGTAATGTCAAAAAACACCTCACACAATGTTTCGTTAAGAAACAGAATGTTGCTTAAGAACAGAATCAGTACTGGTCTTAGCACACAGAAGGAAGCAGCCAGCAATGTAGTCACAGGCATAAGTTAAGTCTTCTACTTACTGTGGTGCCATCTCAACTTTCCTGTATATTATTTCTGCGTTGCTCAACACAGCAAACCATTGCACTTATACTACAAGAATATCACTGAGGATTTGATCTGCGTCTTCAAAAAGCCTTAAAATTTTCAGCTTAAGATTATCTGGGGACTGCTGAGCAAAACAGTTATACAACCTCTAAAACCTATCTACTGCTGATAGTCAGGCTCTCCTGTACTGAAACAACATATACATTTATATCCCAACATGATATATGGTACTGTAGCTTCATAAAAGACTGTTTGAACAAAGAGTCCCAGTATAGGAAAAAAAAAAAAAACTAACAAAAAGATTAAAGGCCATGATTCCCTTGAGTGCCAAATTTAATTTGTTCTAATCTAAGTAATGTTTCTACCAAAAATTAAATCCTCAGAGGATTTTCAATTGGATGGTCTAAGCAGCCTCGAGAGCTAAGTGAAAAATGAAGTCAGTAATTTTTACTGGGGGTAGGGTAAAGCAAAAGAATCAATTAATTAATTCTAGACCTTCACAGTACTATTCAGGGCATAAAAAAGAAACTTTGAAGCAGCAGCTTGACCTTTCACACTGGGTTCACAAAGGATTTTGGTACTTTTCACAATAAGCATTTTGTGGTGGTGGAGATACTCTTACCTATTCAAAGAGAGTTACTTGGATATGGAACCCATATTGACACAGTCATTAATTAGGCTACACAGTCTTCCTAAATTGGCGTCTCTCTGTTCATATCACTATGTTTTGTGTTCCATAAAGCAAGCATCTACCAACTCAAAGACGAAAATATTACATCTTTCATAAGATGTAATATTACATGCTAAGGGCACAAACCTGGTAAGAAGAAATTGACTTATATCCATTACTTCCTCCACCTAAACCAGAAGTTGAAAGAGAAGTCTCTTAGACCCAGGCAAATACCCAAAACTTGGGATTCTACATGCTGCCAACAATTCTCTCCATGTGATGGACCAATGAACTCCTGAGAAGGCTCAGTAGAGATGGGCAGGGTGATGTGCTTGTGAAGCTCTGGAAGGAACGTGGGAAGTGGCTGAGCACACCTGTGGCAAAGAAAGCTGACCTCATACTATGACAAAGAGGACATGGAAGGTGGCTTATAAGATAAAGGGTTATAACAGCTAAGAATATCAGCTGTCTCTCAGTTGAGCATATCAACTCGTTGTGTAAATGTTTGTCTAGGAGAGCAGCAAGAACATGAATGCCTTCCTGAGATAATGAGACCAGCATGGGAAATGTACATAGGGCTCAGCCCTACCTAGGGTATAAAAACTGAATGACTATCCAAAAGAGTTCTGAAGAGAGCAAAGGGCTTGAGCTGGCTTGAAACTCTTTATGCCTTCCTAGTGAATGGGGAGACCCAGAATTGTGATGATGAGTACAACATTGAGACCTGCACTGAGAATCACATTTGTATTGTGATCCAACAGCTCTGTCTATGCTACTTATTTCTATCCCCAAACTACTCTTCAAACAATAAAGTTTTATACTCTGAAGAACAAAAGGGAATGCTTATACAACTTTTTAGAAACAACTCCCTCTTCCATCATTGCAAAACCTTAAATGAAAAGGAAATTCCCCCCAGAAGTTCCACAGCATTGTACCAACACAAGACAACAGGCTAGATACACAGAGGAAATTTTCAAATCAAGTTCTTAGAACTCGAGATATTTTTTGATCTTCTGACTATATATTGGTATCTGACTATGTATTTCCCTACTAACTCTAATTCTTCTTCAGATATAAGCTGCCAAGAAACATGATTTGACAGCATGGATTTTGAGAATATTATTTCAGTGATCTTACATTATAACTACTACTGTAAACAAAATCATCTGACTTTTTTAGTGTGTCAGTACAGCCCAATCGCCTTCTCAGCTAAAAAAAAACAGGAGAGAACACTGGCATATTTAGTCTTCTCACCTCACCCCTTGCCAAAACGGATCAAATCACTACTCTGTCTCTTCCAATATCTGTTCTTCCACTACTGTACTACTGGACATGTTCAATTCTCCAGTATTTCTACATATATCATGCAACATTATGTGTTTGAAACAGAGAGAAGTTTCTTCATGTTAAGCACACACAGTGCAAGTCTTCAGTTGGATTCCTTTTTGCACTTCAGCTTAGAAATGAACACATTCCTCACTCCCCTCCATGAAAATATATTCCTAAAGTCTGGAAACCAGGTTTTTCACTGCTACAATTTCAGTGAAAGGAACAACAAACAAGCAAAAATAATAACAAAACCAAACAAAAACATGCTCTTTCAGTAAAAAAATAAAATAAAATCCACATTTTACTCGCAGATGTGTTGAGATGAGTAACAAGCACAGCAAGACAGTCCCCAGTTCAACACTTGCACTACATGGAAGTACGGAGCAAGAAAAGCCTTTCTGTACGATAGGAAAAGCCTTCTATTAGTTAAAGCAGTTAAGCAGTTAATTAGTGTAATTCTAGCAGGGTTTCTCTGACAACACGAGCAGAATACCTGACAACAATTCTGTTCTCAGCTATTCTGCTCACGTTGGTAGAGCACATATAACACATCATGCTTACCAAAGCTTGCTGGAACTTTTGACAAAGGCATTTTAAAACTCCCTCTCACACTTTTAATTCTAAAATGGACTGGACATTTAAACAGATATAGAAAGAATGTAAGCTCTTCCATTCAAAGAACAATCATTAAAAGGACAAGATCACAGTGTTAATTATTTTCACTATAAGGAAAAAAAAAAAAGACACATCAAAGGACAGATATAAAAGGAAAGTGTAATTCTTGAAACCAGTATTTCACTACATTTTATAGACAGAATTTATAAGAATAAGAAAACAAAGGGACTTGTCCACAGTCACGGGCAGTCCTAGAAGTCCGTATCAGTGGAAGTCTGCACACTGGAAGACCTATCTCAACACTGAACAAAGTTCAGCAGCACCAATCTCAGATTTATAGTCACTGGGGATCAATCAACTGCTCGTCGTTCACAAATGGGTAACGACTAGGCTTGGGAGAAAAGGTGGAGGAAACTGCAGCTGGTGTCATTGCTTAAAGAACAGGTAAAGGAGTACCCCTCTCATCACCAATCTAGCAAAGCAAGCACGGGTGCCAAGTTCATAAGGTAAGTTTTTCACATGAATACTTGTGGTATCAACACTTGTGCTATCTCCTAATCTCTTGCACCCCAACACACACACTTTGCCCTCCTGATTTAAATGCTGCAGCACACTATTGTTTGTGCAGTCATGTTACCACCCGCCTTGGAGAACTGATGCACCATCAAAAAAAAAAAAAACCCACCCTCCACCAAGAAGAGACTGATTTGGTTTAAAACAACATCGGTATGCAGACCTGGTTCACAATGCAACCCTTCAGACAATTGTGCCAGCACAACTCGCTTTGGTGACACAGCACTGGAACAGGGACTGTTGGAAAAAGGACACACGCACCCCCCCCCAGTCAGTTAACAACTTTCTGGTGAAGCGTTAGGTTAATTTTCATTTCACATTGACTGTGATGTATGTTCTCTCTTTCATCTCACTTTTGTCATTTTTACATTGTTTTTCCCCCCAGATGGCTATTCCTGAGAATTCTTACAACAATTAAAAAATCTGGCAATGCTTTCTGGCATTTTCAGACACGGTGACACGTATGTATGTTAAAGGTGATGTGCCCTTCAGTTCTGATTTTCCTGGCTGCCTATTCAAGAACACATGCAAATGAAAAACTTCAGTCCTTAACATAACCCTCTGAAATGACCATAATAAAATACTTCCAAGCAGAAACATTCCTACCTCTCTACCTTGCAAAGGTAGCTTCGGACTGAGCCCATATCTACCACTGATGACATACTGACATTTACTGAAGAAACAGAATGATTGTGAGATCAAATTCATCGTTAGCCTTCATTATCTAGCAACAGCTTGAGGTAACATGCGAACATTCGTGTTAAGTATAGAAATGCCTGATAAAAAGAAAGAAAACTGCAAGGACACCCAGGGTCATAGAGTATAAATCTTTTCTTCCCATATGCATCATAAGAAAGTTGTGTTTGGTGTCACAGTTCTGAAAGAAAACAATTTTTCCTAAAATGTGTGGCAGCTGTTGGAATACACTGTTATTAGAACTGGTTTCTGTGATAATAAAGCAAATGTTTTTTCTACTAGAGATGTATCTAGTCTAGGGGTGGTGACATAGTCACCTACCATTCCAGAATACCCTCTATATAATTTTGACATAGCAACCATTTGGTAGATGTAAAAACCCTCTTTTATAATGGATCTAGCTGATAGAGTGCTTTTCTTACCATTTTACCAAAAACACAGCTATTTGGTTTTTAACCTTACCCTTTTCCCCCCGAGCTTTCTATACTTCACAGAAATCTTTCAAATATCCTGATTCCTCCATGCTCATTTCCAATGCTATCTAACCCAGTGTGAAGGAAAAAAAAAAAAAGTACAAATCAAAGATCACCATTATTTATTACTAGTTCAGACCAAATTACAAATGAAGGACGGATCACAAGAAACAAAACCGGATCTTGTAAGACTCAAGGCTTAAATGAAATAGTGACTAATATTGCAAATTTCAGGCACACAGAGGAAAGCCAGATGCCTAAAGCACCACACCAGCAAGTTAAGGAATCCATGTACTAAATACTTCCTCTGAAAAAAAAAAACCAACCAAAAAAACCAAACACAAAACAACAAACCAAAGAGGTCAGTTCCCAGATGTCATCCATCTAACTTCAGAAAAGCCAAAAAGCCAGCTGACCATGCACAAAGTACTACTGTTTAAGAATAGATGACTATCGTGTCCTTTTTTATTCCTCACCAAGGCTGATCACTTGTTTTTATGTTCCCAAAGGAAAAGGGAAAGAAAGTCCAGGAAAAGTTCACACTTTGTTTTATGCTTTAGGACACACCAGTTCCACTCACTCCAGCACCTTTAACAGCTGGAAGGTCACGAAAGCAACTTTCCTGATAACCGTTTTTAATCACAGGACAGCATCAGAAAATATGGAGATTCCAAAAAGCTACGATAAATGAATTGGTAAATTGCTGTCTCAGTGATCTCAAACTTCTGCTATTCTGATAGAAAAGAATTTTAATGCAGACATTCTCGTATATAACTTCAATGAAGGAAAGATCCAAACTTCCCTAGCGCATTCTTCACCAACGAACAGTTCTTGAATTGTGTTTCCCTACAGGTAAGGTGTGTAGTCTGTAGGAAAGGTTACTGCTGACTCCTAGACCCAGGTAAGAAGAAGAGGAGTGCTCTATTCAGAAGGAGGAGACAATCAATGAATTGTCTTTTGTCCACCAAGTCTCACAGCGTGCTTACTCCCTGGAAGCTTTCTCCACCTCTATCCCCATCCCACCCCACACACTCTGACTCCCAACCTTTAATTTGTCTAGTTTCCAATTCCACAAGCCTGTTACACCGCTGCACCAGCAAACTTAGATAAATAGTTTAAAATTACATATTTTAACGGGACTCACTTCAGTTAAGACTTCAGATGTGTGTCTGAAAACATCATGCAGAGCTTTGTTAAATTACCTGCTATTTATTTCAAATGAATATAGGAATTGCCAAACTAGATTAGCCAACTAGCCGTGTAATTTAGTAATTCAGTGCTTTCCTTACAGAGGTAAATACTAGATGCTTCAAAGAAACACACACAATATCCTAAAGCTGACACTATCAAGCATCCCAACCATAAGAAAATTCATTTTAAGTATGCCTTGAAGCTACAACTAAATCAACATTAACATGAGCCATTCCCTAAAAGGGCAACCCCATTCTCCCCTGCCCTGGTGCACTAGAGCAGCAATTGTGTGGGCGCAAAATGGGCTGATGCAGCGAGTTATTCCAACAGAAAACTGTTAATTATTTGGGCAGAGGTAGTGTTCCATTGGATTAGCCAGCACAACTCACACAAACGCCAGACTTTCCATCCTCTGAGATGCACAACTGGTCCTTCCTTTCCAACTTGCATGCTTTATCTTTTCTTCTTGCAACAGACGCAGTATGAGGAGACATTAAACAGAAGAGAGCAGAAAGGCCAACAATTCGTGCTTGCCATATTCAGCTCCCCAAAAACAGGCAGAAGACAGGAAAGAAGAAAACATCATCAAGAAATAAAAACACTACTGAAATGCTGAAGGCCCAGTTATGCATCTCAGAGGATGCAGCTACAGTCGAGGATGGCTGCCTTTGCAGAACACGGTGTGCAAAGGACAGCACACTCAGACCAGTAAGATGTTCAGACTTTCTGGTGAGAAGTTGTCTGGATTTGCAGACACCCTACAGAATTTCAAGTCTCTGATAAAAATCACAAAGCAACTCAGAATAAAAGATAAAATACGTAAAATCAAAGCTTAGTAATACCGGAATCAAAAATCCTCTTTTCCCATAATTTGTTTTATGCTTGACTGATTCATGCTACAATTAGGTTCAAATTCTGACCAAAGTTCTTCCCCAAAGTCAAGATTTCCCTCTTATATAGATTCCCCAATGAGGAATAAGGCATAAGCTCACATTGCAGCCTTTTCTTCAGGGTGGAAAGAACTTTTAGATTTTCTTCCCACACACAGTTATTCTAATACAACTTTCAAAAATTTAATTCTTCCGTGGATCTCCAGCGGTAATTTTTCACTGATACGTGAGGAAGAAAAATGGAAGAGATAAAAGTACAAAGGAACACTTAGGAAGCAAAGTGGTAGGTACAAAGCCTTTAGGAAGTCCAAGTTAAAATATTGGGAACAAAAACAACAGTTATAGTAAGTGCTACAAAGCTTGACATTGTTGGTATTGATATTCCTCCTACAACATAAACTTATGACCTACGGAATCATTTTACTTAACATCTCTAAAACAACTTAACGTCTTGCTTTTCCTTTTTAATCACCACAGGAAAAAAAAAAGCTAACAGGAAAACAGAATAGAAATCTTACAGCATTTGTTTAAAACACAAGTTTTAAGTTGTAGTAATAGTTCAAATTATTCTGATGCACATACTTTGTTTTTCAGCCCCATTCTTTTTTGGCATATACGTAACCACACATCTGTACAGCAGCATGCTTTAGCTATGTCACATTATTACCTCTAGCTCCACGACAATTTGTACTGTCCACTGAAAATTCCTTTTAGTTTATTTCAAAACTGTTTGCTATCTTCAAGTCAGAACACAAACAGAAGAAAGAAGTCCCCTGGAAGCTCTTAAATGTAACCCGTGAACTTCACATACCTATGCAAAACTGAAACTCCATTATTTCTTCTTAATTCAGAGGTCCTATAGTCCTTAACCCGGAATCAACAAACCAAAGCAACCTTCCTCCCTGTTCTACAGAGGGAAGGCAAATAAAGTTCTAAAGCAAATTAGCAAAGCTAACAATTCTATTTGATTATCACCATAAACGTTAAAGAACATGACATCATGTACACCTACTAGACTTAAGATCATGTATGGCAGTCTGGCTACATAAAATTCATTATTGAAGAGTATAGATGCTCCATATTACAATCTTTTTCCAAGTACCCTTTCAGCGCATTCTCACCAAGATTTCCGTCCTCGATGGTCAGCACCACTTCATCCATCACCAAGGCCCGGAAATCCAGCTCCTCTTCACAGCACTTGGCCTTCAGCGCTCTCAGGATCTCCTGCTGAGGGTAATCTTCCCTGATGCGACGGTCTGTTAAGAACCACAGCCTGGGAGCAACTGAACTGCACATCTTGGACTTGTCTTGCAATCTTCAAGGTTTCCGTTCAGTGGAACTTCTAGATGGTGGAGAACATGAGATTCTGTTAGAGTACATAGGCTCCTATCTTCACATTCCCCACTGTACCAAGTCCTGTTCCCTCCACACAAGTCAGTCCTTTTCACTGGAGCGCAACTTGCAACCTCCAAGTGGAAAAAAAATGCCTAGGCCTAATCTGCAACAGAACTAGCAACAACAAAAACAAATCCACTTACATTCAATGGAACGCAAATGCTAAAAATCAGGTCTTGGTCCTCATCCTAGTTTCATCCGCAAGAAGTAAACACTTAACATAACGACTGGCACTGGAAGTAGCATCCCCCATTCCTGACAGAAGCATGCCAAGGACTGAAAACATCTTGAACGGCCACCTCCAAAGGCCAGAATTTCAACTTCACAATTGGGTAATTCCTTACAATTGGAAAAAGCTCAGCCCTTCTCCTAAATATTGCTAAAACACTGGTGGCAGACTTGGTGTATCCCTTTCCACCACATAGGGAAGACAACACAGTGTGCAGATTTCTTTATGTTAAAAAAGCAACCCAGAACAAAGGAAGAAATCCATTAAAACAGATTTTTCCATGTATTTCAAGACTTACTTGCTCTAACAAATACTTTGTATCAACTGAGTAATATATTTAGTATTACCCAGAACATGGAAAAAATCAATGGAACAAGGAACATCAACAAAATGTTAAGAATGCCAAACATTAATAAATGTAACCTAAAACAAAATCAAGGTTTGAATCTCCTGCTCCAAGACTTAAAAATATTTTAAAAAAACCAAAACCCCACCACCTTTAGACATAAACAGCACTAATGCATTCAGCACTAAAACCAGAAAAATAGTTCAAATTTAAGAATGTCAATGGTCTTAGACGTGGTAACAGCAAGGTACTGCTCCTTTGGCTTTGAATACAGAGGATCTGGACTATTTTTGACTATATACTAAAAAAAATGACAGGTAGATTAATGGACTACTTATCTACACTCAAGAAAACACAAGCAGCAGCCTGGTGTAGGGAAAAATAATTTTGGAGAAAAACAGAAGTGTTTCTGTGACACATTTTAAACTTTCACATTAAAACACAGGGAGAAATCATCGTTTTTATCACTACAGCTTACATGAGTTTCAAACAGAATTGAACTCTGGGACAGAAAGGAGCTTTGCCTGGTAGTCCTAATGACAGAACCCAGTGTCAGCAGAAAATGTAATGCAGAAAGAACACAGGTTTACAGCTGCTTTCATTCAATATTACGAAGAATTCTAGTTTCTGCAGCAGGTCTTCAGAATAAAGGATTGTTTTGTTATAACCATAAGAACAAGTTGATTTTTTCTTCTTTTTTTCTTTTTTTTTTTGTAATTAAAGAAGCTCTTTTTCAAATAGCACAGGTTTTTCTTCACGAGAACACCAAATTTTAAGTGGCCATTTTTGTTCCTGGTACTGAGAATCATATGACAAGCAGCAAAGACTGAGTTTTTTTTTTTTTTTTTCACATTGCTTTGGTGAATAAGGAGCAACAATAAAGCCAAGGACTAAAGTTCTTCCTCCTAACAGAGTGAGAGTAAGCAGGAACTAGGGAAAGGCAATCACAGACGCAGACTCGCCCTTGACAGCAGTCAAGATGCTCAAGGTAAAGCAGGATAAGGAATGTTTGTTCCCTGCAGGGAAATGGGTAGGGGAGGTTGTAAAGAATATCTTTTGATATTTCAAAGAACTCCTTTTTTCTTCAAAGCAGCTGAAAGCGAAAAGGGCAAGGTGAGGCCTGGGCTTGCAATGGCTGGCAATTGTCAGATCCTGCCCCACTTTTGGCTCTCTCAACAATGGATTTCTCCACAGTTTACCAAAAACTTCCTAGGACAACATCTTCAGCTAGTAATTGGGACGAGCTGTATTTCTCTCAGAAATGTCACTGCTGTGGCACAGTTCAGAAGGCTTCTTGTCAATTTACCTTTATTTCTGCTATTTGCTTGAAGGACTGGGGAGACCAAATAGCCCCACCTACCACCTCTCTTTTGAAAAGCAGCTCTACCACCAGGCTAACCTATCTCATTTTAAAAAATGAGCTACAGAACATTGAGTACATAAAAAAAAATAGAAAATTGACAGACACTGTCATAATTAAAAAAAAAAAAACAAAAAACAGCAACAACAAAAAGACAGAAGCCATTGCAAATTTTCAGCCTGTTTGGAGGTTTGGGGTTGATTTTTTTCCCTTGTACCTGTTCTAACACTGGTACAGATTTCCTCTTTGGCAGCCTTCTCCCCATTTTGCTTGCTACAAACCCTTGTTTTCTTTACCAACAGGGATATGCTCCCATCTTTCTCAAACCTATTTTCTATATGGCCCCACCTCCACCCCCTAAAATCCAGAGACTGCGCCATCATCTCTCCCCAGCTGCCATTTCAGCACTTTCTTTCTTAAAAATCAGCAAAGGATTGAAGAAAGAAAAAAAGGTATATCCTTTCCTCTGTCTTTCTTTTATTTTTTGAAAGGAGCTACAGCATCACCCAAGAAGAGCCATCCAGATATCTCAATTAGTACATTAAACCAGCAGGCATATTAAAAATGCCTTGGATTTGGGTATTCATCTCCTTCCTAATACTATGTCTCATTTCCCCTATATCTTGAAAAGTTTTTGAAATGTACATACAAAGGCTCACATTCATCACGAAGCAAGGAAATAACCTGAAGTCTGGAGGTAAAGATGAAGAAACTCACTTTAGATCAAGCTACAAGCCAGGGGCAAAGGCAGAAGTTCCTTGACCTCCAACACAATACCACTTGGTTTGTTTTTTTTTTCTTTTTTACTTCTAGAGAAATATCCTTTTCACACTGACATTCTGCTCCCAAAAACAGAATCTATAAACCCATTTCAGCCTCTCCTTATAATCTCTATTTTGATTGTGTAAGAAGTCTCACAGAACCTGCAATTTACCCTATTAACCCAAACATCTTAACAATCCCTCCCACATACTAAAGAAAATGGTCCGTAGGAGGAAGGCTTGCCTTGCAGTCAGATGCACAACAGCATTAAGTTCTCAAGTTTGGATATGATTTCCAGAATTTTTCCCTGAAAACCAACTCCACCCTTTTCAATCTAAAAGACACAACCTCAGACAATGCTGGGTGTGCATGGAATACTTCCTAATCCATTAGAGCATCTATTGCAAAATAAGTATAGTATATGTAAGGGGAAGAGCAGATGTTACAATGTCTTCACAATGACCAGTTGAAATGCAGTTCCCTATGGTCAATAAAAGTCCAATCTTTCAATAAATAAAAGATTTAATAAAAAAAAACATCATAAACTGAACTGCATAAAACAGGTTGGGAGAGGTAAAAGGGAGGCAAAGGAAAAGCTCTATGATAAAAATCAAACTGTGTGTCACACCAGCCAAGCAGTCAGTCACTGCTGCATCTGCATCAGAAAGACGCTGTGTGGAAGAGATTCTTTGCAATTTTTAGAGGGAACGGAACGCTCACCTCAACTTTGATCTGTGGCACCCCTGT
The DNA here is from genome assembly GCA_025769975.1 of Gallinago jamesoni. NCBI lineage: Eukaryota > Metazoa > Chordata > Aves > Charadriiformes > Scolopacidae > Gallinago > Gallinago jamesoni. Next base: position 73,382,444 of record JAOQGH010000001.1, on the reverse strand, counting down.
ACTGCTTACGCTAGGCTTTACTCTGGCATTCACACGGCAGCTTCCTCCCCATCATCTCCAAACTTATTTCCTCCTGCATTCCTTGAATCTGTAATACACCTTTAGCAGCTGTTCTAACAAAAGCGTTCACTGTGCTACATTTCTACTTTACAACACATGTGAATATGTTTTATTGACATAACAGGGAATCCACCTGTCTAGAGAGACCTGCAGATCTTCTCTGAAGACCACCCTTTTTTTCCCCTTGAAGGGGTCTTCTCTTCACAGAGAAGAGAGACCTGCCTCCAGGAATGGGAAATTGGTCTCCATTGTCCATTTACTCCTTTTCTGTCTTCAACACCCAAAAGCAGGACAACCTGGACTAGCCTCTTTTTCATCACAATGTATTTTCCCCTAAACTGAAACATGAAATCAATTATTAGGACATAGTAATTAATTTATGTATTATTGATAAATGAGTGACATAAAAGATAATTAGCACACAAAAAGATCATTCCGTACCCTTTCTATTCAGAATGTAACTACTCAACACTCTTGTCAATTAAAAACACTAGGTTGTTTCTTCCCTATGGGAACGACAAATGGAATCTCAGATGTTTTGTAGCATTAGGAATCAATGAGATCTAGCTATCCCAACTGTTCAACTCAGGGTCTGAAGTTGTAGCACTCTCCCCTTGACTACAGTGAGATCTGGGAAAGAAGTTCATGGAACAGTTACTACCATCAGCCCCTCCCAGAATCACCCCTTTTTTACACCTTGACTCTGAGTCTCAGCCTCAGTAACAGCACCGTGCAGCTAACACAAGTCCGTGGATTTCAGCAGTTAACAGGGAGGTAAAACAAGATCTTAGTTTCAGCTTACCTATGGCTCTACTGACAGCTCTGCTAGTGACAAAAAAAATCACGTGGAAGTGAGAAGGGAAGAGGAAAGAGGCTGACAGCACAACTGCCATGGGAAATGGAGAACTAGGAAAAATACAGCTCCAAGTGTTCACCTCACTATGAAGAACACTGCACCTTTATCATTAATGCTTGTTTGCAGAACAGTGTTATTCAAGCTGCAAAAGGTATTTTGCTTTCTAAAAGGTATTTTGCTTAGCTAATCCGAGGACATGTTTCCAATAAACCAATTGTCTCTACTGCTACAGCAGTTTCTAGAATGCTGTTTTGGAGGCCACACCTCAAGACACTGAAGACCTAAGAACAGTTAGCAGATGCTCATAAGTTATCTCCTTTAGGAGATACCTCAAGGCAGGTCCAAATTACAAAGTCAATCTTAGGTAGCAGACGGGTCAAACAGTTAACGAAGGGTCATCTGGTATATGACCCAGCATATGATCCATCATACGCTGTCATGGAAGTCTCTGCCTCATCTTAATGAGAAGGGGGCAATATTTGAAACATCCTGGAAATATGACTTTCTCTGTCGTAGGGAGAGCAGGTCTGAAAACAGTTCACAGCCTTTCCAAGTATAAAGCACAATTAATTGTCTTCCACACAAAGATACCAGAATGACACCCATCTAAAGAAAACCTGAAGGAAATACATATGGATGCTGAATATAAGCCATACAGAGATAAAAACTGATGTCTTGAACCACTTGTTAAAATTGCTTTAGAAAAATAAATCCAAGATAAATCAACTCATTCCTGACACTGCTGCTTCATAGTGATGCTTAAAGACAACCTCAAGAAAAATTCCTCTTTTGCACACCAGAGACTAGTTTTCCTAAGACTATCACGTAACGGTTTGAGAATCTTCGGAAAGGACGCATTTTTAAAAATTGAAGAATCTGAAAAATGGTAGTATGTATTTAAATACATTCTACATAATACGTTGAGCAGCTGCAGCGCAATCTGTCCACTGCTGCTGCATTATCATCCGCCCTCTACACACGCACCACAGAATGTAAAGTCACTGCAAGCAGGTGAACCCCAAGCACACCTCTTTGAAAGCATATCACGGGCTTCACCTCCTTTTCGCGGGGAGATTTGTAGGCTGCAAGAGTCAAAGGAGATGGGAAGATATTAATCCTTCCCATTCCCTCCCTGCACAGCCCCTCCACCCTCGCAGACAGGCAACTGCACTCCCTGCCATGGCTTTCATCTGCTTGTCCCCACCTTCGCGCTGAGTAAGGCTAAAGATGCTGGCAGCGACCTTCCCAGACACAATCACCCCCCGAAGGGCAGACATCCACACCCCCCACGGCACCCCCAAGTCTTTCCTCCACTACAGTCACGCTTGCAAGTAGGTGATAACATTCCTCATCCACACACCCCAGTTCCTGATCTTCAGTGAATAATCCATTCTTTTCCCTCCCTGCAGCACCCAGCCCCACCGCTGCCCAGCACCAGCCATCCTTCCACTTCCCTCTTAGGATTTTTTTTCCCTACAAGAGGCTCTCAGCTCTTTCTCCCCACCCCACCCCACTCCACCTGCCTCTGCACGCACGCCCCTGCAAATAAAACCTACATTTCCTCCCACGTCAGCCGTTTTGCTGAAGAAAGGTTCTTCCTCCTCTGCCCAGGTTTCCCCGCAATGTGATACAATACACCCCTCATCCATCCATCCATCCATCCATCCATCCGTCCGTCCGTCCGCCTCCCCGGTCGGTGTGTACACAGCCAGTTTTCCCTCCTCCCTTCCCCCACCCCACTCCCTGTCTCAGGCTTCTCCCAGCCATGGGGGGAAGGGAAGAAGGCACCGTGTGAATGAACGGGCTGGAGGGACTTACCAGGGATTTGGGGAGGAAGGAGTGGAAGATGAGAGAAAAAAAAAAAAAGAAAAAAAAAGATGCCACAAAGATGGGCGCTCCCTCCGGCGTGACAAGTGCTGCTCCAGTTCCGGCTCCCCGTCGCGTCTCCGGCTGGGTACCCCTGCTCCTGGATCCCCCACTAGCCAAAAAGGACGGTGAGGAAGCCTCCTGGATTCCTCCCTGCACTTGTACTCCAAAGGAGGGGAAGGTACCACTGAAGTGGCCAAAGCAAGCAAGGGATGGTGGTGGTGATGATGATGATGATGATAACCTTCTTCTGGACAATGTCTAGCGGATGCCTTAGGGACCAAGAGGGATTTCTGAGGGGGGGGAAAAGGGGAGTAATTCACTGTCAAGGTAATTCCCAAATTGTCCTCCCCTACGGGGGAGGAGGGATGGGAAGGAGGAAACAGAGCACTGGCGAAGAGCTGCAGCTTTCTATGTAAAACAGATTCAATCCTCGTGTCTCTACTTCCTCAGAACCAAACCCCTAAATGACTCTGAAGTCACCAAAACCTAAGAAGACAAAAAGGAGAAACATCCCTATTAGACATAAGCAAACATATCAAGGTATCTAATAAAGACAAACTACATCTCAATGCAAGGTACCGCACAAGCCGGTACTCAAAGCCAAAAGAAAAGGACAGGATGAACGCAAGCAGGGGAAACGTACAACTTCAAATAATTTGCAGAAATACACTAGCACAGAAACCCATTTTAGGAGGGGAAAAAAAAGCCAGATGCTGAAGCAGTTTGTTCTTCCACCGAACAACGTGCGTTCAAAGACAAATCGGTACCTGCACGTGAACGTGGGAAGAAATCAAGTTTTACAACCTTCAGAAACTACTGCTATTTATTTGTGCAAGTCTTTAAACCCCTCGCCGAGAGGAACACCCAAGCATTCAGATGAGGAGACCGGGGAAAAGTAGGTTTTCAAGTCAGAAGCACGTATATTGCTCTGCATTAGACCCCGCTGCCACGCAAAATCCAACAGTCGATTATAAACGGTGACCAAAAATAATAATAATTAAAAAAAAAAAACCCAAAATAAAATAACGCGCCTTGAGGGCGCTTGCTCAAACGATGGGAGTTTAATTAAGGATTAACGGTCGCACCCTCGGAAAGCGGAGCCTAGGCAGATCCCACGGCCGCCAAGTCACCCGCGTGCAATTAGCTCTTTTTTTAAAAAAAAAACAGAAAAAAATAAAAAAAAAAAAGAGGGAGAAAACCTAGTTTTTAAAAGATTTCGTCGGGAGTCCCAAGGCCAGGCACGCACACACACACGCACACACACCGCACCACGGGGAAAAAACTACGGCCCCCCCCACACACACCCCGCGCGCGCGGATTGTCACGCTCACGCGCACGGCAGCGCTTGGCAGCTGGCACCCACCAACGCGCGTGGGGGGGGGGGGGGGGGCGGGGGTGTGTGCGGGGGTGTCACACACGCGGGTTAAGGCGGGGGGGGGGGCGAAGAGCCGACCTCCACGCACCCGCGGGGCTACACCCCAACGCGACCCGCCGGCGGAAGGCGCCGGGAGAGGAGGTAGCGCGGCAACCCCCCCTTGCAACACTCCTCCCCACCCAGCCGCCGCCGCTCCCCCTTTCCCCGCAGCGACCCCGCAGCCGCCACCGCCGCCACCGCCGCCACCACCACCACCACCACCCACCTTGGGCGCCGCGGCTGGCCGGGTGGCGGTGGCGGCGCGGGCGCGGCGGGAAGGCGCCGGCAGCTCGGCCCCCGTTCCGCGCCCGCCGGGGATGCACAATCACCATGGGCGCAGCGCGGCGGCGGGGCGGGACGGCTGAGGGGACGGTCCCAACCTCCACCCCCCCTCCCACCGCACACACACACACACCGCTTCCCCCCCACCCGCCCCTCTCCTCCTCCCCTCCTCGGGCACGGCGGACCCCACCCCCGGGTTCGCACCCCGCTATCTCACCCGCCCCGGGCACCGCAGACTGAGGGGACCTGCGGGGGGTCCGTGCGCCCCGCCGGCGCCCCCTCCCCTCCCCTCCGGCACCAAGAGGGCTCCCGGGGAGACTCGCCCCTTCCTCCCCGCAGTCGCTCGGCGGCGCGGTCCTAAAGGGGAGCGGGCGACGCGACGCCACACGACGCTCCGCTCGTCCCCCCCCCTCCCTTCTCAGCGTCCCTCCTCCTCCCCGCGGCTGGGGCGAGGAGGCCGGCTGTTCCTGCACCGAGACCCCCGCCCCCTGCCGCCGCCCGCGCTCGCTCCCGCCGCCCGGCTGAGGCGGCCACGGCGCGAACGGCCGCGCGGGGGCGGGGGAAGGCCGGTGCCCGCCGAGAGGGGGGGGTTAGGCGCGAGGCGGGGAGGGGGGAGCGCGAAGGCGGCGTGAGGGTCACTCCCGTGCCCCGCCGCACAGAGGGCGCAGGCCGGCGCGGCCCTTCCCTAACGACCGAGGCCTTCCTGCCCGTTCCTGCCTTCCCCCGCCCGCAGGTCTGGGCCCGAGGCGAGAGGCGGGCTCCAGCCGCAGCGGGGGCCTGCTCCCCCCCACCCCCGCCTGCCCGCCGGCGGGGACCGACACGGCCAGGCCGTCAGGGGGTAGGGCGAAACGGGTGAGGCCTGTGGTGCTTGTCGGGACGTGGCGAGCGAAGCCGGAACCATTGTCCTTCGTGTGACAGGTGAAGGTGTGAGGACCAGCGCACCCTCACCCGTCCCACACAGGCGGCGCACACCCGGGGCTGCCTTGGCTGTCGCCGCCATCATTTCTCTGAAATACCGGCTGTCGGCAACAGACGACCGTGAGGTATGAGGTGCATGGGTCAACACACGGTGTTTTATCAGTGGCCGTGGCACACCCGCTGGGTTTCCTCCATGCCACAGCCCTGCGCCCGGCTACAACCTGTTATCTGGATATGCCACGCTGACAGCGTGTCACCCCTAAACCACGTGCCGGGCACGCTTTTGACACAAACCACCCGGAGCATCAGTGGTCCTTCCTCCTTCCCACCGCCTGTACAACCCTGAGTGGTTGAACTGGCGCTTGCAACACACATCTGCTTGCTGAGCGAGGCGCCTTGAAAGTCCCCCAACTTCCACCTTGTATCTCCTAATCGCCTTATAGAACCACAGAATGGTCAGAGTTGCAAGGGACCTTAAAGATCAGCCATTTCCAACCCCCCTGCCGTGGGCAGGAACACCTCCCACCAGACCAGGTTGCTCAAAGCCCCATCCAGCCTGGCCTTGAACCCCTCCAGGGATGGG
>JAOQGH010000001.1:73341083-73355332 GCA_025769975.1 Gallinago jamesoni | reverse complement strand
TGATCCTGTCATGTGCGATACCTGGGGCTTCCTGGGAGACCATTCAGAAGCCAGCCCAAAATATGTCCACCAAACTTTCCTTTCCTTCACGCTTTATCCCTCCCTCACACCTACCCCAGCTTTGCCATCAGTTGCCTTGTGAAGAAACTCATCTGCTGATGAATTTCCGCAGTCAAGGCTGGGTTCTGGAGTTGCCTCCCTCCTCTGCAGTGGGTGCCCTCAGCTGCCTGTCCTATTGCTGCAGCAGCTATCAGTGCCCTTCATCCAGATCTTCTCCATCGAGATGTTTGTCTATGGCCATCCACTGTAATGGCCGTGTCTGAGAACTCAGAATGCAGATCCAGAGTTCAGCATGGGTTGGTGCAACGTGTCCCAGGCCGGGCACTGAAAAGGGGGATGGAGACGGGTGGGATGGGCTCACTGTGGTTGTTGTGTATTTGCTGGGTTGGACTCCACTGTCCCATGAGCTACCATGGTGGCCAAAGTAATTCAGGCTAGCTATGAAGGGGACCGCAAAGCAAGGAGAAGCTTTCTCAAGGACATTATCTCTTTTCCAGGTGAAGTTAACACCGAATCTCTTCTCAGCACTCCTGGTAAGCTCCTATCTCTTCAGGCTTCTTTCCTCCTTTCCACCTTTACTGCTACCCACATAGTCCCAGAAATTATCCATTGTGCTCAGAAGCTCCTCTTCCCCACTTTTGACATGTAGCGGTGCTCTTCCAGAATGTATAGCTCTCTGGGAGTCCTTTCTGTGCTCCATGCCAGGAGATTAACTTGGGGTGACCTAATGGCCTGTTCTCCACGGAAATGCCAATCTCACCTGGTGGACCAGGGCTCTCTGAAGCTGTTTGCACTGCAGGAAGCCATGAAACCTGAAGCTCATGGGGCCTGGGCTTGTGGGAAGAGACTAAATGTGAGGGGGTAGGAATTGGCCAGGTTCACCAGTTAACTAGGCAAGACTGGGACACAGATGGTGCATGTGTCTGCTGACAGCTAGTGGCCATGCTTGGCTGCTCAGGGAACAGAGGTGGAGAAAGACCTGAAAGCAAACTGAGCAGTTGGGGAGGTGGAAATATTGCTCTTTTACTACTGTCTTCCCTGCCATGCCCATGGCTATGTCACTGGGGGGCAGCAAAATGTACGTAGAATCGTAGAATGGTTAGAGTTGGAAGGGACCTTACTGATCATCAGAGTTCCAACCCCCCTGCCATGGGCAGGGACACATGAATGGTAGAGTAGATGGAGGACACTTGATGAGTGCTTGTGCCTCCTTAGAGAGAGAACCCTTGCTGTGGAGGTAGCCCCAGGGGTAGGGCACAGACCTGATGGGAGCGTAGGCATTTACAAGATAAGCTGGTCCTCCTGGACTCACAGTGGGGAGTGGAGGAGAGGGCCAGAGGCTCGAGAAGAAGCCTCCCTGCTTTTTCTGTATGAGTCATTTTGAATCCGGCACTGCTGGCCTCAGGAATGGTTTCTCTCTCTGCTGGGGCAGTCTCTCAAAAACATCCCGCTGAGGTGGTGGGGGGATCAGGCAGGGCAGGGAGAAGGGGGACACACGTGGTGGATGATATGGTTCACCAGACAAAGGAGAAGCAGCAGCACTTGGTGGTTGCTGGGAAGTGCACTGCATGTGTAGGAGAGCTCATCTGCGAGTGGTGTCCTGTTCTCCAGGACAGCAGTTCCACAGTCTCTTCTCTGCCCTGTTACTCTGCTCATCAGCTGGCTAGATACTGTAGATCAAGTTGACCAGCTGACAACGCTGACCACGCTGGAGAGTAAAAGTGGAAGCACAATATTTTATATGCAAGGTGCATGGTCTTCCTTGTAGGGATGGAAGGTGAAAGCAACCTGTGCCACTCGTGTTCAGTGTGTGATACCTGACAACCTGTAGGAGGTTAGATAAGACTTGGTGGCCAGACCAAACTGGCGGTGGCTAACCTTCCTCGAAACCTGTAAAGACCAGGCATGTAGCCTTTACAGCAGTCTTTGGCTTCAAAACGCTTATTGTTGAGGGATCAAGAAGAAACTCTTCACAAAGGATGTCTCATGGGACCCTCTGCAGCATCCGTATCGTCAGCGAAAGCCTGCTCTCACTCTGACAAGTCAGGTGATAACACCACCACGATCGGTGCTGTCTATGAACCCTACGTGGCATGGCTGCTGGTTGGGAGCGGCGAGCCATCAGCAGAACTGTGGGAGGGAGAAAGAGGCTGAAAACTTAAGATCTTTCAGAACATCTTCTCTTTTTTATTTTTTTTTTTTTTTTCCCAGCTGCAGCTGTCACACCACCTGTGCTTCTTAGTCCTGGTGAGTTCATTCTCAATTCATTCACAGCCAAATGTTGCAGACCCCTCTCCTTGCCCAGTCCCTTGTACACGCAGGGTCCTGCTTTCCCGGTCTCCTCCTAACCACAGCCATGATGCTCAGAAGACTCCTTCTCTCTTCACCCATGTGTTTTGTCTGGGCTTCTGGCTGACACAATGGCACGTGGTCAGGAAAAGCAGAAGTCCTCTATAACTGTTGATGAAAACTTGCGCTTGGCAGTCAGTCCTCCAAGTCCCTTTCCAGTTGGACACTGGGTAAATAATAAAATGTACTGGTTTACTGTGCTACAGGTTGGGTTGCTTTATCAATTCAATGTCCTTTTGACCCCTTGTCATGGACATTAAAGAACTGGTGGTCTGGGGATGCAGTTTCTTAAAGGAGTCACCGTTCCTTAGGAAGAGGCAGTCACAGGCTCCTTCGCTTCTTGTCTGGATGGACAGAAATTTACCTGACCTTTTGAATATCAAGATTTTTTGAAAGTCGAGATGCCCGTAACAGTGTCATTTTGAACAGTAGTGGTAATACTTTATGGTAAAGCTTAGACAGATTTTTAGCATTGTTGACTGGGTAGATTCGTATTAGATTTGTACCTTCTCTTACAGTTTCGGGTCAGTAACAGGGATATCTTTTTCCACATTGGAAGTTACAATGGAGGGCTCTTGAAAGAGCTTTCCAGTCTAGGAAGGAACCATGGTAAATCACACTAACTTTGCTCCCCTCTGTCTTCCAGTTCAGTCTGACAGTGAAACTACGACGGCTTCATCAGGTACGTTTGAGTCTGCTGCCTCCAACCCCTCCCAGACCCACTTTCATCCACCCTGTTACCTCCCCAGGCAGGTACTGGCCAAGAACCGAGCTTTGGTCCCCTGGGAAATTCCCTTCACCCTGTTCCTCGAGTTAGAAGTACTGGAGAATGACTGTGGTGGAAGCTGGGTGGCAAACCCAGGAGGAGAGGAACTGGCAGATCATCAGGTCAGACAGGATGGGTCAATATTCTGTCATTTTCAGTGGCCAAGAGCAGGCATTTCAGAAGGAAATGCAAGAGAATCCACCATAGTAAGCTACAAGGTGCATTAGGTAGACAAGAAGGGAGCCTAGTTTGTGTCCTGAAGTGTGAGATTGCTGATCTATTAGAAACACGTGTCTCAAACATGTGACTACGTTTTATTTACTCATGTCTGTCCCCTTCACGGTCCCCTTCTGTGTCGAGGATTCCCAGTAGGCTTGTTTTGCGCTTCGCTCATCTTTCCCTTAGTTTTATCTTTAGAAGCAACGGGAACCAAAAAGGTCTGCCTCGTTTTCTCTAAACCATCCCCTTCTCTCTCAAGAAAGTGGGAAATAGAGGGTAGCATCCCTCCCTAAGAGCCCAGAGGGCAGTGATGGAGTGATGGAGTTATACCTGTGCCAGAATGAGCTGCCCCTGATGCTGGATTGCACCTCGTGTGTGTGTCTGTGTGTCTCTGTGTTCCCAGATTGTCGTGAAGAGAAGTTCCCTTGCACACGCCTGTACTCTGTTCACAAGCCGGTGAAGCAGTGTATCAGCTACCTCTGTGTGACAAGGTGAGAAGCCAGCGGTCCCTAAGAAAAGCCCTAAAAACTCTCCAGAAACAGCATGGCCAGTCGAGCAGTTGTTTCCTTTTTGAAGACTAGAGGTTCCCCCCGGGGAGCTAGTTGGAGAGATCAGTCCCATCCTCGCAGTGTCCTTTTAGGGTGATTAATTAAAGCTATACAATACCGATTATCTGGGCAGCACTAAGGAGCTGTAATGGGCCCCATATTGTAATCCGAATTTAAGATCTTTGGCTATTTAATTACATCTTGATAAAGATTACTTTCCTATTGACAACAGCCTTATCATAGAATAGAATCATAGCCTTATTCTAGACTAACTAATCCTAAAAAAATTAGGATTTGCCTCCTCATCAATGAATATTGATTATTGCCTGTATCCCTTTTTTTTTTTTCTTCTTTTTTCCCCTTTTTTCTTTTTTTCCTTTGGGTCCCTGTGCCTTTCTCTGTTCTCCTCGCCGTGCTCTCGGTGATCCCTCAGTGTCCGTCGCATGTACATCATAAACAAGGAGGTGTGCTCTCGCATTGTCTGCAAGGAGAATGAGGTCATGCAAGGTGAGTGACAGCACAATCTAGCCCAGAAGAATGGCTGCAGCCGTCTAGTAGAGTCTCCAAATTAACTAATTACCCAACCCCTACCCAGAGGTGGGACTTCTCCCTGGGCTTGGCTTGGGGAAGCTCTAATGCAAGGCAGCCTTGAATGCAGTATGCAAGCCATGAGAAACCCTGGGAAGTGCATCTCATACTAGTAAGAAGTATGAGGGCTCTGCCTTCCTCGATCTTCATCATGCTCTACTGGCCCCAGGCACACCCTTACTCGGGAGTAGCATCCCTCTGAGGTTAAAGAGTAACTCTCAGTATTTCAGTTTGTGGCTAGAAACGGGATCTAGTCTAGATTTCTTACACGGCCTATGTTGCAGAAAAATACGAGTGATTTTAATATGTATTGTGCATGAATAAAGCCAGAAGGAAATAAATAAAGGCCTAAGGACTTGTTCGCTTACCTCATGTATATGAGGATTCAGCAGTTCCAGCGTTTTCTGTAAGTGCAGTGAAGGAGGTACCTCTAACTATTCTGGTGGTGAGGAACCTGAAGGAAGCTTTGATTATCTGTCAACATGTGTGTGTCTGCTATGTCTTCAGATGAGATCTGTCGCCAGCTGGCTGGCCTGCCTTCTCGACGTCTCCGCCGATCTGGGCAACCCCTCCATCTCCCTTGCAGAGAACTTCTGGAGCAGCAGCGCAGAGGGCCTGATGCTCTGTGAGATACCAACAGCAGGAGAGAATAAAGAAGGGAGAGAAGAGAAATCATCATCCACTACCTACAGCCCAAGACAAGTCCTTCTCACATATGATTTCCCCACCATTTCCTTGCTTCTCTATCTTCCCCCACATCCTCTTCTTCAGGTGCTGCAGTACACAGAGTCCCCTCTCTGCTAGACTGTCATGGTGGCTGTTGCCATCTTCAGATTTAGAAGATGAGGATGTGGGATGCTCCCCTCTTTTCTCCCCAACTCTGTTTGGCAGGCCATGAACTACTCATTTCCCAGAGGTCCTTGTAAATGTACTGCATCTTCCCTTGTCTTGCCCCTGCAGAGAGACATGCATGGGGACAGCAGGTAGTCCTCTCCATGGTACAGATGGCCCAAGCTGCATCTCATGGAGGAGTGCAAACCTGTGTGCCCTAGGACTCCTGGCCTAGGTTTCTCGTGTGGCATCAGTATGAGTTTGGATATGGTTAGTCAGCCTGAGCCTCTCCAGTCCTCCTGAGCCACAGGGTTCTCCTGTGTCTGCTGGCCTCAGAGAAGTGACAGTACTGGGAGATGAGCTCTCCTCAACCCAAGACAAACCTCATTGTCCCTGTATGGCAGCAGACCATTTATAACTACCTCTGGGAAGTTCTTTGTCTCAAGCCCATTGCCTCCCTCACACACAACTGCTACTGAAAGGAAGAATTCTGGATTTAATATGGCATTATGTTTTTCTCAAGAAGATGATGTTGGAACAGAGTGCTGCCTCTTCCCCTCCCTCATCTCCTCTCTCCCTTTCTGTCCCTCGCTTCCTATTGAAATCTCTTGATCCCATTCCAGGCAAGTTCCAGGGAGCAGGAAGGATGGCTGCCTCCGATCCTAAGCCCAAGAGAAACCACGAAGAACATGTGTGTCCTCACAGAACTGAGAATTCACAATGAATTAGCTTGTCCTGGTGACTTGTCTTGGTCTGGCTACCTCCAAACTTTCCAGTTGCTGAGCCCGCTTTCAATAACTCCACTTGAGTTCCTACCTCCTGCCCTGGGAGCTCCTGCACAAAGCAGAAAGGAGTGACAAATTGGACCTACTGCTACTGGAGAGTAGGGATGGAGGAGGAGTTTCTCTGTACCAAGAGTACACACGTTTCTGTAGAGAGGAGCACTGAGAGCTTGATCTCAAAGGCATTCAAGCCACTGGCAGCCACTGACTTCTATGGTGGGACAGCTGTGGAATTTGTGTGTGGAGGAAGGTAGGATGGAGATGAGATGTTAGAGGGAGCTCTTGGAAATTGGACTAGGCCAAGTCTCCACCCTGTATTTAGAGTTGAATGTAAGCTGATATAGATATAGATATAGAACTGTATAACATAGCTACTGTACAGTATATAGAAATTTAACATTCATGCAGTTTGGAGAATGGTTAGAAATCTTTTTGTTGCTTGCTTGCAGCAGGTACAGGAAGAGGTGCTCCTCCCCAGGAGAACACTGTTTTAATGCTAGAGTCCATATAGTGCACACAAAAATATTAAAAGAAAATTTATTTCCTGTTATTCTTGGCAACTCATGTGTTTGAGTTTATTTGTCTCTAGGTGTTTTTCCTCCAGATTGGTGTGCAGACTTTACTTCAGCCCAAATCTGGGTTTTTTGGACCTCTTTACCACCTGCTAGCCTCGTCTCCTGCTGCCGCCCTCCCTTCCTGAGAGATCGTTATATTTTCTAGAGATACAGAAAATTATCTTCAGCATTTTTTTTTTCCCCATGGATAGTTGTGCTAGATTTTCCTGACAGTTGATAGCTGCTGAGCACAGGGTTAACTCCTCCCAGCCCATGAGGTTTGTGTTGAGAACACATCTTTTCACTGCACCAGTGCCATGACTTGCATGGAGAACTACCATCTCCAAGTGGAGAACTACCATCTCCAAGAGAAATGGTAAGATGGTGGAAATAAAAGAAGAGCTGTGATACATCATCTCATAAGCCAAGAAGAATTTGTTCGCTGGAGGCACTGAACTCAGTAATGGGAATACCTGAAAGACTGCATAAAAAATTACACTCCTAGGTCAAAAGGATTAGGAAAATTTTTCTTTCATTGAATTGCTGACTTTCACATAGATTCATCAGACACTAACTATACATATTTTGGTCAAAAAGATGGAGCACTCAGAGCACGGAGGTGTCTAGGCAGTGTCTTCACGTGCAAGCAGTCAAGTCAAGTCTGCATTTAGATGGTATTTCTAGAACAAAAGCGGCTATGGCCCAAATTACCCATTCAACTGCCTCTAACAGTGTCCTGTAGTTCTTCAGGACTCAACCACACAATGCAGGTTATTGCACAACTCTATCCCCTGGAATCAGTGCTCCTTGGCTGATGCTGTGGTGTCCCTACCTCAGACTGTTACAGCCTCAGCCCCAGTGACTGTAGGTGTTGCTCCCATCTACGCAGACTTGCATGGGTTCTTGTCTTCGCAGCGTCCTACTGGCCTGTTCCACCAGCTGCATGGGCAAAGTATGCCATTGACTTCTCTAACTCAGTTTATTCTTCCCTTTCCTTACCCTACTGGGGTCCACACAGAGGTTTCTCCATCAGCATTTACACCCCCACCCCCCTCCCCAGATTTGTCTCCCCTGACACTCCAACCTGAATTGTCATGGTGCTGTGCCACCACTCTCCAGAGGTTGCCTGTTCTCAGCACCTTGCTTACACTGCTTTCTCTTTTAAGCTGGGGAAATGGTTTTAAATATAGCTCCAGCTAAGTCTTGTACCTCGTGAAGTTGGACTAGCCACAAAGAAAGCTGCCAGAGCCCCATTTTAGAAGCACGATCTAGGGTTTGTGGCTGATTTTCATAAACTGTTCTGACCTGGAATGGGAGTCACCTCCCACACGATGGTTGCTCTTGCTCATATTGCTGTCACAGCTCCTGAGTACCCGATCAACGCTGCCAGTTTGAAGGCTGCTGCTTCAAGGCTCTAGTGCCTGGTCCCCAGTTTGAAGAGGTACCTCACTTTGCTGGATGTAGGGGGCTGGAGAAGCTGGCCGCACCGAGGGCTTTCTGCTGCACCTGGAAAGCAAGGGTTGCTCCATCTTCTTATCCCTCCTTCTCCTCTTTGTTCTCTGCCTCTGTTTTCCTCATCTCTCCTCTTTCCTGTGTTCAAGAAACACAGTGAGGAGGACGGTGTGGCTGAAGAGGGGTGGCAGGATGGGAACTGGATGAGGTGGCACTCAGCATTGCCAAGTGGGGCTGGGGGCAGTGGGTGGCCCATGCCAGCTCTCCTTCTTGTCTTGTCCTTGCGCGCTGTGGCTGCCTCAGCTGCCATGCTTGGGGTTTTCTGAAGGGAAGGACACGCCAGTCAGAGCAGGGAGGGAAGAATGGCACCTCAGGTCAACCTATGCACTGTGGGACCAGCAACCTCATGGCTTGAGGCAGCGGCCACTGCTTGCCGGAAGGAGGTGGGGAAGGAAGAGGACAGCTGTGGGAAATCATGGGGAGGCTGTTGGAAGCAGCTGCCTTGTCGCCTGGAAGCTCCATGTTGCTTGGATCATGTCCACAAGGACCTGCAGCATGAACAAAACGTGTTGTCATCAGGCTTGGAGGGGTTCCTCAAGAGCATACCACTGGCTGGGCTGGGGGCTTGTCCTTCCCAGAGGGCAGTGGTACTTGCAACCCATCCAAAAAGAGTACCTTTATTACATAAAGAACGTAACATTTGTGTTGAAACCGCAAAGGATTTTAGGTTTTTTGGGGTGTATTTTTTTAAAAAAAAGATGATTTTAAATGTGTGTGATCCCGTAACTTTTGCTGCTGGCCCCACATGGTCTGACGTTGCTTGACAGCGTGCATTTGTCCAGTTGTGAGCAGCCCCTCAGCTGGGGCACAGGAGATCTGAATTCCATTGCTGGATCTCCTCTTCTCCTCCTGCTCTCTGATCTCCAGCATATTGCTTCGTTTCTCTCTGTTCTCTGCCACCCTTAGCCCTTCTAATGGAGCAAGCTGGAATAAATTCCCACAAAAGAGAGAGCTGGATTTAAGTCCATTTTAAAAAAAAAACTATATTAAAAAAAATCTGTGTGAAATATCATGAATCATTTTGATTGTCTACTTTTGCTATTAATGTAAATTTTTTTTCTTCAAAAAAAACCATTTTCAGTAATATAAATTAGATCAGCTAAAATACACGCTGCTTGTACTTGTGGCTGCTATGCTGACATACAAAAAGATTGAATCAGGGAAAGCATTACATGAACAGATTATCTTTCAGAATACCATTTTACTAAGATTGCAATTTCCACACAAATAAAGCTTCTCACAAATTAGACATGAACAAAAGGATGCAATAAATAAATACGTGTAATTCAGTATGCCAAAGTCATAAGAAATGTGAGAACTCACCTGCTTAAAAATAAGAATAAATGTACAGGAAGCTGTTAATTTTTGAAAATAAATATCCTTATTGAGATAGTATACCCTCCCAGTTAAGATCATAGATAAAATTGCGTTGAAATTCAGCAAGCAGAGCTAACTTCAAAGCTGGTTAGATTGCTCAGAGCCTTGTCCAGCTGAGTTTTGAAGAAGTCAGCAGGGATGGCGAATGCACAGCCTCTCTGGTCACCTATTCCAGTCCTGCACCACACTTAAGATGAGGAATATTTTCCTGATGTCGGATCAGAAATTCCTTTGTTGCAGCTTTCATCTGCTGCCTCTCTTCTTTCTGCCCTGCACCTCTGAGCAGGCTCTGGCTCCATCCCCCCTACAATGCTGCTGCAGACAATTGAAATAAGTAACGAGAGTAAACGTGACTCATGCCAAGCCTTAGTTTTATTGCAAAATAAGGAATTATAATGATTACAATTATTCTTCCTTTAGGGAAACTGTTTAAAAAAAAAATAATAAAGCAAAACCTGATAAGAAACAATGGTTCAATTAAAGGATTTACACTCTCTGTCCCTAAAGCAGGACACTTTGTCTGTGCTCATACAGCATATGCTTCTCGTGCTCTACCTTCGTAGCCTGAGGCCACTTTTGATTTCTCTGCCTTGGGTTTGGTAGCCTTGGGTTTCACACGTTTTGCCCTTAGCTGGATCTTTGCCTTTTTTGGTCTGACAGCTTTCATATTCTCTAAACTCTTGATTGATTGCTTTCTTGGCCCCGGTGGCTGCCAGTTTCTTGGCTTTCCTCGGGATTTCCTTCATAGCCACAGCTATTCTGGGCTTCCTGGCAATGCCAGTCAAGGGTCAGGTGGTTCTGGGCCTTTGCTGCCTTCTTGGCACCTTCCTCTTGGCTTGTTGAGTTTAAAGGAGTCTTCTTGTGCTGCCATTTTCCAGGCCCCCGTGCCCCAGCCTGGTGCGGCTGTTGCTCTTCTGTACGGCGTAGACTTCAGTTCCCTTTCAGAGTGGTGAGAGAAAGTTCTTTGCAAGATGCTAAGATGCTCATGAGGACCTCCACCCAAGGAAAGCTTGTACAACTGCAGGAAACTCCCAACACATGTCTGCAAGCCAAGGAACGTGCAACATATTACTCTTCAGTGAGGTCCCAAGCACTTCTGTCCCAGCCTTCCCAGCAAAGTGCTTCTCCAAAGATCATAGGGAAATTAAAATCAGGATTTATGACCCAGACCACAGGTGCAAGCTCTATTTGCACCGAGTAGCACGAGCTGCAGCAACTGCACAAACAGGAGCTAATTACAGGCAACTTTGGTCTGTGAAACCATAACCACAGCTAGAAGGTGAGTCTCATTGTGAAAAACTGCGGTGCAAAACTGAGTTTCTCCCCATGACTAGCAGATGATTGTAGAGATATGGAGCCAGTGACCTCCATCAGGGAGGGGGAGGATGTGATTTGGAGCAGGGTCTGGGATGCCCACACCAGGGGGCTGAGCTGTAGGAGAATGGAGTAATGGTGGAACGCAGCCTGCAGCTCCCTGAGCAAAAAGAGGGTGTCCTCTGGGTCTGTGCAGCATGGAGATGGCAGCCAAGTCTGATGGGCAGGACATGCTGGAGGCTGGAGCTGCACGTGCTGTGATGGGAAGCAGTGAGGTGCAAGCAGCTCTGGTGGGTACTTCCCCACCTCCAACCCTCAGCACGGGCAAGGCACATTCTGCTTTGATGGCAGAGTCGGTGTTTTTCTTAGTGTAGATGAGATAAGCTGCCAACCATGTCATGGCCTCAAGCTAGAGAAGACTCTTGAGAACATCTAGCGCAAGTACTTGGACCCTGGTCACATTTCTTACCTGTATTCGTGGTGGGGAAGCCATTTACTCCTCCAACTCCTCATCCCAAGCTATCCCCTTTCCTCCCTTCCCACTGGTGATCCCAGCACATGTCAGTCACTGGTAGCAAGGGATGGAGCTGCTGCTGCCTAGAGACACGGGGGGGGGTGGGAATTAATACAGGTGGGGAGAGAAAAAATTGTGGGGTCACTGAGGCAGGACTAAGGGTCATTAGTTCCTACAAGGAGCCCCAGGCTGGGTGAGCAGAGATGCAGGGCAGGAATGAGAGGCATTCACGGACTGTGGTTGAAAAATGTGTACTCAATTCAATAGTTTCACCCTAATTTGCCTCATCCCCCAGCGACATCAGAACCTCACCAGGGGAACAAAAATAAACTGCAAGTCAAGTTTCCAGGTTTTGCAGTGCATGCCTGGAAAGCCAAATTACTAGTAAAACACATCATAATGTATACTCTTAGTGCACACCCAGCAACCAGATGCCCTCAACTCTGCATCGGTGGCATCATCAACAGTCCTGCAACACGCAGCAGTGCACAGCACGAGGGTTTCATAAACCCACCCCTCTGGTGGTAGACCCCCACGCATCCTGAACTCCTGCCTTCTCTCCTTCCTGCTTCCTTCTCATGACCTTGGATCCCAGCTCTCGTCTGATACAGGTGTGGCCTCAGCGACACTCGCCCCACAGTGCTTTAGATTTGTGTTTGCACCACCACCACCACCACCACCACCCACCCTGGTGATGTCCAACTCAGGCTGACCTCACACATGTCCTCACAGCTTTCATTTATCTCCACGGAGCTGCTTATTCCACGCCGTGAAAGGCAGCGCTTTGCCGTGCTACTGCAGAAACCTTCTCCCCAGGCACGGCATCCACAGCTGAGTATCAAGATGAGCTGGCAGCTCTAGGGACAAGGCTTTTTGTCCCCTGTCCTAGACAGCAAGCTGCCTCTACATCTAGTGTGGGTATTTTTTACACCCGGGACTGGGGCAGTGGGAGCGATCTGCCTGGCAGAGGTACCTGACCACGTGTGTCCCCCTATGTGTTGGTCTGCCATTTGAAATAGGGTGATGAGCCTTTGTGGAACCAGCACAGAATATAACGGGACATGCTCATCATAAATAAATGCTTTAATATATGCTTATATTAAATAAACACATCACATTATATCTGCTTACAGCAAATAAGCCCATCAGCTCGTTTATTCACCCGTGTCTGAGTGCGGGGAACTCTGCTGTTCCCCTGCCCGAGGTCTCAGTGCAGGTCAGGGTCCGTGGTGCATCAGCACTTGCTCAGCAGAGAAAGTTCTTCTGCTTGAGGTTTTCGCTTGAGGCCAGGGGAAGCAGGTGTCGGCGCTTCTTGCGTTCAGCGTAAGAACCAACCAACTGGTGATGGCGGCGCGTGTTTCAAAATGCGACTTCTGAGCAAAGGGTGAATGGAAAAAATAAATATATGTATTTATATCGGTACACACCAACACATGACTTCCTGTTGACTAAACAAGCAACCTCTCCTCTGCTTCGGGGCTAGGTAATTGCTTTTAATTATTCACCACATTTTTGCTCTCTGATTTTTTAGCATTTTGCTTTCTGAATCTTCAGTAACAGTAATGGTGATATTCCTTCTCCCCTCTTACACCCAACCACTGCTCTTCAGCCTGCTGTTATTTCTTCATCGTCCTCACCTCAAGACAGGGAACAGAGCCTTGAGCAGAAGAAACCTGAAGTTACACTAGGACATACTTCAGTGATCCTGACAAGCTGAAGCAGTGTCTCCTGCCAGATAACACTCTAAACACACCAGCACAGGGACCCTTTCTAGCCTTCCCCACTAGCCTTTAACTGGCCCAGGCTTTGATCAGAAGCAGAGATGGAGTCATCTTCAGTAAAAATGGTTTTCTCTCCCACTGCCAGTCCCTTCTCCAAATAAGTTTGCACTGAGCAGAAAGGAAGGGATGTAATAGCTCCCAGCCAAAAGGGTCCCACTATATATTAAAGATTTGGTAATTTACAGCCAGGGAGCAAGCTGGACTCGCAGATATATCAGGGACCGGCAACCTTTCCATGGTTTTCCAAACTTTTCTCATTTTTTGACCAGAGCAGAGATGACATCTGCTAATGAGCGAGATCTTGGCACGAGACTACAGCTCCTGCTTTAGGCAGAACTGCAGAGGAGCTGAGGATCCGTCTCAAAATGTCACCCTAGACTTGCTAGGAAACTCTAAAAACACATCCACGTCAACACGTTTCTGCCCTGAGGATTAGAGCCAGAGGCAGAGAATCGCTGCCACTGACTGTGCACTTGCACCTCCAGTGTGAGAGAAGTTACTGGTCTAAAAGAGGGGCATGAGAAAGCCTACATCAGTATTCAGGCTTGAGAGCCCTGCCAAAAAGCGACATAAATATAGTTCATCTCCTCATTTGTTTGTTCTTTCTTTTTTGTCTCTGTGGAGAGCAAAGAGGCTCTCAACATTTAAGGAAAAGAGATGATGTTTTAAACATGGAAGAATGCACTCCACTTATAGGCAAGACCAGAGAAAGGATCTAGTTAAATGTTTTGTGAGACTTGACATATTAAACCTTTGAGAAAATCATTATGCACAAATGTAATTTATAGGGAAGACCAGGCTGGCCATGAAGATATTTCTTGACTCCTTTCAGAGCAGAAAATACTATGTAAAATTTTCTGCAAGCTTTTGTCTATGGAAATTAGGAGCCAGAACAAGAATAAAGCTGGAGCTACTTAAATTTATCTGATGAAACACAAACAGTTGTGATCTCTAAGAAGCAGATGTCCTGGGGTGTGTTGCTTTTCTTTTCTTTTCTTTTCTTTTCTTTTCTTTTCTTTTCTTTTCTTTTCTTTTCTTTTCTTTTCTTTTCTTT
>JAOQGH010000001.1:73327240-73339928 GCA_025769975.1 Gallinago jamesoni | reverse complement strand
GTGGCAGAGCCCTGGAACAGGCTGCCCAGGGAGGGTGTGGAGTCCCCTTCTCTGGAGATCTTCAAGCCCCACCTGGAAGCACCTGAGTGATGTGCTCTGGGCAACCCTGCTTTGGCAGGGAAGTTGGACATGGTGATCTCTAGAAGGTCCCTTCCAACTCTGACAATTCCATGATTCCATGATTCAGTGATTCAGCTTTGCAGTGCAGGTTCCTCACCCCTCCTGGTGCCTTGACAAGGCTACAGCACCCATGGCCACCTCCAGGCACTGAAGCGGGGCTCCCTCACAGCCCGGGCTCTCTCTGGAGCTGGGTCCCTCTCGCTCTCTTCTGCTGGGGCTCTCGGGGGGACACAGAGGAGGCAGGGGAAGCCCGCTGACAGTTGGGTGTCCCCTGTGCTCCTTTCTGCCAGGCAGTGGGCAGAGCTCCCTCCGCAGTGTGGCGGGGCAGGGCCACCATCTTCCTTCACCACACAGCTGCCTGCCCAGAGGCCCGGAGGGGTAAGTGTGGTTTTTTTGCCCACATTCATGCTCATGGTACGCATGCCCCCCCGCCTCTAACCACCAGACAATGCTTCCTGCCTCGTTAATGTTATTGACATTAATTCAGAATGATTTTGCAGGCGGGGAGGGCCCAATGGGGAGTGCAGCAAGGGGATGGGGGGAGTGGTGGTGGTGGGGGGGGGACCAATGGGTGCCGAGCATCTTTCAGAACCGGTGGCCCTTGGCATCTCAGCCCTTTGCTCTTCAAACCCCTGCAGCTCCAGAGAGACCTTAACTAACTCCTCCCTCAACCACACCCCGGTGAAACCCGGCATGGGGGTAGATAGATAGGGGTGGATGGGGAGGGGACACATTTCTGTACCTCCAGGCAGAGGGCTGCACAGACAGAGCCTGCGAGACAACCTCCCCACAACCCCATCACCCGAGACAGACCCTGGCCGTCATGGACAGGTAAAATGGGTGCTTCCAGCTTCTTGCTCGTGTAAGAAATTAGGGTCTTTCTCTTAGAATTAACCTGCTCTCCATTTGGTACTCACCGTCCCTTTCCCCGTCTGACTCAGTGATCTAACTCCCCGCCCCGTCCTGCGCTTGCACCTCGCAGTGTCTCTGTCATCCTTTCTCTTTGACTATCATCCGCCACCCCGTGCTCTTTTCCCTTTCTGTCATTTCTCTTTCTCATCACTATTCTCTGTTCCTTCTCATTCTTTCTCTTCTCTAGAAACAAACAAAAAAGAAACAACAAAAAAAGATGACAGAAAGATGAACATTCAGATGCTATCCACTGCTCAAGCATCTCAATCCCTGCCCACTCTTCTCTCCTTACCCACCTATTCTTTGTCTTCCATCAGATTTCTCTCTTACTTTGTGCTGCTGGCACCCCTGTGCTCGTAAGCACATACCGATCCAGCACTGGATTCCTCTACTTGCACTGCAATTACTCTGCCAGCTAATTATCACTAATCACTCTCCACAATTGCGCATCATTCGCACACTCGGAGGCCTTCGCTCTGATTTGAGGATTGGCTTCACGAATCTTTGTTTGAGGAGAAGGTCTCTGTTCGGTCTACTCCCGCGGCGCCTGGTTACAGTCACAGCTCCCGTGTCCTTGCTTGCTTTCCCTGGAGCTATCCTACAGCCGTAGAAATTGCACGTGTGTCCAGCACTTCATACCTAACTGCAAATTCACTCAGTTGCTTGCTGCACTCATTATTCTTCTTCTTGTACCAGTCACGTTCTGAAGTCCTCCCTATCAAACACCCCCCCCCCTCCCGGGGACAGTGAACTCCAGAGAGAAGGGAAAACGGGAACTGATGTTAATGAACATTTCTAGTTGAACAAATGGCTTCTGTGGTTCAAAATTATCTTCACTTTGCTATGACACTGAAAAATAACCCATTTTTCTGGGGCTTGGGGTAATTTCTTTTTCTTCGCCCTTAATTTGCATCCACATGCTGCTCCTCAGGGACAAAACCAGGGAAAAAAAAAATGGGAAGAAGTGAGAAAAGCAAAGGTTAGAAGAAGAATCAGAAACATTTTGAAAGAATTTTTTTTTTTTCCTGAAACTTCACCCCAAAAAAAGAGGAAAGGGAAAACCTGTTTTCCCTAAACTTTTTGATGTGTTGAAAAGCATCTTTTCACATGGGCTTTGATGAAACATCAGCATATTTGTCATTGTTTCTCACCTGGCTAATGTGGCTCTTCAACAAGCGATTGTATTTTTCACCATATTTCTCTCCTCTCTTTTCTGCTGTTGTGGCACATTCCAGGTAAGAGCTTTGCAACCCTCTGCTCTATCATACCTGTTCATTTCCCATGCGATTGTCTGGGCTATCCTCTCTAGACAACCTGAAGTGTCCTCTCTTGAGCAGCTCTGTTACAGGGGAGAGTCTTCCCCATATTCCTGCGATAACAGACACCTGAGAGGGACAAGCCTGGGGTGAAGCACTGGTTGACAGTTCATAGAATCATAGAAGAATTGTCTAGGTTGGAAGGGACCTTTAAGATCATCTAGTCCAACCATCAACCTAACTCTGACAAAACCGAAAAAACACATCGCTAAACCATGTCACAGTTTTTTGAGGGGACCAACGTGTGTGTGTGTTATGGCATGTAGACCCACGTTCATATGTGCTTGTACAAAGACAGGGAAAGAGAGTGAATCTAAGGTGGTGGGAAGTGGGGCAGCTCTAAGTGTGAGAAATAAATCACAACCGATGACAAAAAGCATAGAGTGCAAGGGAGAAAAGCAGATAGGGGGGAACACACACCCCATGTGAACTGCCAGAGAAAGGGGTGATGAAATGCAGCTGGATCAGTTTGTGCTCTGCTCCTGATGCAACCTGCAAGCCCAGCAGAGCAGGACTAGGACAGTGCTTGCAGGACACTGGTTTTGAGCTGAATAAAATGCTTAGTAGGGATGCTTTGCCCTCTGAGTGTATGCAGAACTCTACAGAGCCTGGGCTTTCTCCTAGCAGGACACATGCCACAACTCCCACGTGATCTACTTCTCCAGGAGCATGTGTGTATAAAGTGTGGAGTTATGTGTGTGCAGGACACTCTGTGAGCAGGACAGGTGTTTTTGCACGGCAGGCTGAGGGCAACGCGGCAGGAAAGAGGATGTGTGCAAGTGGCTTGCCTATCTGTGGGACGATCAGGGTAGCGAGGGTGCTTGAGGGAAGAACGTGCCTCTCTGGGGATGTGGTGTGAGGTGCAACAGGGAGCGCTACAGGAGAGCAAAGCACGTGCTCCAGGTGACAAAAGTCAGGAGGAAGCCCGTGTGACGATACGAGTGAGCACCTGTGGTGCAATGGCCGTGTGTGAGGGTGCACAACGGAGAGGAGCTCCCGGAGGAGCAGAGAGGATGCCACTGATTAAGTGCTCTGCAGCGCTCAGGCTTTACGGTGACGCTGGCAAACAGATCAAAGTTTTTTGCATGAGGACCTTTCCTTGCTCAAGCTCTCTGATTTAAACCTCAGATTTAAATCCCCAACAAACTCAGGCTTGTTCTGGAGAACACCCAGAACCCCGCCCCTCCCCAGCTCAGTATCATTTAAACTGACCCCGTCTCCCTTCTGAACATTAGCCTGTCAGAGGGAAAAGATGACAAAGGACACGATTATTTTTAACCCATTCACTTCTGTTTTGCATTGCTGTGGGGGAGGTGAGCATCTCACCTCAATGAACACAGCTGTTCTCAGCTGCCTGTGTACCTCCACTTGGCAGCGAGGCTGTTAGATACGGCTCATGACTCCCTTACCCTGCCCGTGCCCCTGCTGTCTCTCCCCAGCAGGATTTCTGGGCATGGGAGTAAGCCCTCATCCATAGAATCAGAGTCATAGAATCATATGGGGTTGGAAGGGACCTCTGGAGATCACCCAGTCCAACCACCCTGCCAAAGCAGGTCCACCCAGAGCAGGTTGCACAGGAACCTGTCCAGGTGGGTTTTGAACGTCTCCAGAGAAGGAGACTCCACCACCTCCCTGGGCAGCCCCTTCCAGTACTCTACCATTCTCACAGTAAAGAAGTTCCTCCTCACGTTTAGGTAGAACTTCTTATACTCAAGTTTGTGCCCATTTCGTCTTGTCCTGTCAGTGGGCACCATTGAGAAAAGACCAGCCCCGTCCTCCTGACACCGTCCCTTTAAGTATTTGTAAGCATTGATCAGAATCCCCCCTCAGTCTTCTCAACCTTTGTCTAATGTGGGAATGGTACTTGTGTCTGGAGAGGTGTCAGCATGCCTACCCTGTGACATATTCCATCAGCTAGCATATGGCACCCTACCCGAGCCCCTAGCCCTCCGCACTTTCAACCATGCTCTTCTTTTGGGCAATGCTGGGAAGAAACTGTTCATTCTTCTCTAAAGAGGCTCTAATTTGATCCATCCCTTGCCCCGGTAGCTTTTCAGGATTTTGTACAGCAGAAATAACACTTCTTGATGACAGAATTCCAGAACCTCCCAACCTCCCAGGTCTTCTCAGACACCTCCCTCCCTCTCCCTCATTGGTGTCCATATACTTGCAGATATTTTCACACTCAGCCCAAGCATAGTTGCTGTTTGAGTAATCACTACTAATTCATTTACTGTTTCCACTCACAAGGTCACTACTTCATCCCCACAGTCACGTCTGCAACCTTTCCTGAGCACATTGCATGCAAATTACTGATGCTCTTCTCGTACTGAGGGGCCTGGACACGATGAGAATATTTTTGGTGCTGAGCCCTCCACAAAGACATGGTGAACTGCTCACTCCAGGGTGGGGCTGGCATAAATATGCTCTTGTCTATTCCTACAGCCTCCTGATGAAAAGGAGACTCTTCCTCTACAACTTCAAGAACCTGCGCTGGGCCAAGGGCCGGCGTGAAACCTACCTCTGCTACGTTGTAAAGCGCCGTGACAGCGCCACGTCGTGCTCCCTGGACTTTGGATACCTGCGCAATAAGGTACAGGGAACACCTTGGCATCCTGTTCTTACATCCAGCACCTTATTTGCTGAGGTTCATGCAGCTCCAGCTCCCCTGGGGCAGCAGGGGCAGCAACACAGGCACTGGCACACGTGTCCACAAGCATGGACACTGCACCATTACATACTATTTGGGGGATGGAGCTTCCAGGTAAACCTGTACTTTATGCTACTTCCAAGCGTGTTACCAGCAAGACATCCATCCTCCCTGCTGCTTTACCAGTCTACCTACTTAGCTCCCACCCATTCCTCTTGTTGTACGTCCCTACACGTGTCCCTGTGCTTTTCCACTTATGTACCACTGTGCCTTCTACCTCTGGCACTGACCCTATCATAGAATCATAGAATCACTCAGGTTGGAAAAGACCGTTGGGATCATCAAGTCCAATCACCAACCCTACTCCACAAAGTTCTCCCCTACCCCATATTCCCCAACACCACATCTGAACAACTCAAACTCATCCAAGGAATGTGACTCAACCACCTCCCTGGGCAGCCTCTTCCAGTGTCTGACCACTCTTTCTGTGAAGAATTGTTTCCTAATGTC
Organism: Gallinago jamesoni; assembly: GCA_025769975.1. Taxonomy (NCBI): domain Eukaryota; kingdom Metazoa; phylum Chordata; class Aves; order Charadriiformes; family Scolopacidae; genus Gallinago; species Gallinago jamesoni. The sequence goes on along the minus strand of JAOQGH010000001.1, from coordinate 73,334,420 downwards.
CTGTCTAAACCTATCCTGTTGTAGCTTGAAGCCATTCCCTCTTGTTCTATAGCTAATTACCTGTGAGAAGTGACCAGCACCAACTTCTCTACAATGTCCTTTCAAGTAGTTGTAGAGAGTGATGAGGTCTCCCCTCAGCCTCCACTTCCTCAAAAATGACCTACCCCCCACCTTGTTTTTTCTCCCCTCACACGCCATCCACCTCATACCTCTCTCCTCACCTTTTTTACATCCTTACACCCACCTCACGCCTTGCTCCTCTCCCTCTTTCATCAAGATGGGCTGTCATGTGGAGGTTCTCTTCCTGCGCTACATCTCAGCCTGGGACCTGGACCCCGGCCGCTGCTACCGTATCACCTGGTTCACATCCTGGAGCCCCTGTTATGACTGTGCCAGACACGTGGCTGACTTCCTACGCGCCTACCCCAACCTGACCCTCCGCATCTTCACAGCACGCCTCTACTTCTGTGAGGACCGTAAGGCAGAGCCTGAAGGGCTGAGGCGCCTGCACAGGGCAGGGGCCCAAATTGCCATCATGACCTTCAAAGGTGAGATGTGCAGGCAAGAAAGAGATGACGGAAAGCTATGGGGGGTAGGGAGATCCAGGATGGGGGGAGAAGGTAGAACAAGAAGCCAGAGAAGGTGATGGCAGGATGTACCTAGGAGAGGTCAGTGTCCTGTCTAGAGCAGTCTTGAGCACTCTGTAACTCCCCTGTGCCTTGCACAGATTACTTCTACTGCTGGAACACGTTTGTGGAGAACAGGGAAAAGACATTCAAAGCCTGGGAGGGGCTGCATGAAAACTCTGTCCATCTGTCCAGGAAACTTCGACGGATCCTCCTGGTGAGGGCCAATTCTCCTTCCCCTTCCGATGCTTCTTCCCCTCAGCTGCTTCCTCTCTTCCTCACTGTAGTTCCTCTCTGCTCTTGCTGTCCATCTTTGCCATCTGCCATTTCATTCATTCCTGCGTCCTCACCTTGCATGTCCCTCATGCCTGTCTCTCCCAACTTCCTTCACGTCTCCTCTCCTCATTTTCTTCCCCTTCTTCCACCTCTCATCCCATCTCCTGCTATTCCTTCCTCCTTCTGCATCTTCATAGATTCCTGCTCACTTGACAACTGACCTACCATTTTTATTTTGTCCTGCAGCCACTGTACGAAGTAGATGATTTACGAGATGCCTTTAAAACTCTGGGACTTTGAAGTGAAAATCATCAGCAATCAGAAGATTTCACTAACACTTGTTCTTTGATTTCCAACTTTCTCCCTTACAAGAGGTCTTTCTCTTCTTCCCTCTTTACATGTCTCTTCCTTCCAGCCCTGTGTCTAGAGATAAGACTATCCTTACTTCTTCATTTCCAAGGAGAATTAGACTGATCTTCTGCAGACACGTTCCCCAGCCTCACACCTCATCCATTGCTAGCTGGGAATAGCCAGAACTGCAGTGACATTGCCAGAGAGCCATTTGCCTTTCCTCAGTCACTGCAGACCTAATTCAGGTGGTCCACTAAATGGAGTTCTTGGTTTAGCCTTGCCCAGGTGGAAGCGGACAGCATGCAAAGCTGTTTGTGTAACCCTGTTCTCACCGTCACCACACTGATCTGCACACTTCATGAGGGCTTTGGGGACCACCTCTCTTGGCTCTTAGAGCTGCACTACGCTGAGCTGCTCTGTGTCCTCCCCTGTTGTCATTCCAGATGAGGGTAGGAAATTGAAATCCATCACCATTTAAGTGGTATAACCTATGTCCTAAGAGCAAAATTGGCCAGTTATTGGAAAGCTTATCTGGGACTACTGAAGTGAGTCCTGGACAATTCAGGTAGCTTAGCTTGAAACCCTGACTTGAAGCCATCAGGTCTTCTAAGTGGATTGTGTGCAGGCCCAGGCCCTGCAGTGCCTCCTGCCCTTCAGTAGCTGTGGGTTCAGGTTTTATGTCCTAGGAGAGGTTGAAACTAGACAATAAAAGCCTATAATGGAATCAGAATACTTGCTGGCCAACTTTTTCAAGTGCAAACTGCAATTCTGGGTGTCCAGCAAGACATTTCCCATGTAGAAATTGGAAGTCCACTCAACTCCTAGAGCTCCTATTAACTGTGCTGAGAGCCATTACAGCTCAAAGCCAGTACTGATCAGTGTGTGGACCTCCCACCTAGCCAGGAAAGGAGTGACCAAAGCACTTCATCACTGCAACATTTTTCCAGCATGCGTCTACTGGAAAACACAATTGACGTCCACATTTTACTGTCCCTCAGACTTAATTTCTCATTTATGTAGGTTGAGGTTATGTTTTTATAGATGGTATATTGGCCTTCACATGAGTCACCATCTGTTTCTTGATATACCTCAGGAAGGACCACCCCAGTTGTTACTACTGGAGTACTTTTTACCCATTGAGCATTCCCTCTAGATCAGTCCTGTTCCCTCCTTAGCCAGCTGTCCTGTGCTGGAGGCACCCTTAACAATGCCCCAGTCTCCTATTACTTCAGGCCTTTTACTGCCCATAATATGGGTAGATATGGCTAGTTGGTGACTGTACTGAGAGCTGACCAGAAAAAACACCTGGCATGTGCAAAGTTATACAGCCTGTAGATAGGTATCTTTTATAAGGAGCAAAATCAAAGCATCGTCCTACCTGGCAACCACTGTGTTTCCACTCGGGGACCTCATCAGCACCTGGTCTTGTGGACACAGTCTTTACCAAGATGAACACATGGGTTCATAGTACACACCTATTCGCCACCACATTCCTACTACCTAAATTACAGACAGATTGTCCCCTTCAGTCTAACCTCTTGAGGATTTGCCAAGGCCAAGTGTGTCCCACAATCTGGGGGTGCTCTGTCATTTCCTTCATGATGGCTGTGAGTTCTCTACTCCATCCTATTCCTCTTTCTGGGTAAGGCTGGAGGCTTCTGTGTTTCTCTTCAAAAACCTCCTCTAGTGATAGACCAGCTGCAGAAGGACAGCAGAGAACCTTGCTCCCACAGTGCCTCCTCCTGCTAGGAGAGGTCATAACTGGGTGCATCACAAACTTCCTACAACTTCCAGGTGCTGAGGCACTCTCAGCTTGAGGAATTTCTTCCAGGAATAGCAATGAGTGTTCTTTGCAAAGCATTAATTTGCAAGCATGGTGCTGTATATTTGTTTGACACAGTGCATATTATTTATATAAGTAAAGGTCTTAACAAATAAACATATGGTTTTGTCATTATTTTGGTACCACATGGATGAGGGAAGTAAAAGTTGACACAAATGATTGGCGTGTCGTCTATCCTTTCTGATTTCTGGAGAGACAACCTGGCAATATTCTGTTAAACTGTCTTTATAATTTTTCCCTTGTAACTTTGAAGTTGTTGACTGTCATCCAGCAGATCAAGGTGGATAAAATGTTCAGGCAACAGATACTTTGGAAATCCTGTCAAAAATCTGGGTTGTAAATGCTAAAGTTGTTCAAGATGTTTCCTTCATTGATTCTGGAATCATTGTCCCCATTCATGACTCATAACTGACCAAAGTGGACACAGAAGAAGTGCTGACTCAATGTACTTCATAAAACAAGAAGAGAAGCAGAGACAGAAAAAGGATCTCTGTCTTCCTTCTTTTGGTATTGGCCTGTACAACACTGTTGTCCTCCTGAGTGAAATTGTTGGAGAGCTATTAGAAAAAGTATCATTTTCTAAAAAAGCAGTTGAGACACTGGCTTTTGCTTCAATGCTGTCAAACGTTGAGTAGAAGATACCTGTTGAAACATGACAGTGACATTATACAGTTGGAGAATAAATGCAATGAGTAAATGCAAAGAAACACACTGGACTCAGAATACATCCTAGGTTGCTTCATCTGAATCTAAGGCAGCGTAAATTCCGACTGGACAGTTTAGCTAATCCATGTGATTTAGCTATAGGAATTTAGCTCTCCTGCTACAGAGATCCTTTTTTACTGCACTTTCTCTGTTCTCAAATACCAATTCACATTATTTTTTACAAGGTACTCTTTGAATTGGCATTATTAATTAATTCAGCCTCAAATGCATTGGGTGTCTCTGCCAAGAATAACTCCCTGGAGGACAACTGTTGGTATTAACATGACTTTTTCCACCTAAGTTTCTTTTACTTGCTCTGTAGACTGTGTATATAGGGAACATTTTGCTATTGCTTATATACTCCTGAGCACCACTATATGTTTAGAGCCTGTCCCGTGTGGAGATGGGCCTGTGGTCTAGCTGAAAGACCTAGTCTCACTTGGTCCAACACCTGATGTCCTGCAGTGATGAAGGTGACACAGGCACACCTGAATAACTGTACAGCTGCTGCCCCGAGCTGTGCTTCCCACGAGGGTGCCTGCCTCCCCTTTCTCCTGTGACTCACACCCTGAGGGCTACAACCACAATTAATGTCAGGATAGAAAAAATTCCCAGCAAATCCAGCACACTGGGTGTGTAATGTTTCGTGTGCTTTTTGCATGGGCTGCTGAAAAACGTTCTTCCCAGGGGCTGGGGGCAGCCCCTTCATCCTCATCATCCTCATCATCACACACAGGTGATTGAAGGTCACCTTGCATGTCTCTGCAGGCAGCCACCAGCTTGGCTCTCTGGCAATCAGACCCTTGGGATGCATCCAGTCTTATGACAACCAACATGTGCTTTATGGGCCCCCGGGGCTGGGATGCAGAGACCACCCTCCGCTGTGGAAAGCTCCAAGTGCAGCAGAGTGGGGTACGGGATGGGTCTTTGATAAGGAAGGAAACAGGATAAACGAGGGATGGGGTGGTTGTTGGTACGGTACGGAAAACTGGGCAATGGCTGCCATCTCCTGGTGCGGAGGGGTGTTGGGCATCCCTCGCCAGGGTGATGGCTGGAGGGATATTGTTCTTTGCTTTGCTGCAAACAGTTCTTGGAATCTGGCTCTCAGCAACCCCCAGAACGTGCCCGTTGAAGAGCAGGAAGCTGACATCATTCCCACAGCTGCACACAGCATTACTCCAGGTCGGTACACAGCGTCCTTGGACATCACATTGCAGTAATAAGAAACAGATTACCACCAAAGAATGCAGAGACACGCTCCAGGCACTTACAAGGGGGACTTTCAAAGCATATCCCCCCCCCCTGCTTGCTCTCCTGCATGCTGGTACTTGGAAACCAGGACAGAAAGGGGCTTCAGGGTCATGAAGTCTCTGCTACTTGCCTCTTCACAGGTTTTTAGCCTATATGTATTCGTGTACAACCTTGTCCTCTAGCCCCCAAGTAATTTTTTTCTTCCCTCCCTGGTGCTGATCCTTTGGTGTTTCTATGAGCCTCAATTTCCTTACTTAATCGGCCACGTACTAAAAACTCGTGGCGACGGCAGCCAGGTTTGGTTTGCGGAAGAAACGTGGAGGGGTTTGGCACAGGAGATACCCTCTGTTCTGACAGCACCAGGAGGGACAAGCAGAGCCTCTGAAGGGGGAAGGAGAAGGCGGGTTGCTGCCAGAGCAGAGGACAGAGCAGAAGGGTAGGTGCCCAAGCGTGGCAAGTTCTTTGAAGGCTGCCTTTGGCTCTTAAACCTCACATAGGCTTTTGTGATCGGCTGGTTTCCCTCCAGGCTTCCACACCCCCATAAGGTATAGCTAAAACACCACTGCTGCTGCTGCTGTTGTCACTTTTATTATTATTAAGCTTGCTGGTCGAAGGACTGATGTGATTTCTGAAGGTGGGGGGGGCTAATATCGAGAGAAGCAAACTTCCTGCCTACAAAGGGCCTGTCTCCTAGCATGGGCGAGTGTTCCAGGACAGGGAGGATGTTGATATCTCCATGTTATAATCTTGTTATTAATCATAGTTAAGAACTAGCCTACTCTACAAGCTGGAACGATGCTTTTACCAGTCCGGAGGGACAGAAGAAGATGATAGTCTTCTGCGGTTACAACTCTTCTGCGGTTACCTCTATAGGCTAGCGGTGTGGTAGACCCATCTCTTGGCCCTTATATGGCAGTAAGAGCACAGCAGGGCTTCAGCAGATTGCAAATTCACTCTGGCAGCTAAAATTGGTGTAAAAAAACTCCACTGGGCTGACTTTGAACCGTCAAGCTTACAACTGGACCAGGGAAAATGTGTCCTCCTGCCTCCAGTGGGAAAGGGCTGAGCCTACCATGAAGAATCACAGAATCACAGCATGAAGAATCTTCACACCATGAAGAATCATGCACTCCAGCTAATTCGTTAAAATCAGTCCGTGCACTTCAGTTAATTCAGGCACTTCTGTGCAGCTGAATGACTTGGTAACACCAAGATCTGACAGTAGTAGTGGCAGAACTGACCCATGAAAAAGATGGGGATGCCAGAGACCTCTGCCTCATTACTCCCCGGTGCTCAGCTGTAGCAAGAAACTAACCCCAGCCAGATATGTCTGGGAGAGGCAGGGGCACCAGCCTCTTCATTTCAGAGCACAGGTTCCACTTGGACTATCACACCATCCCTCATGCTGCCCTGTTCATAATTTCTGCTTTACCCTCTTGCTCCTTTAGTGGTAGTTCTACACATTTCAGGAGCATCCCCGTTGCAAAGTTCTTGCCTAATGGACTAGGATTGCTGCTGAGCAATGGGCACCCCTCTGACCCAGACTCCCTTGTCCTGGGGCAGGGCCATAGGACCCTGATCACACTCCAGCTGGAGCTGTCACAGCCTCCATAAAGTGCCCTTTCTGCTTCCAGCTGTCTCTAAGGTCCTGCTTCGTTTCATCTCCCAGAATGGCAGTGTAGCTGGTTATGCTTCAGAAAGGGCTACTGAATACTCAGAAACCACATCTGGCCTAGGAAGGTCTGAAGAGAGCTGGATCCTGGGAGCGTGTCAGGAGAGAAGCATCGTATCTTCTCACTTTGTTCTTCTCTTCCCTAGTATTTCACTTTCAGGAACCCGTTGTTGCTGTGTTTCTCTTTTGGGACTCCTAGCAAGACTGATTAGCCCTTCTGAGAAGGAGGAATAAACAAACAAGAAGTTGGAGAGAAAGCCAGGTAATTACAGAGGACAACATTTCTTTTGGGAATAAGAGTCAGAGACTCAAAACTGTAACTATACAGAGTTGAAAAAGGCCAGCAATGTGCCCTTGTGGCCAAGAAGGCCAATGGCATCCTGAGGTGCATCAGAAAGAGTGTGACCAGCAGGTGGAGGGAGGTCATCCTGCCCCTCTGCTCTGCCCTGGGGAGGC
>JAOQGH010000001.1:73313851-73327140 GCA_025769975.1 Gallinago jamesoni | reverse complement strand
GCCCAGGGACAGGACAAGAAGAAATGGGCACAAACTTGAATGTAAGAAGTTCCACCTAAACATGAGGAGGAACTTCTTTCCTTTGAGGTTGGCAGAGCCTTGGAAGAGGATGCCCAGGGAGGTGGTGGAGTCTCCTTCTCTGGAGACGTTCAAAACCTGCCTGGACATGTTCCTGTGTGATCTGATCTTGGTGGCCCTGCTTGGCAGGGGGGTTGGACTAGATGATCTCCAGAGGTCCCTTCCAACCCCATATCATTCTGTGATTCTGTGATAAACCAGCACTGAGGAGCCAGTGGATACTTGCCATTATTGCTTTGAGACAGGATGATGAAACAGGAGTAAGCACAACAGCTAGCAGCATGTCTGTCCAAAACTCATCAGGTTGCATACCCGTCTCATATTCTTGCTAGTACTGACCTACTGTTTCAATCCCCAAGGCATTTCTCATGACCTGAAGAGAATCACACCTACTGCACCATCTTTTTGAGGGAAGCTGCACTGGGTAATGCTGCACATGTTAAATGAAACTGAGGAGCCTGGTGAGATCCCATTTTCTTCTTCCTTCATCGATCATTTTGTCCTCTGTTTTTCTGCTGTATGTCCCAGCTTCTCCCTTGCTTTTCTCCCTTGGCCACCACCCTACCCTCATTCAGGGCTCCCTGGCCTAGGGCTAAACAGATGAGTATTAGCTGAAGCACCTCTTGGTGTGCCAGGAATAACCTCTCTGTCCTGTAGTAAAGGCACTGTCCTCTACTTTGCCTGCAGGAAAACTATTTCATGGTAATAGTTCACTGAGATGGGCCTTGGACTGCCAGGAACAAAGTTGGAGGATTTACAGCTGGGTCTGTACTCATCCGCAAATGATATTGTAGGAAAAAGCAATTAATTATTTGGAGCAGGTCACCATATTGTTGTTATAGGTTTAAGATTAACTTTGGGCTGGTCTCTTCCTTACTAGACCCCAGGTCCTTTCTCATGTAGAATAATGTGGTTGACCTAGCCCTAGCTTCTGGACTATCTAAACCCGTCCATCTAGTCCTACATACGGAAGGCTCCTGTTCTCATTGTTTGGTCTTTTCAAACTAAGTCTCTCCCATTAACTCACCTTCCTTTCCTAATTCAAAATCACATGTCATTTAGCTTCCTGGCAATGTCATCATCCTGTTCCAAAGACCTGGGCCATCTTCCTCCAGAGACTTGGAGTTCTGGGTACATTGATCTCTGACATTCCCAAGGTCAAAGTCTGGCCACATATTTATTCTAAGGTATAGAAACAGAGCATCACTTGCCATCATTTTTAGATTATTGCATGTGAACTAGCAATGTGTCAGTAATTTCTGCACTGTTATGGGTAAAGCCTTCTCTGTGTGAGGCTAAGGTGGGAGCAAGATGATATGGTGCTTAAGTATTTATGGCAAGAGCCATGGATGGGTCTTCAGGTCTTGCAGATTTTCTTTAGGATTTCTATTTCGTGCTGGCCATGGCCACTACATATTGTTCCATTTGTGCTGTTGTACTTTCTTGGTTCTCAGATGTGACTCAGCTAACTTTTGTAGCATCAAGAAGTTTCAAAGCAAGACGCAAATGAAGATGTTTGAAGATATATATGATTAAGGGATTGGAGCACCTCCCTTATGAGGAAAGGCTCAGGGACAAGGAACTGGGACTCTTTAGCCTGGAGAAGAGAAGGCTGAGGGGAGACCTTATTAATGTTTATAAGTATCTAAAGGGTGGGTTGAAGGATGTTGGAACCGGACTCTTTTCAGTGGTTTCCAGTGATAGGACAAGGGGCAATGGGCTCAAGCTGGAACATGGGAAGTTCCATTCAAATATAAGGAAAAACTTCAGGTAGTGTGGCAGAGCCCTGGAACAGGCTGCCCAGGGAGGGTGTGGAGTCCCCTTCTCTGGAGATCTTCAAGCCCCGCCTGGATGCCATCCTGAGTGATGTGCTCTGGGCAACCCTGCTTTGGCAGGGGAGTCGGACTAGATGATCTCTAGAGGTCCCTTCCAACTCTGACAATTCCATGATATATACGTTGATCAGGCTCAAATACAGTTCCCACATCCTACATCAGACCAGACACTTAGGAGTTACGCTGCTGAACTGTTATGGACCCCAGTGCTCTCAACGACATGTTGATCAAGTGATTTGATTTCTCCCCAAGGAAACAAAGAGTTAATACTAGAGTGACCAGAAAGAAGGCATGTGACATCCAGCCTGAGGACCTGGACAGGGGGAAGAAAACTTTAGCCACTACATTGCTTGGAGTAATTTTGTTTGGCAGCTGCACTCAGCTTTAGATACGCTCTCAGGCAGCAGGGGATGGAGCTGCTTCCTCAGCCTGCAGCTTTTCTGCCTGGCTTGACTGTCTGCTAAACTTCTGGAGACTTTGGCGTGGCCAAAAGATGCTATAAGCATTAATCAACCAGAAGAGACAGGCATGTTTCCCACCAGCCCCTGCTTTATTCTTCAAATAATCATTTGTGCCTGCACGTTGCGGATCCCAGCAGCAGCACATTCCCCAGTGGGACCACGCAACGGACCTCCTGCTTGGAGGGGCTGGGAATCATGAAACGTGGAGTTCCCAGCAGGATTCCTTCAGATGTTTTGCATTATTTCCAGTGCAGACTGAAAACTGCTGCAAGGCTCAGCACACCTGTATCTTCATTTTGCTTTCTGCCTGTAGAGATGGCTCAGAGCTTTCCATATCTGCTACTTCACTGATCCACTCCGTGCTTCCAGCTGGAAAAGCAGAGGTATTCTACTTTGTTCCCCCAGTTTGCAAGGAACAGCTGGGACTCCAGAGCATGGAATTACAAGGGGAGGATATATGCCCAGGAACTGAACAAGAAAAGCTAAGTTTCCACAGCTTAACAGACAACTGACTTTTTCCATTTTATTCTGTTGCTTCTGGAGTCATAAAAACAGGGAGAATAAAACCTTAAAATGAAGCAATATAATCCTTAGTAATATAATTGTATTATATTGTAAAAAAATTAGTAATATAATATTATTACATAAAGGCTTATGGCATGAAGCATTCTGAAAGATACACATATAGCCAGAAAAGTGATCTTTATAAGAAATTCTCAAAACGAGAAGGCGTTGCTCTGATTACTTCTTTGAAACAGGCCAGAGCAGGAAAAATGTTGCTCACTGGCATCTCAAGAGGATGCTCGCAGAATCTGATTGCAGAATCAGCAGACATGAAAGGTCTGACTGTGGGGCACGGTCCCCATCCCCATTGGACTCTCGGGAAGCCCTGTAAAGACCCAGAGCGCTGTGTCCTGGCTGCCTGGCCGCATCATCCAAGCTTCCTGGTGGTTTCTCACATGCTTCACAGAGAATAAGGGTCTTCTCTGGTTACAGTATGGAGCTCAGAGTTCAAGGCTGTAGTGGGGAAGGCTCCCAGGGACTGGCTTTTCCAGTCTCGTAAACAATGCTGTGATGCACAAAGTGAGCTCGAGAGCGTGCTCCTGATGCTTGTTGGTATTCAAAGCAATGGAGGAAGCCCCTAGCAGAAAGAAAGAAACACGAACGTTAAAAATCAGATGCCAAAAACTTAAGTTGTCTCTTCAACATGACCCAGAGTTTGAAAATGTAGCATCTACTCATAGAGATCACTCTGATCAACCTTCAGCATGTCAGATAAACTCCCTTGGGACACAGCTTTCCAGACAACACTGTGGCACCTTGGAATTTACTGTGCCAAGTAAAGCCTCCTAGAAAGGGGAAGTGGAGCTTTGGGGGTTAGAGAGGCCCTCTAGAGATCTCTAGTCCAACAATGTGTTTGCAGCATGGGTAACTGCAAAGCCAGATCAGGCAGCTCAGAGGAAAGTTCTCAGTGTCTCCAGGGCCAGAGGTTTGACAGCCTCTCTGGGCACCTGCTCCAGTACAACAGCTCTCTTCAGCTCCCTGGTAAGCATTACATTATGCAGTTGATTGTGTGTAAACTGATAAATTATTGAATTTCAGATATTAGGAGCCTGAGGAAGTCTGGAAGCTGAGGGATAAATATTTCCTCGACAGTTAGATTACATTAACTACTTTGTTAGACCAGCTGACTGACTGGATAACGCCACTGACTGCGTAACCTGTCACTTCAACGTCTTATTCCAACAGTTAGAATTAGAACGGCCAGCTCCTGAGGTATTAAAAGACCTACATACAGTTTATGGTGGATGGAACTGAAATGAAGTCTACTGTTTACCTTCTCCTCAGTCAGATACAAAACAAGGTGTTTATAGCATCCTACAAACGGGTTAGTTTTTATCCTTCTAGATTTTCAGTTCCTGTCTGTATTATGTAGTCCCGTGAATTCCTCCCTCTGTCTATCTCCTGTCCGTTCTGCTAGTCCCCATTCCACACATAGGCTTGCCCCACAAACAGTAACTGATCCAGGAATTAACTCCAGTCTTTCTCTTCTTTCCTGATCAGGAGACCACCTTCTCTTGCTTGTATAGTAAGGTACCAGGCCATACAAATAACTTCTCCAGTTGTAGGGCTTGCAAGAAACGGGGAGTGCAGATCTCAGTCGTATGATACTCCTATGTGTAAGCTCTGGTCCTGAAAGTGAAGCCACCCATCTGGGCTTTCGAACCTGCTCAGAACTTAAATAAAATCAGCAGCCCTGCCCTGAGAAGCAAAAAGAGTGTACTTGAACCACGTCTGCACATCTGAATGGGCTTTTGGGATCAAATATCTGCAGTAAACTGCAAGTTAACAAATTTGCTGCTGACCTATGTAAAAGGTTGAAATAATTTACGCTTTCTTTAGTGAAACCACCTGACAGTATTTCCAAATCTCTTCTCTACTCCTGGCCACAAAGGCACAATGTAGCAGCATAGTCCTTGGCAACCTCTGGCCCTCTGTTCTTGCAGCATCAAGCCCATGCTTATTTTTCCTACTGTCGTTTCTGCTAACACCATTGCCAGGATCCTCCCAACCTCCTTTCCCTGGGATTTTGTATTACTTTTCACTCTCAGCACTTTCTTCAGATGCCTACTAACCAAAAGGATATGATAGAGCTCTATGCAATTCAGAAAGATGTATGAACTGAATCTCCAGGGCCAATATCCATCTTCTCCACGTTGGTATGTGACAAATGTTTTCCAGCAGTAACTGTAATCTGAGAAAAGAGATATCCAGTCACTCTTAATGAAAGGCATGCCCAGTTCTTTCTTCATTAATACATCACTGAGTCACTTCTTTCTCAGTAAGACAATGGTAAAGGGCAGGAGAAAGACGTTCCTCCGAGGGTATTCATGCACGAGACCAACAATGACTTGCAACTACACAAATAAGTTAGCGGAAAGGGGAACCAAAACTCTACAAATAGCAATATGTCTGAGAAGGGGAATTGCCAGAGATCGCTGTGGTGGCCTGGGCAACCCCTCTCACAGATGGCACATCAGGGAATAAAGCCAGAGCACGTTGTCCAAAGGAGAAGGAATCATCACAGTGAGCGCCAGGCTGCTGCTTCGGGAAGGACTGAGAAGGAAAGTGGCAATCAGGGCTGTTCAGGCATACCTTTTGGCAGCCCTCTGCTTGATCACAGCAGCTTTAGGGAAGACAATTAAACTTGTTATTTCAGTCATTAATCTGTCTGATTTATCTCAGGGAAAACCAGCAGTGAACACCCTAACATTTAGCTTTTACGTATTGATCTTAGCGTCGATAGGATGGCCAGAGCTTCTGGTGGTACAACCCCAGAGATGGGTTCCCCAAGGTAAGCAATGATGTCCTTTAAGTTTACATCTGACCTAGTAGATTTTGCAGCTGCACACTCCAGCAGTAAGTATCCAGACACATATGCAAACATTATTTTCTTCAAAGGTACATTATTTTCTGTGAGCTGCTTGTCTGGACTATTTTTACAGCCAAGCAAGATATACATACAAAAAGACACATACACCCAAGACACAACTGTCCTCTCTGTTGCATCATCTGAAAGTCTCCTTCAGATATGTCTCCTCTTTTCCAGCTCTGAAGGGAAACCCAAGTCCTTGCTGCAGGTGATCAAGCTGATCTGCATACCTACGCTAGGAGGGACAGGTTCTATCTTGCTGTCAGGATTTTTCACTGTATATAAAGGAGGTATGGATGGCTAGAGAAAGACATAGTTCTCTTTGTTCAGACTTGGCAAGAGGAAGTGACCACACTGGTTCTGCGGCTGTATGGGACCGAGGAAGAAGACAGACAGAAGAGAGTGGCATTTCTGTGCTCTCTAGTCCTCCCCAGTCACCCCATTACAAAGCATAACTGCTGGGAGAGCACGTTACAGTTTGAAGAACCCACAACAATTCATTGTTGTTTAGGCATTTATTCTGTCACCCAATGACCCCTCCCCACCCAGGAGGGGGAATCGGGAAAAAACAAGAAAACCCGAGGGTTGAAATATAAACAGATTTCATAGAATAATACTAAATAACTAACATTAATAATACTAAAGAACCAATACTGATCCCAATATCAATATAAAGCATAACAAGGATTATATTCAGCCAATTGTACGAGTAGGAAGCTGTGCACTCCCAGCAGTGAACAGCAAATGACAGACACTCTGGGTCTTGCTGGGGCAAGACATTCTCGGCATCACAGCCATCATAGAAGAGAGGAAACTGCTGAACAAACATTCTAATTTATATCAAATGTGACGTTCATGGTATGAGATAATCCTGTTGGCCAGCTTGGGTCAAGTGCCTGGGTCTTACTCCTCCTCATCCTTGCACCTGGCTAGCCTGAAAACACCAAGACCTTGAGACCCACACACCACAGCTGGCTATAAAGAAAATATTCTCACAAATTCAGACACTAGAGTCTTCTAAAAATGCAGTTTTCCCAAGCATTAGAAGAGACCTTACTGAAAAGTAAAATTATTGAGAGACGAATTAGTCCTGTGTTGCCCAAACTAGGACAGCACATAACCCCAGAACTTTCAATTGACACTTAGACAAAGCCAAAGAGTAGCTGGGTTACCTGCAAGATTCATGATACGTATAGTGACTCCATTCATTGCCAGGTTCTTGAGACCTTGCCGGTTACGCATATCCAGGTGCTTGAACAGCTTGGCTGCATATATTTCCAAGGTCACATTGGGATGTGCCCTCAGGAACTCCAGAATTCTTCTGGAGCATCTCCCACAGGGGGTAGTAGATAGGAACCAGGTGATAGAGCATGAAACTGATGGCATGGCCTTGAAACAATTTTCCAAGAAGTTGACTTCAGCATGTTGGGCAAAACTGTTTGAGCACCAGCTCCTCCAGATGGTACCTCTGCTCCACCTGATTTCATACAGCAGGTACACCACATTTGGATGTTGGTCTGGCAAATAATTTCTTATGAAGTCATCTGGAAGTATCTTCCACCTGCGACAAAAATGCCAGTAGCACTATGATCCCAGAACTTCAATGATGTTTGGTCCCATTGCGCATCGCCTGCTCTCAACATCAGCCAAGCCTTGCGCTCTAAGCCTTTCCCATCACAAATCAGCAGCTTGAGGAATGTTACAATCTAATGACCTAAACCCAGAATTTGATGAAGGCTACAGAATTATCCCCCTAGAGTGGCTCTGGGGAAACACCCACAGCACCTCCTTGAGAGGTGTTGGGAGGGTAAGCAACTCCATCACCACTCTGAGATCAGCACTTGTCTAAGTAGTGAGACAACTGGAAAGGAAGATCGGGGGAAGGGATGGTAAGAGGAAAACAAGGCACAAGGCTTCTTAGCTTTGCCTGTCTCTGGAAATTGCAATGGGGCCCAGCAGTACATGGTGATAGAACTGTATCCTTACCCTTGGTTGTTCTCTCTGGCTGCAGGACCTATATAGAAAAGATTTGCGAGTCATTGGGGATAGTAGATCAGAAAACAAAATTTCCTCTACCCCTCCTATCCTGCCCCCTTTCAGTCTACATGCTCCCAGCCAAATCTCTTTTATCGAAAAGGGCTTAATAAGTAATCCCTGCATCCACCTGGGGATGCAGGAGTGGTGGATTTCTACCTGAGAGCTAAACCTGTTGGTTGTTTAAATTATGTTGTACATGAACCCTCCCTCACTATAACACATTAGGGTAGACTGTGATCTCACTGGAGTTTAACTTCACTGATTTCAGTTGTATTGCATCTGCTTTTCCGTGACTAATCAACGAGCAGAAATAAATCTCTTCTCCCTTTGCATCTTCCAAACAACTTCTACCAGGCAATGCTGGAGTTATTTTCTTGTTGGTACTCATAATGTCAATCTAGACAAAAACATTTTCACAGTCAATGGTTCTTCCTTCTCTTAGTATGAAACTGTTTCAAAAGCTGAAAAAATATCAGTGCCAAGGAAAAAAATATCAGTGCAGAAAGGAGGGTGATTTCTGACTAACAAATACCTACAGGGTGGCACCACAGATTGGCCCGATTATGTACATTTTGTCTCTTGGTGGCAGAGAAGTTTGATCCCATGACTCATTCATCCCTTCCCAGCTGAGAGTCCAGATCAAAACAATTGCAGGTGATCAAGGCTAGTTACTTGTTTTGTAGAAGTCCATCCATAGCAAACTTAAGGATCTAAGAACCCTCATTTCATTTAAGAAAAAAAAAATTACTTAGAATTAAGATGCTAAAGGCATTTTTCCATACCTCTTAGCTCTTTAAGGTTAGGAATTATGAAATATACACAGCAAAATTACATTACAGCAGGAATAAGATTGTCTTCCACATCAACAGAGAACTTATCAGCTCCTTGCACAGCCTTATTGCACTGATTTTTTAAGAGGCAAGAGGCATTTTCTGGTTCACATTGGAAACAAAATAGGTGAAAAAATAAGCCAGCTAATTTCCTCCATTCTTAATTGCCTTTGAGATCTCTTTCCACACTAAGAGGTCTTTTGGAATTTGAATTCTTCCTGCCTAATGCCACATTAGGGTTAACAAAATGCGGCATTAATATTTTGACGCTGGACCTAAGGCTCAAGATACAGTAATGCTTTTGAAGAAAACACACACAGAAATCACAAACGTCTCCTTTATATCTTCATGTACCAACACACACATTGGCCTGTACTCACCAGCTGCTGAGATACAACTACTGTAAATATCGACACTGAATACGGAGAAATAGACCCGCTTTTCACATACATACTTTTCACATACCTCTATCAGGGACAGCAGCCATGGATATTTCTGGATTTGTCTGTCGCGTCTCGGGTGATGGACATCCTTTTATTAGTCTTATCGTTGTTTCAGTTTCTGTTCCTGAAGACTGAACTTTGAATGCTTGTCGTGTTACTCATGGTGACTTGCTCTCATGCAAATAAACTACGCCACCAGGTGAAATGGAAAACGAGTTCCTGACAACAAAAGACTGCAAAAGAGGGCGAGGCCCATTCAGAAGTGGATCTGGGGGTGTAGACCAGTGTAGACCAGCCAGAAGCTGGAGCTAACAGGTGAGCCATTTTTCTGCAGTGCAGAACAGAAATTGTATCTCTTTATTACCACCAGCCTCAAAATAGGGGAGCAACTCTCCTCTATTCACCTCAATGCACCAAGAGAGAAAGAACATCTACACAAACATCGTCAAGTCACATAGTTGTGGATGGCAGATAACTTCTGGCACCCAGACATCATCAGAAAGTTGAGCAGACCCCAATGGAGAGGTAGACAAAAGCTTGTGATTTTATGGATCTCCAGCAGGTGGTGATGGTTACTGCCATTTCTCTTCTTGGGACCATTCTGTGGAGTTCCAAGAACCACTCATACCATACACCCTTGAACCTGAGTCCTCACATAAGCCAGGGAGATCCTCGGTATGTGTCAGGACACATCTACAGCTGTGGTCAGAGACGGAGCAGAGTTCTCAAGCTAACTCTAAGCAAGCTGCCCAGCATCCAGGACAGCTATGGCAGAGGACAGCTTATTGTGGGGGCATTTATGAAACTTCACAACAGAGAAGAGGTCACCTGAGCAAGCTGGTGAGCATCTGCAGAAACTATTGGTCATTTGAAGTCAGTGATGTAAAAAAGAGCAGGCTTTTTCCAGTGCCCTGAGAAATCTGCTCATCATTATGAACTGGACATCACCTTCCTGTGATCTGTTCTGTAACTCACAGCACATGAAGCAAAAAATATTTCCAATTTAATCTGAAAAATGAGTGAAACAATGCTAGTTGCTAGAGAGAAGCTTTCCTCTGACTGGCATACACAAAACCGGCTTGCAAGAGCAAAGGGATGACAAAAGATACCTTCTTATGGTTTAACTGGAGGTGACTGTGCCAAGTCAGTCTCTATCATTTACAGTTTCCTCTGTTTTTGAAACACAGCTATTTTGTGGCCTGATGCAAGCTGCAGAAATGGATCCTTGATGAGCCATTGACCAGGAATGTGCGCTCCTTGATGACAAAACCATTGCCTTTCTCGAAGCCAGGTCTAAGTCGGGATTGTAAAGCTGGGGAAGTGATTTATTTGTGTTCTCTTAGGCCAGCCCTCAACATTCGACTGTCAAAAACTATTCTGGTTTCCTGCAAGGACAGAAGGAACAGAAGTGAACGGTGGACTACAGAAGGAGGAGGGAACCAGGCACCAGCAGGACCCTCTGTGAAGGAGAAGGGTAGTCATGGCAGGTTATCAGGCAGCGCCGTGCCAACACAACATCTGCCTTCGGGGCCAGTTCTGCTGCAAGGTCACCCACTTCACAGCACAGAATTGTCCTCTCTCGGTTCCAGTAGTTCATACCTTAGGAAGAGTGAATGGAATCAACTCAGACACCCAGAGGCTTCTTGAAACATAAATTAAAAAGTGTTTGACTAATGTGTTCATGGACTTGGTGTTCAGTAGGTCCAGAAACGTATTGGTACTATACCATTCTTTTAATTTCCCACTCTCTGCAGTAAATATTTATGAATATGCAACTGCAAATTAGGCTTTGAGATGCTTAGCCTGATCTGCAAGAAATGGCCTGATTTGCAGCAGTGCTTAGGAGCAGCAGTGCCCGCTATAAAACGAGCGATGTGCCATAGAAAGCAGGGAGAGAAAAAAATGAGTCTAAGTAGAAGCAAAGAATTTGCAGTGCGACATTTCCAGGTGTCTCCAGGAAGCTGAATGTGCTCTGTGAGACGGTGGAAAACTGAAAGAAAAAAAAAAAATTAAAAAAATGTCATTCTGCGCTTCTTGCCAGCCTAACGTGAGGAGTCCCTTCCAAATCCAGCAGTTGGTTTAACCCTAGCAAAATCAGAAAGACAAGGTTACCCACACAAGTAAGTTTTCCTGCTTCTAGAAGAGTTTCTACATCCCATCTATGGGGATCCAATTTTGGTGCTTCAGAGGATGATGATAAGCTCCAGATGGGTCTTGTATCTGGGTGGGAAAACTCTACCTTGGCCTTTATGAATGGCTGGCAGTAATCCAGTATTGTCTTCACGTTGCTACAGTTCTGCAGCAAGGGTCAAATGTCTGGGTGGGCCCTCATATTACTCGGACAGCTATGGCCATAATATTTGTTTGTCAAATTATTTTCCCTAATAGAAATTGCTTAAGATAATGCTGGAGAGAAATGTGAAGATGGCTTGTAACGCTGTTATCGGTAACATCTAAACACATCTCACCCACGGCAGCAAATGAATTTTTTTAAAAATAACCACCCCCTCATATGCATACTTAACATAAATGAATTTTGGGGGAACATACACTGCAAAGGGCACCCAGAACAGCGGATATACACTCACCCGTGACACCAATAGCTACCAGGTTCAGGACAGCGAGCAGGGAGCTAGCTTCCTGGAGATGTCTCCCGAGAAACAGATTTCAGCATCACAGTCCTTCAGCGGCAGCGTCTACTGGATGTACTCCCCTGATTTATCTCACTGAGCTCGCTGTGTCCTGGGAGAAGAGGCACGGAGTTTGGAAGTTTTCTCAAACACCCTTTGGCTTATCCGCCACTCGAAACCCAAGCTGGACATCTGGTAACACCAGCATTCCACCAAACCATTTTATTCAGCATTAAAACACGAATTTGGACTGAGGTAGAAGTCATAGAAATAGAAACATATGAAAGAAATCAGGAAAGACAGGCTTTCTATTCTCTGGCTGAATGATCTGTTGGAAAGGGGTGAGAATCAGCGGGTGGAAGTCTGGAAGCAAGGGGGAAGGCAAAACTTAAATGTGACTAGAAGCTTGGGCTTCATGTCACAGAGGTTCAAGGGCCTCCCAGACTTAATTTGAGAGGGTAAACTTTGTGTTAGTTCAAGTGTTCTCCTGCTGGCACTTTTGACAGTAAAAGGAAAATCCACTGTAGGTTTGTTTGGATTTAATGGAGTTTTCTCAGTAGATGTCTACATTTTTATGGAAAGAAAAAAGCACACAGAGCCTTTTGAGATTTGCTCTGTGAACTTGAAATTTAAAAAAGAGCTAAAGTGTGTCTCTGTGCGTACGAACATATATGTATGAGTACATACACACAAATATTTACATATATGTGCAATAGGTGCAACGATGCATATAAAAACAAGCTTGTAGATAGATACACATCCTCATACTCATCCTGTGTCTGAGTTTACAGCTCATACGAGCGATAAGCACTCCTTACCTCTTTCCTACCTCTCCCAGCACCTCTGCTCTCAACCCCCCTCATTTCCATCTCATTTCCATACGTGGAAACTGAAACGTAAGAGGTGAAGATAACTGATGACGCCCTGCTACTCCTGGGAGAGTTTTATGAGTCTGACTCCAAACAGGGCAGTGGCATGGCAACCAGCCACGAGAGCATGGGGGCAGAGTCCCGACCCAAGCAAGGTGGAGGACAGGGAGGTAGTGGGAAGGACGTAGCTGTGTGCTTGCTTCAGTATTAATTTTTCTTAGCTAAAGAAAACATCCCAACGACCTTATAATATAATTCTTTCACATTAACCGTCGAGGCTACAGAAATCAGAGAAGTGAAAGAGGAGCCAGTGTGAAAAAAGAAAAGCTGCAAGTGAACATATCGGTATTTTGGACCATGTTTTTCTACTGTAAGTAGTCCTTCTATAGTCATTTGACACTACTTTGAATCACACATGTTCTATATATTTATCTTCCTGATTTTGCCTCATCTCTACATCTCTGTTTCAACGCGCATGTTGTGTGGAAGCACTTGCTGAACAATAAATACCCCAAAACAGAAGCAGGAGCCTGTGGAGAACGAGAAAGTTGGAGACGCGCTGCTGAGCAAGAGCTTGGCAGGTGTTCTTGTGTTGATGGGAAGGAGGCCTTGGGATCCGTAAAACAATGTCCTTATACGGTGATGTGTGTGTGTGGTGTGAAATGCAGCAAAC
>JAOQGH010000001.1:73246794-73259960 GCA_025769975.1 Gallinago jamesoni | reverse complement strand
GCCCAGGGAGGTGGTTGAGGCCCCTTCCCTGGAGACATTCAAGGTGAGGCTGGACAAGGCCCTGGGCAACCTGGTCTGGTTGGGGGTGTCCCTGCTGACTGCGGAGGGGTCGGACTAGATGACCTTTGGAGGTCCCTTCAGCCCCAGATGATTCTATGATTCTATTTCCTGTCCCTGGGAGATGACAATCATCCAGAGCACAGGCTGTGTGAAGAGAAAGGTGTCTAGTGGGGCAGGTTTCTGGTGCTGCGGAGCAGGGCCATGATAATTACAAAGGGATTATGCCTAAAAGGAGAAAGGGATGGTCAACAGAAGAGGTGCAAAGGCCTGAGGTGCTACGTGTATGGGGATAGACTGCAGAGCCTGAGAGGAAGCTGAACATCTGTGATGACCTGGATGCACGGGAAGCTAGAAATTCATGTTGGACCACAGGATGCTTGGCTCCTGCAGGCTGTGCAGTAAAAACCTTATTAGGTGGGAAATGAGCATGCTGAGAATGTGGGCTTGGAAAACAGGAAAGTCTTCTGTTAGACAGGAACCACAGTAAGACGCTAGTAGAGCTGAAGATCGCGCACGTTCCTGCTTGGCCCAAGCCCCCGTGTAATTTACCACCTGCTCAAGACAACGGCGCTCCCTCACTCATGAGAAGAGAGTGAAGTAAAGAGGAAGCCAGAAACAGGAGCAGCAGTGCATCAGACATAAACATGAAAACCTATGACAGACCCACTCCCACATGCCCTTGGCTTCTGTAGGTCTTTCCTTCCATGCCTGAGGTGTCCCCGTAGAGAGGCAGCAGAGTGACCACAGGCTTTAAGTCTGTATACAATGCCCATTGGGGGCACAAATGAGTCAATTTGGCCTGTTGCCCCCATGGAACAGGCAGCAGGCAAAGAACCCAAGCCTTTCTCCAAACTACCTGGCAAGTAGCCACGTGCCCAGTAGCCAGCAGTCACTCTGCCCGAGCCTGTAGCTCTCTAATAACATCTGATGGCTTGAGACTGGAACTCCAAAAGCTCACTCTTCTCCCACCCATTAACCTTACAAGAGTGTTAGTTACCCTGCTGAGCAGGTAGCAGGGCTGGGAGAAAACCTGCTTCCATCAGCTGGCCTATTGCCACTCACGTGGGTGGGAGAGGAGCGGCAAGAACAGAAGATGCCACCGTGGTGGGGCCTGGGACGTTTTTTGCAAAGAGGGAAAGGCAAGGCAACAAGAGCATGGAAAATGGGAGGGAAAAAGAGAGAGGAAAACGGTGAACTAAAAGAAGCAGAGAATAGCAACTCGGAATTTAAAGGGAGCTGGTTTCCCAGCACAGCGATTCAGAGCATACCTTGGCTCCAGGTTGATGGGCACACGAAGGGTGCGAGGGGTTTGTAAGGGGGTAAGGGATGCCACAAGCAGAATTACCTTCAGGATTTACTTCTCTCCATAGCACACATGGCAGCATTTGGCTAAAAAGGAGGCTCAGACAGTTCCGTCCCGAGAACCACGATCTCCCATCAGAGCATGTTGTCCCAGTGCCCCTTCAGCCCAGAGCATGGCCCTGCCAGTGCCTCGGCTCCCACAGCCTCTGCTGAGGTTTGGGAAACCAGTTCTCAGCCACCAAAGAAAAGCAGCATGGCAAGGTGGTGTGACCGCCCGAGGTCACCCATCCTCCTTGCCTTCCCCAGCACACTTTTCCCAGCCCAGGCATTAGGAAACCAAGGCAGGGAGGAGAGAAATACTCGCTCAAGGTCATGAAGCGAGTGGCCGACCTGGGACCACTGGTATCCTGGGTGATCCCCAGCTCTTGGACTTGGCCAAAACCACTTACCTGCCGCCTGCCTCTTCCCTCCCACCTCCGGAGACTGACTGGCACTGGTGGCTCCCGCTGGCCCAGTCGAAGTGGGGGCATGTCCTGCCTCCCCCGCCGAGTTCCAGTAGAACTCCACGTACCCCATGCCAGTCCCGCTGGGGTAAGCCTGGTAGGGGGGCAGAGCCAAGTGGGCACACATGGGAGGCAGATGAAGGGGTGGTTCCCCCACCTTCTAATAGATGCCACCTTCACTTGGGGGGACAGGTAATACCAGCAAGCTGAAGTAGCTCCCAAGAGTAGGCAGGCGGTTACCTTTATAGCTGGCTGTACCCTGCCTGGGACTGCAATATTCACCCTCATCAGCTCCTGGAGGCTCTTTGTCATGTTAAAGAGGCTGATTGGTGGGGTGGGGACAGAGTAAGGGTTGGGGGGGGGGGGAAGGGTAGGAAGAGGTGGGGGGAGTCACACATGGCATCAGGGGTAAAATATGTCCCCTCCGAATTCTTCCCATTCTGCAGGTTCCTCAGTCACACCTGAGCAGGGGTCTGATGCGGAGCCCCAGGAAACCTCCTCCCTCTTGCTTCTTCGGGCTCAGGTCAAATTGTCCTGTCACAAACTAATCCCGTGGGTGCAGGTGTCCTGTAGAAGAGAGCTGTTCACTGCACTGGGAGAACAAGTCCCAACCAACGTCCACCACACAGGAGTAGGCAGGAGGTGGATCTGCTGCTGTGCTGCTCTGTGCCATGTCAGGCAAACCCAAGCTGGCTCCAGGTTATGGTGAGGCTTCTGAGACCTTTCCTTCATTGCTTGTGTCACATTGACACCCCCACAAGACCCAAGCACACACACCCTGTCCCAACCAGGCAGCACTTCCCACACCCTTGGTGCAGGTGTCAGAGATGGAGCAAGGGGGAAACCCAGATAAGGATCAGACCTGGGGGCTAGAACCTACTTTTTTTTTTTTTTTTTGAAACTGAGAAGGAATTCCCTTCATGCAGGCATTTGAGGGAGCCAGCTGAAAATGCATCTGACCCATCTTCCCCGTGTCTGCACCAGAGCAGACTCAGAAACGCCGGACAAGTCACATCTAACACCAGATCTCATTTTGCAGAGCAGAGTCAGAAACCTCAGCTGGCTGGACCATCAACAGAGACATTTTTGCTATGGAGGCAGTAAAAGATTTAGTGCAGGTGAGGTCCACAGCTAACAGATCTGCTCCCCCACGGCCTCTCAAAGCCACATCCTTTCATTTGCTTGGTCTTGGCTGTGGCCTCTGCCAGGCTGTCACAGGCTGGTTAGAATAAAGAAGATGAAGAGTTTCCTTTAAGGCAACATTAGCTGATGTTTGCTGATATATGGCCCACCCAAGGGGGACCTGCAGAGCTGACCATTAAATAACTAGAGCCACAGAATCCAGCTGTGAGCCTGAAGGTTGGTCCACTCTGTGGGCTTGCTCCAGTCCCTTCCCCTCAGAAGGTTTTGCTCTGCCTATGTTTAGGAATATTTTATTTATTATTTTCATCTCAAAAGATGTTGCAAGCCTCCAGCTAGTGTCTGTATTTCTCAATTCACAGACAGAAGTCCCAGAATAAATTCAAATATTTCTTGCTGGAACCAGGCCTGCCTTGGCTACCCGGACACACGCGTGTGTGGTGTCAGAAGGTCAGAGCTGAGAGTTCAGATCCACAGAAGTGTTAAATGATTTAACCAGGACTGTCCCTGCACCCATCTACACCTCATTGCTCCACAGGTGCTTGTCACTGTCTTCTTGCCAAGCCTGTGCTAGCACCCAGTACCCAACAGGCCAGGGAGGAGACCCTATTTGCTTGAGAGTCTTCAAGTATGAGCAGGGAGAAGAGCAGGACAGACGGGGGTGAGCAAGACCATAGGAAATGGGCTCGAGACCAGTTTAAAAGGATGTAGAACACCACTTCTACCAGCATTTCTACTGCTGCTCTGTGTCTCATGGCATGTTATTAGGCCTGTCTTCCCTCTCTGTAGAGCAGGGGCAACTTGGGAGCCTTCTGAGATTTCTGCATGGAAAACCAGAAGGAACTTCAGGACTGGCCTGTGAGTGAGCCTGAAAATCAATAAAATCAATGCAACTTCTCTTGAGTCTTCATGGCCAGACCATTCAACTCACTTGCCACACCACAGCATGATTCTGCTGCCTTGGGACCAGGCCCCTTCCCATGAGGTGCAGACTGGAGGGAACTAAGGGCCTGGCTAGGGTGCCTTTAATGACCCTTGGCAGTCATTATTACGTTTTCAGTTTGCATGAAACACTTTTCTATGCCCGCAAACTGCAGGGATGGACATCTCCCTGCACAAAGAATGCAGTTTTAAATAGGAAATTAACTCGAAAAACTTAAAGCAAAAAAAAAAGGGGGGGGGTTGAGCACATCTGCCCTGATGGAATCCCGAGAACATCCTCAATATGACAAATATTCTGCAGCAGCCTCTGCATGGTGGTTTTGGTTCATGCCTTGCTTCTGAATCACTCCATGTTTCAGAGCTGCAGTGCTACAAGGGCTCAGGTCACTGTCCCTCTTATCTGCCCTCAGGCCCTCACTGATTAAGCAAAGGGAGAGAAGCTTATGACACCGGCTGTATGGAGCTTGGGACCCTGCTGAGGCCCGTCAAGGAGACTGTCATGCACTCCTTACTCATGTCTGGATGTTGGGGTTCAATTTTTCATGGCCTTAGGTGCAGTCCGAAAATAAAAAAAAACAAGGTAGCTGGCCTAGAGGGTATCAACGTGTCTTCTAAGACTGTTAATCTAAAGATGTGGCAGAAAACACGGCACGGGGTGGTGAGTATCTGTGTGCTTGTTGGGGGTCTCACTGGCTGAGTACTTTGCACTTGGCCTCCTTGATTTCAGCCGCTTCTGAAAGGTGTCTGGGATCTGTCTTGCAAAGTGCCCAAGGCCATGATAAACCAGCGTGGTCACCTGCACTACAAAGTGCCCGCTGGGCAGAAGCCGGGGAGGAGGATGGTGCTGCCCCTGGGAACAGAGCCACTCGCCCAACTGGACCAGTGAGTGGGACAGCACAGAGGGACCATCTCCCTGGGGGGAAGGAGGGGGACCTAGAGGCTGAAGGAACCTCCTGAAGGGGCCTCACCCCTCCATGGTTTCAGAGCAGCACCACCTCTCCGGGAAGAGCTTCTCTCCCCTGTGAAGCTGGTGACACAGCCTGTGGCAAAGGCAGCAGCTCCCGAAAACCAGCGCTGCAGGCAACCAGCAGATGTGGCTTGGCTTCAAACTGAGACAAACCCTGCTTGGTTTGGTACTGTCTTCTTCCAGGCTGGGCCCTAATACTCACTATTACCTCACAATGTTCTCCACAAAAGCCTTGCAAGGTTCATGCTCTTGGCTCAGAGGGCTTTCCAGTATCCTGTACAACCTTCATCTGCTCTTCTCTACCATGAAGCTGAAAGCCCACTCCAATAAAAGCGGGGTAAACTCTTCACAGACATGTTAGAAAGGAAGACCAGTAGTTAGAGAGACCGGGAGGAAAAGTCCTCACTCTCTGTCCCCATGCCCTCCACGAGTTGGTTGCAGCTTATGCTGATTTGCCCCAAATAGCCACAAAGCAGCAGGGACAGGTACACAGGGTAGCTCCAGTGACAGGAAAGGCAGGATAGACTGAAAAAACAGCCTTGAAAACTGGGCTGGGATTGTGGACATCATTCAGAGCAGAAAGTGGAGAACACACACATGGAAATTATTTTTGTAGCTGGGTCCTTTCAGTGGCACAGTCCGTATGGTTGTGATAACCTGATGTTCTTCTAACAGTCACTGCCCAGCCATGTTTGGTCACTGCCCCAATGTCTTCTACCCCTCTCAGAGGGGATGTCAGCAAAACTATCCTGCCAGGCAACAGCTTTTGAGTTGTTTGGGCAGGGTGGGGGTCTGCTTCTTTTTTTCAGAGGGGTTTTAAGTAACAAGCTACCTTTCAGGCCTCTTCATTTGTCAGTTGCTGCTCTTTTCTCCTAAAAGAGGAACCAAGCAGGGTCAAATGGGAATGCTCAGATCTGGATAAAGATAATGAATGGACTTGGCTCTGAGATGTCTACGTTCTGGCAAAATGTCCCATGACAACATGGGACAAGGCTTGATGTGTACATGTCAACAAGGTTTGATGTGTCCAGAGTTGAAGTAACACATCAAGGACTGAAAGTTAAAGCTGACAGCATCCTGAATAGACTCAGATGTCCAGTCACAGCTTGAGCCCCTGTGGCTCACCTCTTCCTGGTGTAGCTCAGTCCAACAGTCTCTTCAGCGAAGACACAGCTGATGCCACCAACAGGAGCATCACTTTAGCTGCACTCCTGTTTGTCTGGCAGACAACCAGGGCTGTTGGGCTGCAACAGTTTAGAAGTCCTTGTTGCTACCATTATACCAGGAGAACACCAAGTTTCTTGGAGGCTTGGCCTCACCAGACCCCACTCGGGTGGGAGGGGGTGCATGGGGGGGTGCCTCTCCCTAGAGGGACCTGTACTGGGGGCTCACATCCTGCTACCAGCAGGTGACCACCTGGCAAGCTTCTGGAGGCTTTCTGGGCCATACAGTCTCTTTTTGCAACTAGTAATATTGGCAAACAAGCTGCTTTTTTTTTTTTTTCTGTCCACATTGGCTTTTAAAACAAGTATGCTTTTCAGTCCTTCAACTTGCTGAATGTGGTTTCAGTTAAGTATTCGAAGAGGGAGTCAATGGAGGTATTTTAAGAAAAAGGCTTTGACTATTGTTTTATAGTTCTTATCGTTTCTTTGAAGCTCTAAACAAACACCCTGCTTTGTTTAAGCACTTGCAGGGCTTTTTTGATTGACATTGATAGTAATGGCTTAATCAAAAAACATTTTTTAAAAGCAAAGCTGTGGAAAATTAATACCTGGAATGACAGGAAGCAAAGCAGCTAAAACATTTCCACATTGCAACATTCCCAGTCTGTTCCCCTTTTAACCACCTCGTTCAGTGTGTTAATTCTGTAACTGTAACTTGAACTTGAATTTACTTCTTTCAAAGCACCATATTTTTTCTTCGAAGACTTTTCCTTTTTGGTGATTGAGAAAGTGAGGGTTTTTTTTCCCCCTAACACATATGATCTTGCTGTACTGAGGATAGGCAGTGGAAAATAATATTTATTCCAGAAAATCATAAACACACTGCTGCTTTTTGTTTTTTTCAGCTGGGCTGAAAAATTCTGGAAGTAGTAAAATATATTCCCAGTGAGGGAATATAACCAAGTTTCAGTTGGGTAATCAGAAAGAAAAAGGAAAAGGATTCCCTTTCTCTTAGGCTATTCTTGGCCTAGAGCTAGATAGCATCAGAGCTGGTACTTTACTGTACATAGCAGCCATTCAGAGCCACAAAAATTAAGACTTCTTAGGTCAGGAAGATGTAAGGGGAGCTATGGTAACACCTACCTAGAAAAGACAGGGGGAGGGACTAGGATGTCTGCAAGCTTTAAATAACATTCATCTGTATTTCCTAGCAGCCTTCCATTTTTCCGTCTGTAAATGTAATTTAGGAGTCAACTTCCCATGTTAAGTGGTTTCGTTTCACAAAGGAAGGGAACAGTCTGCAGCCCCTTTCTCTTAAATTATTCGGAGTAATAAAAGCCCAACTTATTTTGCTGTGCAAAATTTTTCAGTAAAACCAGCTAAAATTCAAAGTGGAAATCTGTGCCACACCCACACATATATATATACATATATACATGTTTAAATACTCTACCTTTATCTCCTTCTGTCTTTTTTTCCTTTTTAAATCTGCCCAGTGAAAAAAATGTAAGAAATGAATGGGCTTAGTTTCCAACAAAGCGGTTTAGGAAAAGCTCTTGATCATAACCATGATATGGATTTTTTTCTGCTCATGTATTCTTCCTGAAGTCCTTCAGACAGTGAGACCCCCTAAGAGAAATGTTATTTGATCCTGATGCCAAGTGGTAGGTGAAATTGGATAAGAAGAACTCTGCCAACGTTGCCAGCACTGCCACAGTTTCCTGGGTCTTACCTGTAGGATTTTATTTCCCTGGTCTGCTAAAAAAAAAAGTGATCAGAGTAGACAGAAGAGAAGACCCTGGACGGTGTCACCACGTCTACCACTTTTAGCCTCGTTCCAACATCTCCTGAAATGTAGTAGATGATTCTTCTGCTCTCACCCATCCTTCACAATGCTTTTTCAGTTGACCTTCTGTCTCTTGACTCCATGTTCGCAAGGCATCTGTGGCTGCTGGCCAAAGCAATAGTAGAATAATGGATCTTAACTCTTGTCAATGTTATCTGTGGTATATTTTCTACCTAAAATCAAAGAGGATGACGGATTTTCTTATGTTTTCATTTCTTTTAGTACTTGAATGCTTTCCCCTTCTCTTTAACAAAAGCTATGAGGATTTTTAATGGTGGGTATTGAGGTCTTGAAATCTAAAATCATATTCAACTGTTTCATGTAATACAGAGCATTTTAATAAAAATTTATACCTACAGAAAACACTCCCCCACCACTGGGAAAACCCACTACAGACATGTCGTTCCTTTGTGACCCCTCCAGCTTGTTCCTAGGGAAATCTTCCAAAGAATTCCCACTTAAACCCAGTTTCCAAAACTGTGGGTCTCCATGGCCCCTCTTCCAGCTCAGTTGTCAATAGCTGGGAATCTATCCCACTCATCCAGCCCTTTGATTTTAGGCTTTTAACCAACATATTTGAGGTAGACTAAGTTCAAGCTAGACTTTCCATGATGTTTTCACTCATCCTACTTTATGACCAGTGGATCAGTGTGCAGTCTTATTAAGGAATGGTGAAAGGGTCCTCAATAGCTTGTGAGCATGTGGCATACATGTAAAGGACAAGCCGGTAGGGAAATCTGCCCACAAAACAAGGCAGGAGGAAGGAGAAACTGTGTTGGTCCATCTCTGCAGGGGTGTAAGATACAGAGAGAGCAGGTGATGGATTTTGGCAGGTCAAAGAAAGTTAGAGGTTTCTTGGTTGCATTTGATGCAAAGCCTGTCTGAAGGGGTGTATAGGCTCTGGAGCATCAAACCTTACTGAGTCTGATATCTAGACTTGGAGAAGAATGGAGTGTGCTCCTTTACCAGTCACCAGCTCTGGTATCTGGGATTCCACCAGCCCAAATGTGCCAGGAATTAAGTCTCCCCAGACAAACAGAGATAACATAGCAGAGCTCTGATCAAGGGACTGATATCAAAGGAGCAAATCTCTCAGCCCCGGGGATGAATCATCAGAGCAGTTTGTTCCAACCTTTTCTCCTCCTTTCAAGTATCAGGTTCAATTGCAGCAACAGCAGCACAAAAGGCTTCGTCATACTAGGTGCTGCAAAGATGGGGAAAACACAACTAGGAGGAATGGAATTCACAGGTGATACAAGGCTGGGAGGGTGTTGCAAATACCACAGAGAACAAAGAAATAACGCAAAAGGAACCTATCTTGGTTGGGCAGGGAGGAAGAAGGAGAAGTGGGGGCTAGCCATGCACCTGGGGAGAAAGAATCCCAAAGGTAAGTAATCAAAGGGAGATGTCTAGAAAGCACAGCATGAAAAAAAAAAGAAATAATAAAAGAAAAGGATAGGCAAAAGAGGTGCGTGTTTGCCAGCTGAGGTATACCAAATTCAAGCAACAGCAGTACTGTTTTGCAGGCATCAAAGTGGATGACAAAGATCCGTATAATCTTATTTTCATGGGGGGGGGGGGGAACTGAGGCACCACATCAGCTCAGTAAAGGACCGGTTACTGTGCAGCAGCAGCAGCCAGACTTTGGCCAGGCAGAAACAGCAGGTTGTCAGTACAGAAAACTTCTGTCAGAGCTCAAAGGCAATACTATCCACAGTTATGTGACATTACACGAAAAAGCATGCATTCTGGTTTGAGTGCCCTGCAAAACAAGGAGGAGGAGGAGGAGGAGGAGGAGGAGGGGGAGGCACCAGGGAAGAGCATCAGGCACAGGAGTGTTATAAAACACAGCTTATCTCTGCCAAGCGAGTATCAAACCAGAATTGCAGCATCTCACCCTCTCTGCTTCTCAGCAATCTGTGGATCTAATCTCTGTTTACACGTAGGGGGAGATCTGTCTTGTCTGAAGGCATTCCTGCTGCCAGCTCACTTAGGTTGCCCTTCCCACAAAGCAGGTGAGGGCAGGTGGAAAGAGCTGAACAGGCAGATACAATTCCAGAGACAGGGCTCTGGTGAAAATAAATAAGGCTGTGTGTCACTTCAGCTCCACTAGTTCTCCACAATCATCTCACCTGTGTACCAGTCCACCCTGGAACAGATGATGAGCCAAGACAGGACTGGTCCTCTGCCTCATCACCATCAGTAGCAGTTATGTTGGATGATAGTCCATAGTCACGCAGGGCAAACAGAGCAAGACTGTCAAGGCTATAGAAAAATCAGTTGATCTCTGAAGCCTGTAGCTCTGGCTCGGATGCACAGCGGGAGCTACAGGAGGAGTGCTGCTGAGTGCAGTCTGGCTTCGGTTTTGGTTCGGAGCTGGAGGGAGGGAAGACATCGCACGTTTTGTGGAGTGGCGGTATGGCGTTCATATTTCAGAGTAGCCCTCTGCTTTGGCATGTCAAGGTTTATCTCTACGAGCTATCAGTTGCTCTAAAAGATTATTACTGATAATTACATTGCAGATGAATCGAAGTTTTTAGGACAGGCAACTGCTGGAGAGGGTACAGCAGAGGGCTACAGAGATGATGAGGGGGCTGGAGCATCTCCCTCATGAGGAAAGGCTGAGGGACTTGGGTCTTTTTCGACTGGAGAAGAGAAGGCTGAGGGGAGGATCTGATCAATGCTTATAAATACTTAAAGGGAGGGCATCAAGAGGATGGGGCTGGTCTTTTCTCAGTGGTGCCCAGGGACAGGACAAGAGGAAATGGGCACAAACTTGAATGTAGGAAGTTCCACCTAAATGTGAGGAGGAACTTCTTTATTTTGAGGGTGGCAGAGCCCTGGAAGAGGCTGCCCAGGGGGGTGGTGGATCTCCTTCTCTGGAGACATTCTAAACCCACCTGGACACATTCCTATGCAACCTGCTCTGGGTGGACCTGCTTTGGCGGGGGGTTGGACTGGGTGATCTCCAGAGGTCCCTTCCAACCCCATGTGATTCTGTGATTCTGTTTTGCAAGGAGAATTGGGGGGTGGAAATGGATGACACCCATTTATAGTCCATACTATTTGCTAAGGGTGAGGCACCTGGGAAACATGCATGCTGCTAGCGTGTTGCCACATAACCAGGCATGTTTGCATGCTACAGCCAGGGTAACGCAGGGTCAGCTCCTTCCAGTAAGGCTGTCCTTGGTGTCTTGTGCTTCCCTCTGGATGCTGTGCTCTAGTAGGAATGAGAGACCTCAGGAAGCAATTAATGGCCCAAGAGTAACTGGTTTTGGGGAGGTAATGTTAACTCATTGAGAAGACAACAGAGAGAGTGGGTGGCCCATGGAAACCTCAGCATGAAAAAAAAGCAGGAGAAAGTTTTTAAAAGGTGGTGATATTCTTTTGGGACCCAGGTGAAGAAATAGCTTTGGCTCACAGCAGAAGAGGCGTGTAGCAAAAGTCTCCTGGGCTCACCACGGACAGCAGAGCCCTCAGGTTTCTTTTAAAGACTTGGGCTTGGAGTCTTTACCAGAGTGGCACCTGAGGAGCTGCAGGGTCCAAAGCCAACTGGGTGGCAGAGCCACCCAATGAGCTGCAGGGCCAGCACAGCATGAAATCTGCTTCCAGAGACAGCCCTGCTGGCATCCCTGCCAGACACCTCCCTCTCCAGCACAGCAGAATCCATCATAAGGTGACCTTGCAGTAGGGCAGGATTTGTAGTATGCAAGGACAGCAGTAGAAGCATCCTCTGGGCCGTGGGCCCCGTGAGACAAGGCTTTGACTTGGATTTAAGCTCAGCAGGTCCTCTGTGTCATGCAGAGTTTAGGATGGGATTAATGCAAGTTTAGTCACTGCCCAGAAAACGTGCCTCAAACATCTACACCCTCCCCCAAAGCTTTGTCCATGGGGCTATACATCTTGAAAAGAATCAGCAGCGTGAAGTGGGGCTTAAATAATAACTGTTTAAGGGGAGATGGGGAAGAGCAAAGGGGAAGCAGAGAAGTGGGGAAGAGCAGGAGGAATGGGCTGACACATCAGGGAAAATGCAGAGAGAACCCCAAAATTACGAAGGGGTGTAACACTAGGTGACACTCAGCTCTGTGTACAGGCAGACCCTGCAACACATGACATGAGGCAGAAGGAACTATAGGAGAAATGGTATCATCAGAAAGCAGTGGGAAAATGCCACACCAAGCAAGGTTCAGGGGCACAAGAAAGACCTTGAGGTATGAGGGAGAGCCCAAGAGCTGGCCAGGTAATGCAAACCTGTCTCCATCCACACTTTCAGTCTGCCCATCTCTGTCCTTTCGAAGGCAAAGAGACGTCACCCTGAGGAAAATGGCCAGGGATCACCCCAAAGGTGTATTGGTCCCTAGTTCTGGGCGTGCACAAGTAGGTTCAGAGATAGATATATCAGAGAGTCTGTGAGGAGCAAGAAGAACCACTATGAGATGGACAGAGGTGTGGAGTTTAGTGAAATTCTGGCTATTTCCAAGGATTCTAGCTATTTCCAAGGCCTTGGGAGATCATGGAAAGGAGAGGAACGGCCCTGCCAAGGAGCTTGTAACTTGTTCAACTTAGGGTGACTCCAGTGGTGCTTGTGGGGATGGAGTAAAGACCCAGCTCCACTGAATGGAAGAAGAGCCTCCACCACCCTCACTGTGCTTTTTTTCCCCTTTTCTTGTGGTAGATGGGCCTCAGATGGGAACACCAGGCAGTTTTGTGGCCCCTTTGCCACAAGGACACCCCCCTCAGGGTATGGTATGGGGGCTAGGTCACCACTGCAGCTGGGTAAAAACCTTGATTCTCTGTGCTGCCTGTGTGCGTGGCTGTACGATTATAGTGATTAAGCTTTTGCCTTACTTCCCCCTGCAGGAGAAAGGAGGACGCAGACCTGCAAGCTGTGATCAAGATCAAGGCTCTCAGAATGCCTCCCTGGGGCTGGCTGGTGTGTGGACCTTTTCATTACGCTGCCAGGAGAACCAAGTATGCGTGCAACCAAAGTCCTCGCACCCACAGATAAGGCTATGCTCCAAAACCTTCCCAGGAGCACCCAGTTCTGAGAACCTGAAAGCAGGACACATGTCACCTCTGGCTTCCAGACCTCCCCAGTCACCCACCACCTCCTGCAGCCCTTCGCAATGGCACCAGGAACACTGCAAACCCCCTCCCCTCCCACCCCTCCAGCACCACCTTGCCCTTCCACATCAGGCACCATAAGGGGATGAGGAACCCCAAGCCGTGCTGTGCCTCTGCAG
>JAOQGH010000001.1:73223088-73236088 GCA_025769975.1 Gallinago jamesoni | reverse complement strand
AGGGTGGTGGAGCACTGGAAGAGGTTGCCCAGGGAGGTGTTTGAGGCCCCTTCCCTGGAGACATTCAAGGTGAGGCTGGACAAGGCCCTGGGCAACCTGGTCTAGTTGGTGGTGTCCCTGCTGACTGAAGGGGGGGTCTAGATGGCCTTTGGAGGTCCCTTCCGGCCCAGATGATTCTGTGATTCCCTCCAGCCTCTTCTTCTGAAAGATGTTTTACCTCCTTACGTTTTGATGAGCTGTTCTCAGGTACAGACACCTTAAGACAGGTATATGACAGGGACAGGAGGGCAGTACAAGAGCTTGTTGCCTCATGGCAATAGGTGGGTGCAAGACAGCCACAGGTTGAGAGGACCCCACACCTGCCAGGGGGTCCAGAACACTAACTACAGCCCCCTCTCTCCAGGCAGTGGGGTTTCCTCTTCACCACCCTGCTCCTTTCAGGCACCCAGTACTGAGGGCGTGAGATTCCCGAGGAGGACATTAAGGTTTGCTTGCCAGACAGAGGAAGTAAAGTACCATTTGGAAGGGGAAGGGCTTCCTCTTCACCTTCACAGCAGAAAAGTTGAGGACCCCTCTCAGAAGAAGGGAGGGAGAGAAGTCTCAAGGTGTTTCAGCTCAGGGCAGGATTCCTGGCCTCCAGCCACTTCCCTCTCTTCTCCCCGTCACTGAGAAATACTAGGAAAGGATCTGGATGCAAACAAAAGGATTTGGGCAAACAAGAACCAGTGAAGCACATCTTTTTTAGTTTAAAACAGGAATAATAGTAAGGGAACTTGAGGTGATAGGTGGAGGCTGAGAGAGAATGGTCATTCCCACTGAAATAGAAGGGCAAATACAGGGTGCTGGGCTAGCTGGAAAGCTCACAGGGAAGAAGCTGGGGACATTCCGGGATATAGTCCCAGGTTGTGATAAAGGAGTAAGAAACAGAACACCAGATACTTAATTCTATAGTTTTTATTTTAAAAACAGGAAACACCACATTAATAAGCATATAAAACCCATCCAAAATATTCACAATGCCGTTACAGAAAAAGAAAATAACAAAGATACTATGTGAGAAAAGAACTATACATTTCGGTCTAAGCCAACACACATCTCTGATGCAAAATATGGAATGCTCTTATGCACAGCTGTAGGAGGAATTTCCTGACATATAGATGCCCATATAGAATTGTCATGTCTGGGAGTGCTAGAGGGTCAAAGAGCACCAAAAAATTTAAATAAAATCCGTATAACTGAGCCAAAATGTGAGAGCTGGGAAGAGTCACATACTTCTGAGAATAAATACCCTGGCATGGAAGCCTGACAGAAAGCTAGGGGAAACTCACTGTAATAGGATTGCATTGTGCAAAGCTGGAGTATTTCAAATGAAGTCACAGGAAATATTTCACAGCAGCAAGTTTTTTTACTGCTCTTTGCAACTGTTTCTCAGTAGGCAACATAGAAATGTCATCACTGAGGCGTCAGATACATGCCCCCAGAATAGACATCAGTGGGAACTTCTCTGACCTCCTCTGAAGCAGTATGTTGTCAAGAAA
This sequence comes from Gallinago jamesoni, assembly GCA_025769975.1. Taxonomy (NCBI): domain Eukaryota; kingdom Metazoa; phylum Chordata; class Aves; order Charadriiformes; family Scolopacidae; genus Gallinago; species Gallinago jamesoni. The sequence continues at coordinate 73,234,550 of JAOQGH010000001.1, read as the reverse complement.
GCTTGGGCTATCAATTTTGCTATCACTCCTATCTTTGAGCCTTTACCCACCTTGGAATCTGTGGGCCTGCCTCTCTTCTAGGATATCCAGCGATGAACTCCAGCATGAGTTTTGGAGGTAGACCAGAGCTCAGTCAAGTCCAAAAATGGAGACCTTAGAGCAGGGGTTTAAACTGGACCTACCTCTGTGCTACCTTTAGCTAGCTAGTGCAGGTCTGGACAGACGGAGACCTGGAGTCTCTTGACAGAGCACTGCAGTCAGTGAAGCAAAGCTCCCAACCCTTGATAGCAAGGACGTGCTGCTTCTTGCCTTCCTTGAAGAGAACTGTGCTATCTTGGCAGCAAGGACAGACATACACATTCTCTCGATCGCCTAGCAGCATGACAAGCAGGGAAACCAATATTTACTGATGTATAATTACTGTCTGCCATATCCCTTTTAACAGGGGCAGGATTACAGAGCTGTACACCATCTACACAGCACGCTACGCACGGTTGGGCATCACAACATCATGCAGATCATCTAGAGAGGATACATGGGGCAAAAAGAAAACCATTTGCCCTACAACCAACAAGCGGACTGAGCACTACAGCTAAGCTAGCAAGCTCCAGTAGCTCTGTGGTCTGCAGTCCTGCATCTCTACCTTTATGAGCTTACATGTCGTAACTGACCATGCCTGTGTCAAGAAGGGAGTTTGTAAGAACAATTGCTAAGAAAATACAGCTTTGGAAAATAATCGTTATCTTCACACACCTTAATCCACGCATTTCAGACTTTCTGACCTACTAGAATACAGCAGAAGGCAGGAAAAGTTACCTTCTGGTTTGCAATCACCACCCTGAATCATCCCATACAATGCTTAACCACAGCTCTAAAAATATAAACTAACACCCATTTGCTGCAATACCACACTTTCCAATCGCTTGGGAACAATATTTAAAAATTGCCACCTAAAAGAATCCCAAATAATAGAGATTTTGGTGGACAAACATATCTCTTGTCACTAGTACACACTTCTTTGCAATTCTTTCCAAAGGGCACAAATAAAGCTGATGTGCATAATCGTCTCTGCTGTACACAACACCCAAAATGCCCAATCTCCTATTTAGTACCACGTTTTTCCTTTATACAGTCTTATTGCACCTCAAATCTACCATATCTTTTGTTAGAATAGCTATTTCTCTTAGACATCTTCAATTTCTTTATCTGTACATTTTTGTACACCATTTAAAAAATAAATATTTACAAAAGTGACATACAAATAAATAAACTTAGGTAAAAGTATGCTTTCAGTCTGTCTATACAAAAAAAATAAGAGCAGGAAAAAATATGCATGTAACTTGGTCCCCTTTTTCCTGAGGCTGAAAAAAAAGTGCACACTGGATAGGAAAAAGGAAGGAGATGGCTTTTTGGTAGGCTTGTTAAATTCCAGTGTAGCACTGCACACACGCACACAGAGTAGACTCAAAGGGCTGGGGACTCGTTTTAAGTGGGTCGCTTCAATTCACTACAAAAATAGTCATTAGATTCAAATGAGTAATGGTCACTGCACGCGTTAAGTTTGTTAACCCCAAATAGCAATTATAAGGTGGAAAAAAAAAAGCAAAAATATTGCCAGCTCTCCTCTGTTCTCCCGATGTTTGTGACAGGGAAGATGAAAATATTTTTGCAAGTGCCAGGTGCCTTCCAGTACTTGAAAATGGGATCACCCATACCAGATTTGCTTAATGTTGGTAAGCCTGGCAGAATGGGAGACTATGTGGGTGCAAAGAAGAAAATAGCAGCAGTTGAGGGGAAGAGGGGAAAAAATGTCCCAGTTCTCATGGTTTTCTTTGCTCATTCCTTTAATGACTCTTTAAGGATGTCAGAGTCGAAGGAGTGTGGCATGAATCTTAGGCAGCTTCCTTGTCAGGTTGTACGCTGTTCAGCTCCACCATGGGGTTCTTCTCTACGGCTGCTGTGAGGCTGGCTTCTGCTCGTCCTTCAAAGCCCCTGGAGATGTCTTCAAAAGTCCTGCCCTTGGTCTCTGGGACTTTGAAGAATGTGAAGACAAAGAAGATGACCAGGAAAACAAGGAAGATGAGGAAGACGTAGGAGCCACACAGTTTCTGCAGGGGTGACAGAAGCAAGAAGTTTTAATTTTAAAAGCTCATAGACCTAGATAGAATTTTGACCTGTCAACAGTATACATTTTTCTCCAATAAAGCCCTTACTGACTTTTTCTCAAGACAGTATTGTTTAAAACGAAGTCAGGTTCCCGTGGGCTTCTGAAGTACTTCTACATTCCGGGGGGTGACCAAATGGAGGCTTTTAAAGGGAAAAGTTTGATGTCCTAATTCAGGTGGCTCTTCCAACTATTTGTAAGCGACAAGCAGTTAAGACAGCAGCAGTATAAGGTGAGCCACAACACTTAAACTGACCTCGGAAGACTGACCAGCCTTCTGCTCAAAGCATGGACAACTTCAAGGAGAGGTCATACAGCCATGTTTTAAAGTCTCCAAGGATGGAGATTACTCTGGACACCTATTCCAATGCTGCAGCACTCATACTGCTTTGAAAATTGGGTCCTTACCTCTGCATAGGGGAAGAGCATTCCCACCAAGAAATTAGAGGTCCAGTTGGAACAACCAGCCACTGCCATGGCTGCAGGCCGTGGGCCCTGGCTGAAGAGTTCTGCCACGATGAACCAGGGAATAGGGCCAGGGCCAATCTCAAAAAGAGCCACGAAGCCAAAAGTGGCAACAATGCTGATGTATCTGATCCAGTGCACAACGTCCTGCAAGGGAACAAGACATGATCAGCTGCAATTTCAGGCAAACATGGCACAGCACATGCCATCTCCAGTGTCACAGCTCTTTCAGCTGTTACTGGGCAGTTAGGAAGTTGTGCTCTCCACTGCACACTCAACTCTAGCCCCAACTGTACCTGCCTACAGGGCAGAACTGTGGGGCAAGGCAGCTGTATAATCTTTTTTAGGTGCCCTTCTGGGGTCAGCCTGAACAAGAACACTAATTACTCACCTTCAGAGCTAAAGCAATGGTCATAAGAACAGCACACACGGCCATGCCACCCAAGCCAACTAAATGGAGGGTCCTGCGCCCTGCACGCTCCACCAGAAACAGCTAGAAACATGGAAGGAGGGAAAAAAAATAAAGAAAAATCTGTGAGTTTGGTAGCAAGAGCTGAGAGGCTCCCTGGCTCAGTGTGACCTGCACCTCTTCTTTTATTTGCCTGTAGCCCTCAGAACCAGTGGTGATCTTAGGGCAGGTCACCAAGCTGCCCCATTCTTAGCATAATTGTTTCCTCTCTGGTTCTTCCTACTGCCTTCTCTAGTTTCCACCACCCCCTCCACCCCTCACCCCCCTGCCATACATTCAATTTCACCTTCCTTTTCTTCTGAAATAGTACCTCTTTCTCCCCTCCTCTCCTCCTACAACGCTTTTAATGCATTCTTTTCTTTGCTCTTATAGGCCATTGCCTAGCCCAATGCTTTGCTAGGGCCTGGCTACTTTTTTGGGCCTGGGCTTTTTTTTGGGAGATGTGACTGAAGACAAGTTACCTCTCACCATGAGGCCCCATTCCACTTACCGACACAACCGTGAAGACTGTGTTTACCACGCCAGCTCCGATAGTGGCATACACAGGCTGCGTGATACCAGCTCTTTCAAAAATCCCTGTAGAATAATAGAATACCTGGGGAGAGAAGCAAAAGTTGGACACCGTCATGATTCCAGTGTTTGAGAGCATGTCCCTCATTCTCTGCCTAATGGCTTGCAGGTCCAACAAGGAGTTTATAACGAGCACTTAAGAGTGTAAGAAAAAAAAAAATCAAGGTTCCTTCACTTGATGCAAGACTGCAATGTCTTGCCAGGGTGTGTAGGGGGAAAATCAGCTTAGCAATCTCTGCAGCATGACAAAAGAGTGAACTCCAGTCAAGGTACAAAGAGGTTTTTGGAGTTCTCTCAACATTAATGGCAAGTGCAAGTGTAGCCAAAGATAAGGGAGGCTCAGGAGACGGGACGGAAGACAACTCACAGCGTTGATGCCCGAGAGCTGTTGGGAGAGCTGCAGCATGATGGCAATGATAATGGCTTGACGGTAGTTTGGAGAACGGAAGAGCTCTGGGACAGTTGCTTTCTTTTCCTGGGACATTTTAGCACTCTCTTCTTTCATCTCCTGGATGTCTTGAGACACATCTTGTGTACCACGGAGCTTCTGGAGAACTGGAGGTAGGAATAAGGAAAAAACCAAATGCCAGGTATAATACACCCGCATACAGTATGTTTCCCTGACCCTGTCCTGTTATTTCAGGGGGGACACCACTGGGAAGACTGGACCACCTGTCAGTGTTTGGACCTGCTCCATAGGAAAGACCAAATCTCCACACACAGCCTCGCTAATCTTTTCAACCAAGAGGTTGGGGTGTTGTGACCAGCACGGAAACCAGGCCCAGGCCCTGCTCACATTGCTTGGTCTCCAGACTTAGATTTGACCCCCCAATTCTGCACACAGGCTTGCCAGGTCTGACTCCAGGCCCCTGACATAGGAGAGGGAAACACCCTCCCAAGTGCCTTGTTAAACATTAGCCTATTCCCAACCTTTCAGGAGAAGCTGACAGCAGCAGGAGCTGGCCCTGCTACATCCCACCAAACCAGGTGCCACTCCTCACATCTTAATCCCACCTGGAGTCTCTGTTGGGATGCCAGGTTTCTCACCCTTCCTGGCACTGGTGCAGCCTAGAGGATGGGAGGGTAGATCTGGTGCCCTCTGGGAGTCACACCCTGATCCACCAGAGTCAGCCCTAGCCTCCCACTCAAGTTCAGGGCAGGCTAGGAGCCAGAATACAGCCCTGCCCCTTCAGAGATGAGTTCTTACCTGCTTGCGCTTTCTCTTCCTCCATCTTGTTGATCAATAGGAAACGGGGGCTCTCAGGGCAGAAGAGAAGAGCCACGCACTGCAGGACTGCTGGAAGGATCGTGAACCCCAAAAGCAGTGGCCAAAGGGTTTCAGTCCCCATGATTCCCTCCAGGCCAAAGATCTACACCAAGAATTGGAGAGAAATAGAGCAATTTAAATACTCCCAGTTCCTCACCCAGTATGACAGGACAGCATACCTGCACTTGAAGGTGAAGTGCGGCCCACCTCAACCTCCCCCACCCCTCCTTTCCCCAAGGGATGGAGCAGGTTGTCTAGCCTACCTGGGCCACCAGGATGCCCACAACAATGCCCAGCTGGTTGAGGGTGCCAAAGGCTCCACGAACGCTGGTGGGCGAGACCTCACTGATGTACATGGGCACAAAGCCAGTGCAGAGACCGCAGAAGAGGCCAATAATGAAGCGGCCAAGAATCAGCATCTCCACTGCCTTTGCCATTTTAGAGAAGGCCATGAGAGTGCCACCAGCAAAGGCCAAGATGTTCACCAGTAGCATGGAGTTCCTCCTGCCGGGGTAAAGATGTCAAGACTGAGCTTCAACTGGCAATACAGTGGGAAAATCACTGGGAGAGGGGTAAACTACCTACGATTCCCAGGAGGAGAACAGAATAATTCTGCCTTGGCCTGCGACCCTTTCTTTTTGCAGGCCACACATTCTTGCTTCCTCCACAGCCACCTCCTCCTCCCTTCCTCTTTTCCTCCCAACAAACCAAGGGAAAAAAAATAAATTCCTTAAATGCTTGGATCCCTCTTCCCAACTTACCTGCCAAATCTGTTGACGAACAGGCTGACTGAGAAGGAGCCGATCATACCTCCTACTGAGAATATGGCCACAGAAAGGGACCACAGAGATGTGAGGAGCTCTGGGGAGACAGTCTGCCCGCTCCGTTCTGACAGGGTTCTGTTGAAGAAGCTCTGGATGATCTGCAAGAGAAACCAAGTAGGGACAGAGTTACAATCCAGTGGGATTGGCACGGTGCACTGGAAAGTGGGGAGATCACTTCCGAGGTCTTCCTTCTGTTTTCCTGGAGGCAAAAAGCAAGGACAGACCCTAAAACTGACAGTAAGCAGGAACAAGCCACACAAGTAGAAGAAATCAAGTGCAGAAAGAGGAACTTTCACCGAGAAGTTCAATAGATGGCCAGCAGTATGAAGGAAGAGAGAGATTGCTTCACTGAACACGGGGGCTGGGCCAGTGCTTAAGCAAAACAGGCTTATCTTCTGCATGTTTCTGGATGATGCATGTCACTGGTGGTGCTTGGGAGGGGGTGAGAGACAGATGGGAGTGAGAGGGAGGAAAAAAAAAAAAAACGTGACCAGAGAATGGAACATTTCTGGCAATCCCAGAAAAGCAGCAGGAACGGGCTTTCTGATGTAGAAATTTTCACTAAGGTGAACCTGCAAAACTGCAGCATTAAGCAAAGCCATCATTCGCTAGCCCTGCCACATCCCCATGGGACATGTTGCTCATTTCCAAGGTTTCCTCTTTGATAATGAGGGAAATTCTGCAAGAGCAGAGTGGGGCACGGCCTTAAAGTGTCTGCCCCCAGCAGATGGCAGCAGGACATCAGCTTGTGAGGACCACCACATACACTGCCACCTTCCCCCACCACGAGTGATGACATCTATTCCCGGAGACAGGGTGGATGTGGTACTGGTGACTCAGTTCCTGAGAAGTACCATTTTATAGTTACAAGAAAACCACATTTCTTGTTTTCTTCGTCTCTTCTTTCTTAGGCTACAGTCATGAGATGCTTCGGTCAGAGTGCCCCATTCTCAGCCATTTTACAAGTGCTGAATCTACACTTATCAAACGGAATGAATAAACAAATAAAATAAAACAAGCCTGAGATGGTCCCCGAGATAAACTAAACTAGAGCAACCATAATCCCTACCCATTCCTCAAATGTTTTCTGCGTGTTGCTCTCTACATTCCTTCTGCCATGGATGGTTTATTTGGAGTCAAAACTGAAGTGGCTCCCATTCCTCAACTCGCTAAATATAGACCTACAAGGAAATGGCGGATGGAGCCCTTCTACCCCCCCCGCGCTCTCTAATTAAGAGAATTAACCTCTCTGCTTGTTCTCTCTCCTCCCCAAAACTTTGCACTTCCTGTCCACTGTTGTAGTTGAGAGGGGGTTTTGAATGTCTTCTTGGCTTCATAAATCTGAACCAAATTAGCAGCCGCTTGGGAGATAGGTCCACCTCTCACCTTCTCGGGAGCATTGATGACACCGGTGTTGTACCCAAACTGAAGAGATCCAATGGCAGCAATGGCAACAGCGTAGATAAGGGGTGCTGTGATTTTCTGTGGAAAAAGAGAGAAAACGATTACTCAGTTCATTTGTTTATTCATGCTTTCTTCTACACAACTTGAGTTTCTCTTCAGCCTGAGCTGCAGCTGCAACTCATAGGTGCCATGCACAAGTGCACCAGGGGCAGGGAATGGGCTTCTTGTACCAGTAACTGAGACCCTGGAAAGAGAACTGCAACTCAACATCAGGAAAAAGTTCCCTGAGAGCCTGTCAGGACCTCCCCTTTATTATTTCCAGACCTCCACCAACTATTACCAGCTCATTAGTAACGAACACACTGGCTGCATTAGTGCCTGTTATTTTGGGTTGATCTCCTTTACACAAAAGCTTTTGCTGATCTCTGGGCATGTCATGAAACGAGGGTCTAAGTCCCTTTCCCCGTGCCAACTGGCAAGTTCCCATAAATTAGGAGTCTCGGATCTGCCCACGAGCTATCCCGGCTGTCACTCCTAACAGTTAAAAACATGCACTCTTCAGCAACAGGACTGCTTTTCCCAGGCTGGAGCTTCCCAGCCCTGCCCCAGGGTATCTGGCAGGCAGCCTCCTCCACACAAGCAGCAGCGCTGCCAACCTCCCCCCCCCCCAACTCTTTATTTTTCTTGAAGATGTGGCAATCCTCAGCATTTTAAATGAAACACGGGTCCCCGGCACTTGAATACGTACGAATCTCTATTTGTTACAATAAAATAAAAAAAAAATTGCTGAGCCTTCAAGAGCTGTAGAGGAACCTTGAAGGTCTCACCTCAGAAGGCCCGCAGACTTGAGAAATTTAAGCGTCAGTGAAAAGCATCCGACATTTTCTACATTTCTAAAGCTTGGGGCATTTAAGCCAGCTCTGTGTTAGGGAAGGATGGGGGGAGCAGGTGACTCAGGAGCTGGCACTTAAAATGGCCAGTGCTTGGGTTGGCACAATTTGTAAAGATCATGTTTCTTCTGTCTCGGGAGGGATTGGAAGCTTCTCAAAAAAAAAAAAATATTAACAGTGCCTTTCCCAAAGCTTTCCAAGTATTGTCCTAAGGCCGGCAGAGGAGAGAAGATGACTCTGGGGCCTATCCTTACAGATCTTCCAGCGTCTCACTTTCCAGCTCAGCTCCAGGAGCAGTGGCTCCCAAGGCTGTCCAAAATTTTTGCCAGTCACCTTCTACCAGTGCTCATGCCCCATCTTTCAAGCCGAGCATGTTGGTGGCTTCTGACCTGCACAACCTTCACACAGCTACCAGTCAGGCCCCAACTGGGGAAATCGCCCTCAGGCATGGTTTCCCCCCACCTACACCATGTGTCTCGGGCTGAGCACTCTTCCTGCCGAGGCTCGTGGGGGAGACGAAGGGGACAGAGTCCTTTTCTCTTGAAGGCAATTATGGAGGTGGCATTCACACCTGGACACAGGCCCTTATCGCTGCCACCCTCTGATCCCCCCCCTCATTTTTGAAATTGGGAGGAAACTGGCCCAGAGCCACAAGGACACAGCTCACTCAAAGCACCTGGATGCCTGTTAAGAGGGCCTTCAGACACCTAAGCGCTTTTAGGACTCCAAGCCAGGTCAATCCCAAGTCAGCAGGTAGAGCAAAGCCCAAGACACAAACCCAGCTCTCTCCCATCTTCACCACCGTGACTCAACACAACAGCATCTTCCCCCCCCACCCCAGAGTTCTGCTTTGTCACGCCTTGCCATGGTCACAGGTGGCCTCTTTCTCCTGGGTGCAGCAGGGACCATAGGGTTACCTCCTCTGTGGTATCCCTTACCTACATGGTACATACAGAAGCTATAAGGAGTTCAGTTCTTCTACCTTCTTCCATACTCCCTCCTCTTGGCCAGTCACCCACCTCCTGCCCACTCCTTTCCCTTGGACAACACACAGCCTGACCCAGCCCCTCCATGACCTAATGTATGGATCATTTGTTACTGCTGGAAGGGCCTCACTTCCCAAAAAGCAAACAGGCAGCTCCGAAATAGCACGGCTACACCCGCCCTAACCCAAAGAAAGGCAGGCTCGGGGTTCTACACCAGCAAGGAATCCAAACCACCACCCACCCCTCCCTCCCTCCCCAGGCGCCCATTATCCAGGAGATGCTTCCCACCAGCCCCCCCCCCCCTTCTTATTCTCCACTCCCTGGGACCTCAGAGGGGCACAACCTGTTGAACCCCACTACAGCCGCCCCCCCCTTCCCCAAACGACCTTGACCAGCCGTTCTCCTTCCCTCTGCCCCACATCCTCTCCCACCGCCCGCATCTCCCACCGACGGGGCGGTGGGTGCCCCGGGGCTTCCCCGAGCCCGATGTTAAAACTCTTCATCCCAGCCCCGCACATCCCGCACGGGGTCGGGGCTGGGCATTTATTCGCCCTCTCTCCTCCCTCCCTCCGAGCACAGGCCGGCATTAGCCCTCCCCACCGCCGCACGCCTCCCTCCCCGCCGGCTGAGCCATAACGCCCTCCCCGTGCTCTCCCCTGCCCCCCCAAAAAAAGGGAAAAAAAAAAAAAAACGGGAAAGGAGGATACGCCTTGCTTTAAGTTTAAAGGCGTTTTTGCTCTAAGTCATACCACGGCAGAAGAAAATAAAAAAAAAAAAACCAACCAAAAAAAAAAAGCAAACCACCCCTCCCTTGGACCAACCCTGCCAGCCCCCCCCCCAAAAAAAAAACCCAACCACCACCCTGGCGATCGATACAATAGAACATGGATACCATCATGGGAATCGTCAGGCCACGCAAACGAAAACAAATCAATCTCAGCCCCTCACAAGGTGTGCGTGCCATCCCCCCCCCCCCCCCATCCCGCATTCCCGACTCACCCGCCCAAGGGCCCCGCCGCCGCATCCCTCCTCATCGCCATCGGGCAACCGGGAGGCAGCGGGTCCCCCCCCACCTTCCAGCCGCCACTGCATCCCCCCCCCAGCATTATCCCCGACCCCACCAGCCACCCACCCACCCCGCAACACCCCGCACTGGGAAAGAGAAGGAAAAAAACCTTAAGGGAGGGAGAGGGATGGAGAGAAGGAACCCCTACCTTTTTGGCATCCATGGCGGTGGGTGGGTGGCCGGCAAAACGAACGACGGGCAACCAACGCCTGGCGGCCAACGGCTACCGCTCCGCTCCCCCCCCCCCCGCCACGAACTCCCGCAGCTAACGGAACCCGCGGCGGTGGCTCCTCCTCCTCGTCCTCCTCCTCTCCCCCCGCAGCAGCACCGCCCACAACCCGCACCGGCCTTTACCCGCCCCGTCGCCACCGCCGCCGCTTTTATGGCCTCCCCCCGTGGGCGAGGGCGGGCGGGGCCGGGCAGGGTCCCTCCCTTTCCCCCCCCCTCCCTCACCTCCCCCCCATCTCGGTTCCCGGTTCCCCACCAAAAAAAAAAAACCCGCACCAGAGCCAGCCCAAACGGAGCTCTCACCACTCTCTGACTTCAAACTGACATCAGCGGCCTTCCGGCGGCGTGCGTGACCAGCCGTCGGGCCGCCATGGTTGCCCGCGCCCCCCCCCTCCTCCCCCCCCTCATCCTCCCCAAAGGTAACCCGGAGACTGACTACCCGCCACCCCAAAAGGCCCGGGGGACAGTGACAAGGGGTGGAAGGGGAACCCTTTTGCCACAGGCCAACGTTGCCATTGGCACGCAAGGAACCGCAAGGGGCGACCGCCCCGACGGGGTGGGCAGGAGCCTGCTGAGCTCGTTCATGGGTGCTCTTCCCACCCCACCCCCACCCCCGGTTTTGGAAAATTAGGGGGGGGGGGGAGGAGCTGTTGGATTGTTTTATTTGGTTTTTCAAATCTATTATTTTATATTTTTTTTCCTACAAAGCTGGAATCCGATGGGGGGGGCAAAGCTGGGAGCGGTGACCCCAAAGTACACCGAGCCCGCAGCTGTCTGTAGTCCCAAATTTGGACCTTTTCAACCCAACTCTTGCTTCGTGTTTATTTGTCCTCCATCCCTCGGGCCAAAACAATTGCCAAAATTCCTCCGGGAGGGCAATGAAGAGCTGTGCTTTGAATCTGGGGCCAAACGAGGGCGGGGGGGGGGAAGGAAGCCGCTGTTTTTGTTGTTGAGCAAAGTATCTTGGGACCAGCCATCACTTTGATCACCAGGTTTTGGGGGGGAGGGGGGGGGCGACGGGGGGGGGACGGGGGACGATCACGTTTTCATTTTGGCTTCTGCTGGTTTAGTTGGCGTGGTTCAGAACTGGAAATGAGCAGGTCAAATGGGGTGACGCTTTCCCTCCCCC
>JAOQGH010000001.1:73210551-73222988 GCA_025769975.1 Gallinago jamesoni | reverse complement strand
ATGGGGTTACGCTTTCCCTCCCCCCCCCCCCCCGTGGGTGTCCGTGCCCTGGTGTTAAAATGTTATTCGCAACAGAAAAAAAATAATACACACACACAAAAGGTGGAAAACAACAAAATACCAGGGGCAGCCTGCACGGTGGTTTTTTTTCTCCCCTTCCCCCCCTCCCCCAAAAGCAGCACAGGGGGACAATGGCAGGAGGAGGAACCCCAAGGACACCCCTGCTCCACGGCTGCTCCCCAGACCCATCAGGGGAGCCATCAGCACATCAGAGGAGCCATCAGCACATCAAAGACCCCATTTTCACACGCACACACCCCCACCCCCCGGGGGGAGCACAGAGACACAATGGCAGGTGGCAACCCTAATTAAGGGCTGAGAAAAAAAGGCCATCCTGCCTGGGTTGTCCCGGGAAGAGCCATCAGCCCCATTGTCCAGGTGTGAAACGGCTGGAGCCCCTCTCAGAGAGGAGGAGCTGCCTACCAGGGCCACCAACCACAGAATCCCAGAATCAATCACCAGAAGGTTGGAAGGGACCTTTGAAGATCATCTAAGTCCAAGCAAAACACCTTACAGGATGCAGGGGAAGGGCGTTTGGGGATCGCACAGGACGTGCTGTGGGGAGGACTTGCTCCCCTTGTCTAGGGGAGGAATCAAAGGGGGAAAAGTGAGGGAGAAGGGGGGAAAATAGGACCAGTTGCATGGAAAGTGTTGGCTGGCCAGCACAGTTGTCCAGCCCCGATCAGCACAGTCTGCCTTATCTCGTTATTAATTTCTATTTCGGATTGTTTTCCTGAGTGAGGAACTAGGGGGTCGGAGGGACCTGGGCAGTCCCACACATCTGCTGGAGAAACCATGGGGTCTGGGGATCTCTAGGGGTGAGACACACGGGTGTCTGTGTCTCTAAGGGTGAGGCTGTGGCAGGTTGGCTACTGGAGGGACCAGGGGAGTCCTGGCCAAGTGTGCATACGTGCCCACACACGTGTGTGTGTGTGTGTGTGTGTGCGCGTGTGAGTGATGGAGTTTGTACCAGCAACAGGAGTAGGGCTGCAGCCTTGGGGTTTCATATGCCCAGGTGGCAGGAATGGGAGAGACTGGAATCTGAGCCCAGCTCCCGGAAGGATCCACCTTATACATGTGTGTATATATATATATATATATATATGTATATATGTATATTTTCCACCAGTTGTCCTCCCTCCTGTTCAGTCTGGGCAGGGAAGAGGAGGAGACCATCCATGCTGTTTGTGTAAATGCTGTGTGTAAGTATTGGGGGGGACACACACGTATATATGTGGCGTATATGTGTGTATACGTGTGTATAGGTGTGTTTGTGTGCATGTCCCTGCTGGGAACACAGGCTCAGCCTTGCTACTGGTTGCCCTTGGGAGTGAAGAGCTGTGGCAGCCTTGCCTCGACCCTGCTGCTGGACCCGGCCCTAATTCCCTATTCTTTTTCCTATTTTCTATTATTATTTTCCGTTCGTTTGCAAGCAGAGCAAGCTCCACCTCGAATCTGATCATCCAGCTGTCGTAAACCCTGGCATCAAGTCTGGAAATACTCACTGGTTACTGTGGGAAGTTGCCGTATTTGGGGAGGCTCTAAGCGTTTCCAAACCTCAGACGCAATCTATCTTCATACTGTGCAAAGCACTCTGCTGAAAAGGCCTCGTTCTTAGTTTATTCTTGACTCACATGACTCTGTTGTAAGTGCTGAGCAATCCAAACTTCAAGATTAGATTAAATACATACGTAGCGGCCGGTCCAATTTAGAAGCAATAAGAGTTTAGCTGGAAATCAAACCCTGACACACCGTGCAGAACCCAGCAGCTGGAACTTTACGGAGCTGTTGGAGTAAGCACCAGTAAGAAACCAGCTCAAAATGCATCACTGAAAACCACATTTCCTAAGGAATGTGGGGAAAATACCCCACCCTCCCATTTCAGTTAGTTTTGACCCGGTCTGAATGAATCTGCTGATGCTCAAAGATTTAAATTTGGAGTTTGCATCACAGCCTGTTCCTCCTAAATATGTTTTATTTCTGTCCCAGGGCACGCACCTACCTCGCACCTCACAGATAATTCTTCTGAAGATCAGCTCTTGGAGGATGTACCTTCGTACCTGCTTAGCAAACCTATCTGATACTGCACCAAAAAACTATCCTCAGTATTTTTGAGAATATATCACTCGTGTGTTATGCAAGATGCACTAACTGCACTGGGATGGAGGTCCACTCGAGGTTACCGGTGGCCAGACAGAAATAAGATTTCTAAAGGAAGGGCCAAGGAGAACCAGCCCCAGGTGAAACACCAGTATCCTAACCACGGAGCTATGGGGGTTGGGAAAGGCTCATAGTTTGCTTAACAAGCTTTTTTTTTTTTTTCTTTTTAGCTTTGCAAACACTTGCATGTCTAAACTAGTGCATGCCAACTAATGTTCCAATTCCAGGGAACTTACATTTTCAGAGGAAAGCTTTTTTAATCTGAGAATGCTTATTTAGCATTAAGCAAAGGCCCCAACGACAGGCAAGCCTGTTCTTATCTTGATTTATCCCACAGGCTGGAGCTGGCAAATGACCCCCCAGAAGCACCTTGCTGTGGCTTTTTGAGAATGGCAGTGGAGCTCCAATAGGTAGAGTTCTCTGGCAAACACATTACATACACACAAGGTCTTGGCTTGAGGGACAAATGGGGAGAAGGTACAAGAAATTGGGTGCTAAAAAATAATAATAATAAAATTTCTGATCCTGTCCGTGCCTCCAGAACCTCGTAGGAACAGAGACTGGTCAACTGGGACTGATCAACCAGTTTTGGTTGCTTTGTCACATCTGCCCAACTTTCAGTTCAGTGGGGCTGCCCGTTACGATGAAGCTCGTTCCAGACTCAGCCTTTCCACTCGAAGTTTAGTGAATCCTTTCTCATGTTTGCTTATTATTTTGCCCGGAGAACAAATTCTTCAGAGATAAGAGGAGCAGGGTCAAGGAGGATTATTATGCAGCGTTTGCCTTGGGAGATGATTTTGTGCTTTTCTGATTGTTGTGTTTATAACAAAAAGAGTATTCAGAACAAAAGAGAGAGACTGAGAGCCAGCATGGGCCAGATGCTTCCCCCACAAGCCATGAGTAACTTTTATTGTTGAGAGGAGCTGAGAAGGAGTGGGAAAAAGGAGGAAAGATAAAAGAGAGAAACAAGAGGATGGGTGGTGAGTAGGTCGGCCCTTAGACAACAGGAGTTTAAGAGAGTGCGAAGAGAATCAATGGAGAGATAGAAGGCAAAAAAAAAAACAAAAAGAAAGGAAAAGGCATAACGAAGTGAAAAGCACTGAAACAGATTAGAAGGGTAAGGCAGTAGAACAAAAGAGAACAGGAAGGAAAAAGCAGCAGCAAAATACCAGAGGAAAAGGGATAATGTGTGAAGAGATAGAAAAGATGAACACAGAGAGAGAGAAGTACAGGAGAAAATTGCAGAATCACCCAACTAAGAGAGCACAGAGGCAGCACTGAACAGCTCATAACTTCAAACCAAAGTTGTCTTTAACCTCTGCCCTCTGCCAGAGTGAGATGGAGGTTGGAGCTAATGCCTCTGAAAACTTTCCTAATTAAGCTAGTCAATTAAGCAAATCACTGAAGTCAAAAGTTTGTAATATTTTAACAATCAACTTGCAAAGGGGAAGTACATTTGTGGGGAAAAAAAAAATAAATCTGCAGAAGCCAGCATTTAATACTTAAACAATCACTTGCAATGGGGAAGTAACCTTCATTAAAAAAAAAAATAAATAAAAGTGAATAGTTCTGCAGAAACCACCACACTGGAGAGGAAACCATGAGCAGTAGCATCACATTGAAAAATCTGTTTCCTGTACCTCTCTTGGTGCTATGTGAGAGACGTGACAACCCCCAGAAAGTCATCTAAGATTTCCTAGTCCCGCTTCCCATAACACTTCCGAGCCTTGGAAAAAGATTCCTGCCCAGCATCTAGGCCAGAAACATACTTTTTTTTTCCTGATTGATGTTGCCTTGGCAACCAGGCTTTATGAAAGAGATATATCTGTGGGTTTGCCTTTTTCTTGTGCTATCTGTTTATCTTGTTTTATTCTAATGTTGGTCCACATCTAAGAATAGCAACAATGAAGTATATGAACGTGACTCACAGAAAATGCTGTAAATACATCGTTTCCATAAACAACTGCCCTTCTTACGATCTCCCTCAGTTTCTGCTTCCTTTGCTCTGGAACGTCCAGGCAACGGGTGAACTACATCCCAAACTGCCCCAAAGCTCACGTCCCAGTCCCCTGCTCGTGTCTGGGGAGGTGGAGGCACCAGCAGACCTGTGCTGGGAGCTCAGGGCTGAGCTAGCACAAGGCTGGAGGGCAGGAGTAAGAGACTTTGGCCAAAACATCTATGGTAAAGGTTTTTTTTTATGTACTGGCCACCACATCTTACCATGGTTTTCTCCACCTCGAGCAAGAAATTGAATCTGAAGGGCAATGTAAGAAAACAACAACTTGGCTAATGAAGCTCATTCAAAAACCATCAGCAGAGGCACATGTACCAGAGAGTAAAATTTCAAAGAAAATTTCTTAGCAAAATCATGAGCATCAGGATAGCAATAGGAAAATACACCCCACTCAGGAGAGTTGGTTGGGCTGGGGGTTAGTTCATGAAGAGGCCTGGAGAGGAACAGAAGATATTTTTAGTCTGGAGAAGAGAAGGCTGAGGGAGGATCTGATCAATGCTTACAAATGCTTAAAGTGAGGGTGTCAGGAGGACGGGGCTGGTCTTTTCTCAGACGTGTCCAGGGACAGGACAAGAGGAAATGGGCATAAACTTGAATATAAGAAGTTCCATCTAAACATGAGGAGGAACTTTCATTTGAGGGTGGCAGAGCCCTGGAAGAGGCTGCCCAGGAAGGTGGTGGAGTCTCCTTCTCTGGAGAGATTCCAAAGCCACCTGGACACGTTCCTGTGCAACCTGCTCTGGATGGACCTGCTCTGGTGGAGGGTTGGACTGGGTGATCTCCAGAGGTCCCTTCCAACCCCATGTGATTCTGTGACTCCGTATGGGATAGAGGGAATTAGGGTTGCCATTCAGCTGAGATTTCAGGTGACCCTCCCCTCCTTTTTCTGGGGCCTGAAAAGTACGTGCATAAGGAGTGGGGTGTTTTCAGTGGATCTTCACAAAACTAATCCTCATATTTCTCGTGAAAATACTACATTCCGACGGACAAAAGGTTATTTCTTAGGGAGTGGGAACAATTTTTCTCCGGAAGACGTAAAAAGAGTCCCTTCTTGGTACGTGTGGGGCCAAGGAGAGGGCGATGGGAAGTTTGGAAAATTCAGCTCGACGGGGTTCTCCAGCTGCTTCACCAGCATTTCAGTCCTGCAGATACCCATCAGAAAGCACAGAAAAAAAAAAATATTAATGTTTTATGCCTCGCCTGGGTAGGGGTAGATATACCCGCGTGGGTAGGGGCTGGGGCACGCTGCCTGCTGGCACCCGGAGCCAGCCTGGACCTGCACACCAGGGCTCGGGGTGGAGGCGTTCCACCGGGGCCAGCTTATCTGGCTTCTCACACCCAGCGTTAGTAAGAGCACACATGGCTGGGGATGTACACACACACACACACACACCCCCCCGTTGGGCAGCCCGACACGGCCACGGCTGCCGGGAGGCAGAAACACACCGGCCCAAGGAAGAGCTGGGCACAAGCAGAGCTGTGGGTTCACAAACATCACTTTTGGAGGCGTTTCTCCTGCTCTCCCGGGTACCCGGCCCCTCTCAGGCAGTCTGCCAGCCCTGGCTGGAAGGATGGTTGTCGCCTGGGGTGAGGGAGGGAGCAGAGGCTGGCATCGCTTGTGTTTACAGCGGCAGGATTCGCAGGAAAGAAACCAAGCCCCCTGGCTGGCCCTCCTCCCATCCCTTCTCTCTTGTCCTATAAAATTAGCCGCTGGAAACACCGGGGTGGCTGGGTTTGAGCCTCTCCTTCTCCCTATCATAGAATCATAGAATTGTGTGGGTTGGAAGGGACCTTTAAGATCATTCTAGCCCAACCATCAACCTAACTCTGATCAAAAAAACCAAACCCATCCCTAAACCATGTCTCTAAGCACCGTGTCAACCCATCTCTTGAACACCTCCAGGGATGGTGCATCAACCGCTTCCCTGGGCAGCCCATTCCAAGGCTTAATAACCCTTTCAGTGTCAAAATTTTTCCTTATATCCAATCTGAACCTCTCCTGGCGCAACTTGAGGCCATTTCCTCTTGTCCCATCACCTGGAGAAGTTTTTCCTCATGCTGAGGTGGAATTGCCCGTGTTCCAGTTTGTGCCCCATGCGGGCTTGTTTCACCTCCTGGGCTACTACCAGCTAAGGCAGGCTAGCACACAGGGGTTTATCACTCCTCTCCCAGCAGGAGATGCTCTGAGCTGCCCAGTGGCAGTGCTCCCCTCTCCCCACCACCTTCAGCAACCCCACACTTGCTGCTCAGAAGCACAAGGAGCAGCCCTTGCAGGAGGAGGAGAAAGAGGGTGATGTGAAGAGTGCTCCAAAACACCGCTCCTGTGCTGAGATCCGAGGGGAGGATCTCAGACAAGGCGTCTCCTTGTCTCCCAGACAAGGAAAGATGAGATGAAACCCACCAGCAGCGGGCTTAGCTGCCAGAAAGGGGGCAGGAGGGATCCTGGCTCGCAGCCTCATCATCCCACCCTGGCAGTTCTGCCTCACTTCCCCCTTGGAAACAGGGTGGGCGTCTCCCCTGAAGCCACCTCCTCATTTCACAAAGACTCTTTCCAAGGGAACACCACGCAATTCCCGACTCGCGCTCTCTATCTCTTCCCCACCCTCCTTCCTTACCGCCCTGCTCACCCAAAACCCTTCCTCCCCTTGCATTGCTCCCTCGGGGTGCTCCACGCACCCTCTGTCCTCCCCCAGGACCATTCCTGCACCCTTGCCGGGCTCACTTCCACTCCTACCTGCCTGTGTGTTTGCTTGCCCCTGGCCCTCCTCGACATTTTTTTTTTTTTTTTTTTTGGAAAACCGGAGTGGTTGCGTTGAGGCAGCCTAGCCCCGCAAGGATGCTGTGTGCCCAAATGCTCAGGTGTCTTTTTATGTGGCAGATCCTCCGCATCGCGCTTGCATTTCTCTATAAGATGGCCATATCTGAGTAACTTCATGTTCTGGTACATAAACAGGTATGTAATGTGTAATGTATGCCGTTGCGTGCCTGTACAAATACCAGCGTGTCTGAGGCTACCAGTGCGTGGATTCATGATATTAAAATGTGGGACTGTGTATTGCTTTGTGCTTGTATATACACATGCTTTTATTTCTGAGCATGCATTTAAATATCTAAGGATATCTATACACATGCTGCTTCCCACATACAAAGGTATGTGTGTACCTATGCACATGCTCCTATGAGCCTATACATAATACAAGTATTTTCCCTCGTGTTTGCGTATCTGTACTTGTTTGCGTTCATTGTATCTACTAGATTTGTTTGTATGAATGCATTTCTGTGTACTGCTATTCTCCCGTTCCCTATTTGAAAGCCTGCGTTTTATTTCTACTGGGCAGAGTTTATCTAAACCCAAACATTAATATTCACATTAGCATTTACATTAACAAAAATAAAAGCAAAAGAAAACCCCACGCGGAAACTTCTATTGGTTATGAAGGAGGCTGTTTTTTCGTGTTTTTTTTTTTCTGAGTATTTTGTTGTGCAAAAAATCACTCTCTGCAGTGATAAGGTCTCAAAACCCGGAAAAAGAGAGAGCTCGAACAGTGGAGATAAGAGGTTTGCTGAAAGCATTGACAAACTCAACACTATTGACCAACTCTCCAAAAGAAATCTCTACTTTCCCAACCAGGTGTGAAGCGCAACATATATTTATATAGAGATATTTAATATTTGACATCACCATGTGCAAGGGGGTAGGCCACAGCTGCTGTTCTGCATGGCTGCCCTCTGCTTTACGTTTAAGCGTAAGGAGAGGTCCCTGGTACTCGCCAGTGGCAACTCCCAGCAGAGGCTGCTGTGGGAATCCTACGGGAGCCCTGGCTGCTCTCACCCAGCCCTCTCTCAGGGAAAGATTCGGGAATTGTGAAGGTCATGGTCGCGGTGACCTTCCTTTCAATCCACATGACTCCAGCGAGAGTCCTCCCCCCACCCCCAAAATATTTTGTTTGCTCGGAAAGAGCTCTCGCTGTTTCCCAGGAAGGAACAGGCCGGCTGCTGAGGGGTCAGGGACTCCTTCAAGATCAGGCTTAGAGGCAAAGATGGTTAAAATATCTTCAGTATTGAGAAGCTTCGGCTCCGAGTTCTCCAGGGATGACACACATTGTGGGACACCTGGAAAAAAACAGGCTCTGCTCTTGTGGCTTTTGGTCTTGTGATGGCAACAGCTTCGTAAAGCATCTACGCCGCTTGGTCCAACGAGGAAGTCCAACAAGGTCCAGCTCCTGGAAGTCATTCCCACAAGGGATTCGGCAGGTTGTACGGGCACGCAGCACACAGAAAACACCATCACAGCTGGCTCCGACCCTGCCCCGAGCAGACGGGCAGTGGGGATGAGCTGCCCATCCCACAGCTCCAGGTGGTGCTCACAGGGGAAGCCATCACACATCTTTCCAGGAGGGAAGGTGCTTGGCCTCAGGTCAGTGCTTCTGCACAGATTTGTTCCAGTTTAATTGACCAGGTGGGAACAGGGTGCACTTTGTTTGATAGAGATTATACTCTTGAATTAGCTCTCCTGCCAAGTCTGTTATCGCTCTGCAAACAATGTGAGTATGGGGAAATGGACCTGGGAAAGCAGAGACTGGATGCATGAGGAAGAGCGTAGATTCTTCTGTTGATGACACAGATAAGGAGAGGTGGCCATTCCCCAGCTCAGAAATTAAACTAGGAAAATGAGATGGCAGGATTGCAAGGAGCCATGGTGCAGGGACTACAAGCTGGCCAGTCCCTTAACCCTGACAGAGCTCCCAGCCTGCTAACAAGGGGACACAGGGAAGGGAAACCACACACAGGGAAAGAGCAAGGGATCCATCCAGTCTTTAAACCTGGTCTCTTCAACCAGTGACCTTCTCCCCACTAGGCAGCATTTTTAAACATCAGGACTTTAAGGGGAGGCCTTCTTGCTCTCTCCAACTCTCTGCAAGGAGGCTGTAGAGAGGTGGGGATCGGTCTCTTCTCCCAGGTCACAGATGACAGGACAAGGGGTAATGGCTTCAAGTTGCACCAGGGGAGGTTCAGGTTAGATATTAGGAACTATTTCTTTCCTGAAAGGGTTGTCAGGCATTGGAATGGGCTGCCCAGGGAGGTGGTTGAGGCACCATCCCTGGAGGTATTCAAGAGATGAGTTGACATAGTGCTCGGGGATGTGGATTAGTGTTGGGTGGGTGGTGTTTTGGGTGTGGTGTGTGGTTTGTGTGTTTGGGTTTTTTTATTGTTTGTTTGTTTGGGATTTTTTTGGTGGGTTTTTTTTTTTTCATTGGTTGGACTGGATGATCTTAAACGGTCCCTTCCAACCTAGGTGATTCTGTGACTCCCCCTTCTACGAAACACTGCCCTGAGCAGGACCAGACACCATGTTTGTGCCCACTGGGTGAGTGTCTTGGTTTTGGCACATCACATATCACATAACTCTCTTCCCTGGCACCTCCTGTATTTGTGCCTTCTCCTTGTCAGGCCACCTCTCCTCTTTTTCCCTTCTTTCTCTTTCTCCAAGCCTTCTTACATCCCTTTGCAGTTTCTCCTTCTGTCCTTCCCCCTGTTGCTGTGTCTGTTTCTGAGCAATGTAGGTCTTTCTGTACGGTCCCCAATCCACACCTGCTGCCTCTTCACCCTGCTGCTCATCACTGGCTCCTCCTCTCCCCAACCACGCTCCCTCTCATCACTCCTTCCCTCATCATTTTCCTCTGCCTCCCCTTTCCTCTCCCAGCCTCCGCAGCTGTGCATCCCTCACTTCTGCCCCAAAGTCCCTTGGGAAAGGATCCTGTGGCCACCACGGGGTTAAAACCCGGGGGGCAGGGAGCTTGATTAGTGTCCTTGATTAGTGCCACCAGCCTTTTGGGAGAAGGGAGGTGGCCGGAGGGAGCTGGTCTGCATCCTTGCATCCTCCATCCTCCGTGCTGTCTCTCACGTCCTCAGCAGCCGGGCGAGCGCGGTGGTGCCAGGCAGGAGGGAGGGCAGGGGGAGCAGGCGTTTCTGGCAGCCCATACCCCATGTGGAAGCCTCAGAAACGTGGAGGGGGTTGATAAGGGGAAGCAACCGCTGCTTTTTTTTTTTTTTTTTCAGACAGCTGGAGCACATTCGGTGTCATTGTCCTTAGGCTCAGCGGCTCGGCAGAGAGCCCCGCGGTCCTGCAGGCTGCTCGCCTGTTCCTCTAGGCTCCTCCAAGGATGCTCCTTGTCTTTTGCCTTCCCACAGTATCCCGGAGTCCCTCTCAGTAATAGGTTCATAGAATCATAGACTCGTCTAGGTTGGAAAGGACCTTTAAGGTCATCTAGTCCAACCGTTAACCTAAGGCTGATAAAAAAAAAAAAAAAGGCAAAACAAAAAAAAAATCCAAAAGAAAACCATCCAAAAGACACCCCCCTCCATCACTAAACTATGTCTCTAAGCACTATGTCAACCCATCTCTTGAAAACCTCCAGGGATGGTGCCTCAACCACTTCCCTGGGCAGCCCATTCCACGGCTTAATAACCCTTCCAGCGTCAATTTTTTTCCTAATATCCATTCTGAAATTAGGATTTCCTAATATCCAGCCCTCACTTCTGGCCCACCTGGGCATGCCCTCACACACACGTATGTGCATATCTCAGCCCTGCCGTCCCCGAGCACTTGAATTTCTAAAGAAGTGACTACCTCACAGCAGTCGGTCTGACAGACATCCTCCCTGGAAAACTGAATCTCCTTGGCCACGGAGAGAGCGAAAGGACAGAAAGAGATCCCTTCAGAAGTAAGAGCAAGGAGCAGACGTCACCCGCCGAGACATACCCCCCCCCCCCCTCCACTCAGAAATACAGTAGTAGAATTTAGGGGGTAGAAATAAAAGAAATGCCAAAACTAAGAGGATCTGCCTGAGTGGGACAGCTCAGGAATTTGGGTGTGATGTTAGAGACTCTGCTTTTGAGCAAAATAAGCCCAGCTGAAGGAGGCTGCTGGGTTATTCCTGCTTCTGGTAGAGCCAGTTGGAACCAGACACAGAATAGAACAGTATTTTGCCAGATCCTCAGTCTTCAGGGGGTCACCGAACAATATGTCAAGTGCTTCAAAATGTGTCCCTACTTGCACAAACGTGCACACACACACACACACACACACACACCCCGCATCCGTGAGGCAGGTATGCAGATACACCTCTTCTGCAGAACTATAGGATCTGGACACCTCACAGCCTTGATTTTCACAGCACCCCCCTGAAAGGAGCAAAGAGCCTTTTTCAGATGCAGAACTGAGACAAAGAGAGACTAAAAGCAGTTCCCGGGCTGAGATGCCACAATGCCCAGCCGTAGAGTGCTTTCTCAGCCCCTTAAGTGGAAATCAAAAGCCCGGAAGGAGAGATGAATATTGCTACCAGGGATCCAAAAAGCCAGCACCCAGGGGAGCTGTCATGCAAAATGGCACGCAGAGAGGAAAAGAGTCCAGCCCGGCACCCTCCAGGCTGTGTTGCTCTGCTCAGCCCTGCTGGGAGGTCTCCCCCTTCAGAGGAAACCTGTAACCCCTGCCTTTCTGAACCTCTCTGCCCACCCCTCTCTCTCTACTTCTAAAAAAAGCAGCTACTAAGGAGCCTGCTCTTTCTCATTTACATACCCTCTGCCTAATAAATGAAAACGATGCTCACGGTGAAAAAAAAAAAGACTGAAGTGAAGACTAGAAGCCAAGATCACTTGGTGTCTGCACCTGCACCAGGTAGGGAATCGGGCTGCCCCGTGTTTCATACCCAGTGCATCCTTAATTACTCTTTAAATGGGGATGTGTCCCACTGCCTGGCCCAGAACCTGCCATCACTAACTTCTTAGGGCCTCCACCACTCCCCTTGTCTCCAGCGAGAAGGGCTGCCCACAATTTTTGTTACAAAACCACACTAATCACAATTCTGTTGTGATGCTCCAGTAAGGATGCAAACAGCATTTGCAGAATTAAAGCACCAACAGGAGCTTGCCTCCAGAAGTGTGGGGTTTTGGGGAACGTGGTTTTTTTAGGTGCAGTTGCCTAAACATTAGGGATGTCTCCCATGTGGATTCATAAGCCCCTGTACTGAAGTTTGTCTTAAAGAGCAAGCACTGTTCGTAGAACAGCTGAACAAAGGGTGGGTGAACTACACCAGACATCAATGTGGCCTGGGCACCTCTCTCAAGGGTGGATCTTCTGGGAAGCACTACTGAGGAGAAGGATCTGGGAGTCCTGGTAGATAGCACACTTTCCATGAGCCAG
>JAOQGH010000001.1:73191211-73201731 GCA_025769975.1 Gallinago jamesoni | reverse complement strand
AGCACACACAACCCCCCCCCCCCCCCAAAATCCCCCAAACTAGACTGCACTGCTCCCTGCTAGGGTACTCCTTGGGGCTCCCCCAAAAGCCTTATCATCCATCTCACTGCCCGTCCCGATTTCACCCTCAGCTATTTTTGTTTCTGGGTCACCCAGAACCCATCTGCGTGGCCAGATCTACGTGGGGCTGCCACATCCCCCACACGCCTCCGAATCACCAGCCAGGGCTGCCCAGGGCAGTGGGGGGGGGGGTGGGGCTCAGGTCCCCAGCCATCGCTCCGTCACTCTCCTCAAGCACTCTACATCCTAAAAAAACCCAACGTAGACATGCCTAGTGAACGAGAAAATCACGTTGGCTTGATTTTTTTCCTTTTTTCTTTTTTTTAAATTTCTTTCCTCCCTTCCCCCCCCTCCCTCCATCCTGCAAACCTTCCAGCCTGGAACGCAGCTGGAATTGAGCAGCCTCTGCAAAATCCTGCCGGGCTGGAACGGATTTCGGTTGCCATCTGGTGGCAACTGAACAGCACTTGGAAATGCCCAAGAAATACCACGATCCGCCCCCTCTACCACCCCCCCACCCCGCCATTCTCGGAGCTTCTTCTCCTCCAGTTCTCCTCCTTCACTCTGGCCACGTCACGATTTCCTCGCTTTCGAAGGGAGCAGGGGGAGAGGGGGGGAATTTTAATGCCATTTAGATTATTTATTCATTTATTAATTATTTCCTCTAATGTAGATTCCCCAGTTTGCAGTTCGACACCGGCAATTTTCGTGCCTGCTCCACGCGCTGTCGTCAAGACCTTCCCAACCTCTGGAGCCTGCGGTTGAGCTGACCCTAATTGGAAGATCTGGAATCTTCCTTCTATCCCTGAGAGTCGCTGAAGAATGAGTCAGCTGCCGTGGATTCAGCTAATGAACGTAAAATTGCCAAACCCACCGGCCTGTTGTAGAAACCTCCTCAAAGGATCGCACCCCCCTGTTTAACCGAGGAACGTCATGACCCACCAGCTCCATCCCTATCCAGCCCAGGGACCCATCACTGCCTCCAGGGCAGAGGCCTTGTGGACGGCAGCGATCTCACATGGGATGGTTTGCCCACACATTGCTTTCACGGGGTCCTATGGCAGCTTCTGCTGGACCCTGGCTTAATCTGCAGCACAAGAGTTTCTGCAGGTGGCCACCAACTCACCCTCTCGTCACCTCATTGTCCCCTGGTAGAGAGTAATTCCTTTGCCGTTTAAGGAGGGCACCAAATCCAAAGATGGCATGGAGAATTCAGAAGCAGGGCATCCGGGTGGCATTTGCTTGTAGTCCTCCATTGGCTTTTGCTCCCACCAATGGTGGGAGCTCCTGGTTGGAGCTCTGCCTTTGTGCTTGCCCCGGTGCCAGCCCTTGCCCTTGCCCCCTGCTGTACCCCAGCCACCTCTGCCTGCTGGAACCACCCAGCCTCATTCGTGACCATCTTGCCTAAACTCCAACAAACTGACTCTACCAGTCAGGCACAGTCCCCTGTGAACGTTCCACTCCGGTGTTCCCGGGGGCAGGGATGACTCACAACATCTTGTCCCTCCCAGTAACTCAGCTGATGAAATCCCAGGAGCAGCCAGCCACGCTCCAGCTCCACTTCCACTGTTGTCGCTCCAGCACCAGCTTCTGCCCTACGTGTCACTCTTCTGTGAAAGCACAGCAGCTCCTTCACTAGCTCCATCTCAAGAGCTGAACCTTCTCTTGACACCCAAAACTAATGAAAAACCACCAACGTCGCTGTGGCACTGTTCACCTCTGTGTCGTAGGCTGGTTTTGACCCCATTTCCTGCGGGTGCTGTTGATGGTGTCATCATGGTGTGGGGATGTTTGACAGTACTGTCACCCTCAGCGTGGTCCCAGGAAGGAACCCTGCAGCGCAGCATCCCCCACTTGCACCAGGGGGCAGGTTGGAAAAGTCCTGGTGCAGCTGTAAACATCCTTTGCTTTGGGTAATTTAGGTTTTGGTCTCTACACCAGTACTGCCACCCACTAGCAAGACCAGGGGATGGGAGCGTTTGAGGGGCTTGTAACTGGGGGTGCTTCCCTCACCCAGCCCTCGACACCTTCCTGCTTAAAGCAGCTTGACATTTAAAGTTTTGTTATCAACCATCTTCCAAGGAAAGGGGCCAGAAGGAGGTCTGCATAGTACTAAAATAATTTGGGGCGAGGGACTAATGCAGGTTAGGTCCAAAGTCATCTTTCACTAGCGTGTCTCTACATGTAATGCTTGACTCACTATGATGACAGAGCTAAGTTTATGCATTTTTTTTTTTTTTTAAGCTGCATTGCCCTTAGAAAATTAGAACTTGTTGCTGGTTTTCAAGATGTAGGTTACTGGAAACACTGGTTAATAGGTCAAGTGCATTGTTCTACCACAGGGTTGTGCTTTACCACACGACTCCCATTGACTTGATCCTAGATACGAAGACTCCTGAGGAGAGCCAAAGCCAACGCTGCTCTGAAACAAAGCCAGGTGACCCTAAACAGTTAACACAGCGTTCACATGATCCCAGAGCTTCATCTACAGATCTCTACGTTCTTTCTGAGCTGGAAAGGAGAGCTTCCTTAAACCTGGTGCTGCCTATCAAGAACTGGAGTACTGGGAAATACAAGTACTTCTTTCATCGCACCACCCCTGAGCTACTGGCTTCCACGTGGTGAAAATCATTACGAAGGTAGAGATGGGGAAGCACAGAAGTCCTACATCCAATAGGGAACAAATGGTAAACAAGTCTTTCAGGCCAGAACTGGTCACTTTGAGTACATGGTTGCTCGTTTGGCTGACTCTAGTTCTTCCAGATGCTGCGTGCTAACTTAGCTCTGAATATTTTGCATCATCACCAAGTGCATGTCAGAACTGCAGCGCTGCCATTTTAAGCCACCCGGAGGAGAACTGCTGGCTCACAGTAATTCTTAAAAAAGACTGAGGACAATTCACGTTAAGATTTCAAAGCTCACAGATTGATCCAGGCCTACTGGCATTTAAGGACTCTGAAAATCTTTACTACCTATTTGTTACTGAGTTATCAAGTAATCTTTCTCCCTGACACAGACTCGCTAAGCAGAGGGCAGTATTTCTGGGACAGCAGCCATTCAGAAATCCTTTGAAAATGTTACACAAGCCTTTTTAAATACTTTATTTTTAACTTCTATTCATCCCATATCTCTTCAAACGTTTGAGACAAAAATCTTCTGATTATGCCCAGGAACACAGTTATCCCAGTTCCTCGTTCCTTAGACAGAGGGGCATCTGATGCTGACTATTCCTATAAACCAACAACTTCAAAACATAAGTAGCAATATCATCACAAAATCCTGCAAGTAATTAGGACCATGTCTGGCCAATGGGAACATCACTTGAAGGCATATATTGTGCTTTCAAATGTGAACTGATCAGAAAGCTTTAGTAGTTCAGAAAAAGAAAGCAAACTAAGTTAAATGGCTGTTTTCTTTTCCTGTTTCCACTCTGCCAGCTCAAGCTGAGTGGAAGAGTAGGACAGCAGATGCCAGTCCATGAAAGGAAATGTCAGTCAGCCCCTTTCTCACTTTCTGTGTCTTCATTTTAAATTCAGTGTTGTTTCAGTCTGACTCACGTACCTTTGGGACATCCTTTGCTACAGTCTCTCCTGGGCATCAGTCACCTACCAGATAATTCAGCATCCTCGGCCAGGAAGTTCCCCCTCACAACTTCTCAACAGCTCATAGAGACATAACCCCATCAAACACCCTTGTCCCAAATGTATTGTCATGGATTACAGTGCTAGACATGCGTGACAGCCACATCAATGTCCAGTTCTTTCTGAAAGGTAGTGAAGTATTTGGCTCAACCACTTCCTTCGGCAATGAATTCACGAGGGTAATCTCATGACATGGAAAAGTGGTTCCCCATTTTCTCTTCCCAGTTTCACTCAATGGTCCCTTTGTTCTAACATGATAAAGGAAGAACAGAAGCTCTCAATTCTACTTTTACTACTCTAGTAATTATTTTATAAACTAACCGTCCACTTCTATATGCTTTCTTTCCAAAATAGCAACCTCAGTTTTTCTAATATCTCTCTCAGAGTTTTTATATCCCTTAATCCCCCATGTCACCATTTCCTGGCATCTCGTCTTTAAGCGCAGACATTTGTGTCCAGCCCAGAGCATTCAGACAAGACTGTCCACGCTGGCACTGAAATCTCATGCCTGTGATTATTATAGGGTTAATTTAAACCCTCGACAGGATAAGATCAGCCTAAATGTTTCCCTTGCCACTGCACTGCTGACGCTGAATTTCAATTAGCGTTGCCCTGCCCCGTCCTCTCTAATACAGCTACTCTGAATTACTTGGGTTTCTGCAGAGGTTGTTGCTTCACTGTTCGCTTTTCCCTCCTCTTTCCAGATGAACAATAACCTCAACACAGGGCAAAAGATACGGCCTTAAGATATTTTGCTTTCAACCTTTTGCCATCGTGAAAATTTATTCTTCAATTCCACCCCCTGCTTGCCGCTTACAGGGTAGTTATTGTTCAAAGGCAGTTCGTGTTGTCTTACGCTATAATGCTTAAAATGTTTAAACATTTTTTTGTGTGCAGGATTTAGGGAAGGCCATTTTGGAGAGTCCTTAATTCTGGAATTTTTTTTCCCCACTGTTCAGCCTAACTTTGGCCACTCTGTACCTATTAGTTCTTAACCTAATAGTATCCTTCCAATTAAAAGCTTCTTTCCCTACCAGTTCCTTACTCTCAGGCGCATTTCTGGCCAGCCATCAGATCCCTCCCAAGTCTCCATTTTTTCCTAGGCAAGTTTTTTAGACCAAAATTCCAGTGATAGGATCTTCATTCTCCAGAAAAAAACCTAGAAGTCATTCTTGCACATGTTTAAGTTGGATTTAATCTTTATTGAGAATGACTGATTAGAATGATTCACAATATTTTATAGGAGATTTTTTTAATAGAAAAAAATCTCTTGATACTTTCCTGGGTTCTATTTACCTTTCAGCAGTTCATAGCGTGTGACAAGCCAATATTCAAAGATCCTTTTGCTCCTTCTCTCTCATTTCCAATTGGTGAGTTCCCAGGAATAAAAACCAGTAATTACTAGTTCCTATATTCATGGCACTAAATTTTCATCCAAGATTTCATTTCATCTAGATCTCAGGGGTCTTTCAGTATTCATTTATAACATCCTGATCATTCTGTCCTTGTGCCATCAGCAAATTTCATCCAAATGCTCTTTTTATTTATGCCATGAATTGAAATATGAAATGAGATAAGGCCCCAAAGTGACCTACATTAGTAATCCCTTCTCCCTCTCCAGATTCTGTCTTTGTAGAGCAGTCTCAAAGGCCTTTTTTTAAAAAAATCTAAAGATATCAGATTAAATGTTTCTCTTTTATTAAGTTCTTTATTGACAGAAAAATGAGAAGGGGATTTATGAGATACTCTTTGCTTAAGCAATTCATCCTGGTTATCATAGTCTTCCAGGTGTTTTGACATATTTTTAATTACCATTCCAACCAGCTTTTAAGAAACAGATAAAAGTTCTGCTACTTTATTTCCCTGCTTGATCCCTAGCACCTTTTTTTAAAAATTGTGGGTACAGTCTGTATTGCCTTCTCTGGTGCTCTGGTACCATGACAGCTTTCTATGAGAGACCAGATATTTTCGTTACCCAAGAAGACAAGGTGCCCAAATGCTTCTCACTTGAAGTTCTCTGAAATTCTTGGAGGTATGCCACATTATGTTTTAATTTTTTTAGTTTCGTCCCCCATTTCTCCTTATGAGATCTCAGTCTCCAAAAGCTGCTTCATTGTGAAAAACAGAGTGGATGCAGGACAAGAATAAAAAAGCCTCCTACATCCTCCAAACTGAAGGTGGATATGAAAAAGCAAATTTTTTGTCGATTGTTCTCTTTAACCTCCCTTGATCCAACACATCCACTAATTCTTTCACCGGCTTCCTGGTTCTCACACCCTGAAAGACTCTCGTTTATACTTTTCATTCATTTCATTGTTTGCTCTGCAACTCCCTGTTTTAGCTTCCCTCCTAATTATTACTTGCTGCAAATTCAAGCTTCTCCCTGCTGTAAACGTCAAAGAACCTCTTGCGTGACTCCCAGTTCCTCAGAAATTATAACTTAAGTCACACGGGTATCCTATTTTCCTTTTGATCCACAGAGATGCTTGTCATCTGAGACTATGATTATTGCCGATACCGTAGGTATCCGCAGCACTTCTAAGAATTTTAATCTTTAACTATTAACTCTGATGTCTGCTCCTCAGTCAGAACGCAGCAGCATGAACTGCTCATTAGTTTGAGCTACTGCTATCAAACTTTATATCCTGTCTGCATTTTCACACCATCTGCTTTTGAAGTGGTAGACAGACTGTTAATCAGACTTACTCTGCCTCAGTGTCTGTGAAGTGTAGCGGCTCTTTGAAAAGTGACTCGAGGTGGTTCTACATCTACTGTTTCACAGCAACTTCTGGAGGCACTTCCAGGCAGACGGCGCTTTCCTAGCTGCCAGTCCTGGGATGTGGCCATCCCAGCTTTCCTTCCCTAGCACCGTTGTCTAATACGAAGAACCAAACTTCTCAAGGCACAAAATAGGGTTTTCTTCTAAGGACAGCTACTAATTGATCTTTAAGTTTGTTCACTATAACTACCTGAAACCAAGAATACAATTTTGTCAATTCAATACAGGAAGGAGCAGAATCCAGCTTCCTCTCTTGGGGCTATTTTAATTCAGCCGGGCTAAAAAGCAAGAGAAACAGTAAAAATGATTTGACTCTGTCAAGGCAGAGGATTAGTCAGAATGCACCTGAGCATCTTAACTGCTGAGTAAGAAGGTACCTTTTAAATATACAGCTTTTTAGTGGAGAATGACTTTATAACTGTGCTGCACTTCCCTTTGTATCCATTGAGCCTCCAGCAATATAACGTGTAACAACAGTACCTGTGAGCTTTGGGGCACTAGAATCTGATACTCATTATCAGTCTGTCTATCTGTCTGTCTGTCTAACTACTGAAATGTCTCACTTGTTGGTACTTTATAATTTTTAACGTGGTAACACTACCTAAACCTTCAGAGTTGGGAAAATTCTATTATGACAGAAATATTTTCTCATGGAAAACTTTTTTGCTGTTTTACACTGAAAGAAAAACAGCACGAATTGAAAATGTAAGTAGAACCAATTCACTTCATTCACTGACACCCCCTTCTCTTCCTGAGGAAGCTCCTTTGTCTCAACCACAGTTGCTAGAACGAAGCACAGCAGACCTTAGGCCACTGAAAGCGCTTCACAAAACCCCAACGCTGTGGTCTGCTGGACCACGACAGCCAGGAATCTCATCCCCCTGCTCTCTAACCTTACAAGCACCAGAGTTGCACAGGAGTCTGAATTTAAGTATTATTACTTATTCTCATGTAAGCACTTGCTGACTCTGTCAACTCTGACTGTGCCCTCCAAGCTTTTCAGCTCGAGCAGAATCTCCAAAACAGGACTATGTACCATTTTTTCCCCACGGATGTGTCTAGAAGAGGTTGCTCCCAGAAGCCCGTTCAGAGCACATCTCCAGCACAGGGAATCGGTAAGGAACGGCCGGGGCAGACGAAGCACGTTGCAGTTAAAACATTCTCCTCGGCTTGCAGGAGATACGGATCCCAACTCCTGCCTCCCCACATCGCTTTCTATCAGAGGTCTCACAGTCTGAACACGTAATTAAGTATTTTGCAATAAGTATTTGTCATTTTTTTATCTCCCTGGTATCTTCTATATACTATCTGAATGTCCTGAGCACCAGGGTTTATAACCCATCTACTTTTGTCTCTGGGGATATTTAGTCATTCACACAGAGAAGAAAAGCTTCAAGAAAAAAGGCCTTAAAAAAGCAACCGAGTCCAAGCTGTGTAATATGAGCATTTACCTAAGGTTTGCTGGTACACCTCCCTTTCAAATAAGGTGTTTGACTTTGGGTAGACACAGAAGGAGCCCCTTCCTTCTGCTCATGATCCTTGGGAATGAGCCTTGCTCTCTCTGGTACCTACCTACAGCCACTATCCTTGTCTGAAAGATGGAGCGAAAATCAGATGATTTAGGTTTAAACCTTTGCCATAAATGTATGAGAAGAACGAAAGCTCCTTGCAGAGATCTAAAAAAAAAACAAGAACTCCTGTAAGGTTCATGAAAACAGACCAAATAGAGGAAAAAGACTTTATATTTGTCCTTGAAAAGGAAAGGTCATGATACAAACGAAAGATTTAAAAGGCATAAGAGAAGCAGAATGAAAAGAGACATTACAAATGCACCAATTAGAGGAAAAGCTTCAGTTAGAATTTGTGCCTTATCAGACATCAAAGAATCTGATTACGAGACCAAAACTGATAAAGACCCAGGCTTTGTTAGTTCTGCAATTCACAGAACTACCTGCTTCAAAGCACAATGAAGTGCAGCTGCAGCCTGTGACATGACTCTCACGAGCTCATCTGATGGCACCGGAGCCTGCACAGTCGGACTTGGAGGAAACAAAAAAGCAAACCATCAGTCACTGGGAAATGAAGGCTGGGGCTTTCCTGCTTCTGAAAAAGACTTTCTGTATTCAAAGCACAGCCGATGTCCCCGTCTTAGACTTCTGAGGCTTTCAGGGAAGGGTTTGTACAGTTGGAGGTCCTATTGGAATACACATAGAAATTCCAACGGTGAGTAGGTAGGTGGTGAGAGACAGAAGGGCTTCTGTCCACCCAAAATACTGTTACCTTTCCCAGCTATTAAAACCTCTGCAGCAGCGCTGAGTTTAATTTTTTAATGTCACCTAGCAGGGTGACCCTGGCACACTCCTGCAGCAGGCACAGCCACAACAGAGACCTGGCTCCATTGCTGAAAACTTGATTGTAAGTGGGACAAGAGCACACTTCACCCTGGGAATTCAGTCCTACCAGCCAAGCAACTGACTAGACTCGGTTAAATGGCTTCTTTTGCTCCCACCTACAGCAGCACGAAGACAGCTGTGACGGCCAGGAGGACGTGCCATCCCCACCACACGCCGCCATCACTACGTTTGAACTGATCCCGAAGCGCCCGGGGCCCAGCCTCCCTCCTTCTGGAGACCGGGCTCCACTGGCACAAGGAACGGCAGCCCCAGCGCGGCCGCCACCGTCAGAGACAACATGGAGCCCGGCTCTGCCATTTTGCAGGCGAGGGAGCGGCAGGAAGGAGGGGAAAAGGGTTCCCCGGTGGCGGGGGAGGGTGCTTGCGGAGGCGACGGCACAGGCAACAGGGCTGGGGGGAGGGAGACCGGGGCAAAACGCCGCCTTCCCCAAGCCGTCCCCCCGGGACGCCAGAGGCCTTACGGGCCGGGCCCCGCCACCCTCGCGCGCCTGCGCCGGCGGAAGGACACCAACCCCCGCCTCGGGCCGCAGGGTTAACCGGAAGCCGCCGGCCCCGGACAGGAAGTGACCCCCTGCGCAGGGTGACAAACAGCCCCCTGGGTGACTCATTTGACTGACACGCCTGGGGCGGCCAATGGGAGCGACTTCTTCCTCCCCGTCTGGCCCGCCTTCCCTCGGGTCACTGATGGATGGGGGCAGGAGCCAACCAGAGAGCGGCTTGCGGGCTGGCCCCGCCCCCACGCCCCCGCCAATGGGCGCTGTGGAATGAAGGCGCTAGCGGGAGCGGGGGGGGGGGGGGTGACACCCCTGCAGACCCGCCTGCCCGGCGGGAGTTACCCCCCCCCCCAACACACGCACACACACACCCACCGGTGGCGGGGGGGGGGGGGCTTTCTGCCGCTCCAGGGCTGCCGGGGCGTTCCGCAGCGCCTCCGCTCCCCGCCACACGTTCCCCGGCGGGATGCGACACGGGGCGGGGAGGAGCCGCCCGGCCGCTGCCTGCGGGGGCTCCTGGCGCTCTTAAGGTGGCCCCGTGTGGCGGGTGCCAGGGGCCCGGCCCTGCAGCGGGAGGGGAGCCGCGCCTGTAACCTGGGGGTGGGGGAGGAAGGCCTGTCCCGGCGGAGGCCAGGCCTCGCTGAGGTAACGGTGGCCGACGTGCCGTCAGGCGGTAGCTGCCTGGTGTGAGGGCGGCGTGCAGGGGTGCTGAGCGGGCTTTGAGGGGGACAGTGAGCCCGGCTTGCTGTCAGGGGAGGAGAAGGCCGCTCCTGGCTTTATGTCCCGGGAGAGAAGAGTGGGTCGGGTGAGGGTTTCTGCTGTCCAAGCTTTGAAACTCCTGAGCTCATGGCAGGTCCCGCGGGTGCTGGTAGAGGCATAGGGTACATGCCCGTTCTTGTAGTCAAGATGAAAGCGCCCATTTTCAAAGCGCCATTGATGGTGTAAGGCCCATCATTACACAGGTCTACCCTGGAAAGGGAGCAGATGCATCCTTTACATGTAGAATCATAGAATGAATCACAGAATTATAGAATGGTTAGAGTTGGAAGGGACCTCAAAGATCGAGTTCCAACCCCCCTGCCATGGGCAGGGACACCTCCCACCAGACCAGGTTGCTCAAAGCCCCATCCAGC
>JAOQGH010000001.1:73173795-73191111 GCA_025769975.1 Gallinago jamesoni | reverse complement strand
AGGTTGCTCAAAGCCCCATCCAGCCTGGCCTTGAACCCCTCCAGGGATGGGGCAGCCACAGCTTCTCTGGGCGACCCATTCCAGTGCCTCACCACCCTCACAGCAAAGAAGCGTATAGTAGTCTGAGAAATGATTCAGGGGACACAACATGAGCAATTAGAGTAACTTAGATGTATATATATATATTTTTAAACATAAATATATATTAAAAAAATACTTACTGGGTAAAAAGAGCTTTGGAAAAAACCCCACAAACCAACCACCAAACCCCACTCAACAAGAAAAATATGGTAGGGTACCTGTATGTGACATGGGATTGGTGAGATGCCTGTTTACTACTAGTTGCAAATGGAAGGAACAGTCCTTCAGCCAGGATGTGGAAGAGAGTTCCTTCCCAAATACCATAAGTTTCAGTGTCCTAACTGCCAAAAACCAAAGCCACCTCCCACACCTTCCTGGATACCAGAAGCCCCAACTGCCCGCTACCCATCTGTCAGAATTTATAGCTTTCCCTAGACAAATATTAACAATTCAGTCATGCACAAAGCCAGTGGCATCTTGAAAAACTGGGAGAAGAATAAAATACGTTGAATGTAATGTAAAAATAAGTTATGTGGTGACTAGTTTACTTTTTTTTTTTTTTTCCACGTCTCCATCTGCTACTCCTGTCTTCAGCTTGCAAAGGCTTTGGGATGAATCTTTTTGTTCTCTGAATGCTAAATATGATAATGGGGTCACGATCTCTTTACTTTTGTGCATTTCTGCAACACCAGTTCTTTGGCCTGTGTGCCCCAAAGGTGGGGTTTTTTGTGTGTGTTAGATGGCATTTTTGTATTTATGTTCTGTCAAGTGGCAGAATAAGTTACATCATTGGTGTTGGGTTTTTTTTTTGTCTATAAAAAGCAGAGAATATTTCAGACATTCATTTGGGGTAGAGAATCCTGAAAACCAAAAGGAAAAAGAAATGGGGAACACACGTTGGATGCCTGGCACGTGTCAAGTCCAACCACAGTTTTCAAACACCTCTGCAGTTGGCTGTAGATCAAACAGCTCGCAGATACCACCCGTCAGTGCCTCCCAGCGCGATGAGGCTTCTCAGTCTTGTCTCTCAGTAGAGTTAAGAGAAGCCTGTGTACGGTATGGAAACGAATCCTAGCTAGAAGGGAACTGGAGAACTTGATGTGAGAAAAGCAGGGAGACCCAAAGCCCACCTAGTCCAAAGAGGAGTCCAAGGAGAAGCAGAAGGCCAAGGGAACTGAAGCTGTGTACTCAGGAACAGAGCAAGACTTGGGGAAAGGACAGAATAGGACAGAGCTCTCCTGAGGTGTGTGGAGGTAGAAGGGACAGAGATGGTTGTTGGTAATGATTAGGGACACTGTAATGGGATCTCTAATGAGATAATAATATGGGAAAAGGAGCAGGAAACCCTCCTTGACAGGGAGAAGCACGGCCTGAGTTGCTGCCATAGGAGCAGAAGAAAGGTTTGGAGTGGGAGAAGAGGACACAGAGTGTCCTAAGAGCATGGAGGTTGAGTGTTCGTTCTTGTGACTTCTGAAATGAAGTCATGGGGCTTTTGCCCTGTTGAAGGAATGCAAGGAGTTGCTGCAGGTGCAAGAGTAAACTAAGCCGTGTGAAAGCAGCAAGACTTCCAACACCTCCTCTATTATCAGAACATTTTCTATATTCGTTTCCAGAAGAAAAAAAAACAACAAAACCCACACAGAAAATGCCATTTTCTCCCAGCGTGTGTCCTACCCTCTACTCCAAGCCTTACCAGCCGTGTTACTGCTTGGGGGGATGCAAGTGTGAAATGACCCACAGAATGAAGAGATTATCAAATACAGGTCATCTTTCAGATAACCAGGGTGGGGACCTCGAGGGAGACTCTTTCAAGGTCCTGCATTTCAGATTTCCATGTGGAAGTGGCCTGCCTACGGCACTGGCCTCCGATGCAGGGTGATCTCAGGTAGGGGCTGCTCTTTCTCACACACACGTTTTGGGAGTATCTGATCTATCTAGTTTACTTCACCACACAGTCCCCTTTCATGATGTAAAATAACGAATGGTTGCCTTGTTCTGCATCCCCAGGACTAGTGTTGCAACACACTGACACAAGACTCCCGGTTTTCAGCCAACTGGGTGAAAGTGGGACATCGCTGTATGTCCTTCACGGTGTTTTCTATATGTTTTTGGCTGGTTGTAACAGGTTACAGAATCACGGAATTGTCAGAGCTGGAAGGGACCTTCTAGAGATCACCTAGGCCAACTCCCCTGCCAAAGCAGGGTTGCCCAGAGCACATCACTCAGGATGGCATCCAGGTGGGTCTTGAAGATCTCCAGAGAAGGGGACTCCACACCCTCCCTGGGCAGCCTGTTCCAGGGCTCTGCCACCCTCACCCAAAAGAAGTTCTTCCTCAGATTTGAGTGGAACTTCCCAGGTTCCAGCTTGAGCCCGTTGCCCCTCGTCCTGTTACTGGGAACTACTGAAAAGAATCTGGCTCCGTCCTCCTTCAACCCACCCTTTAGGAATTTGTAAACACAGATGAGGTCTCCCCTCAGCCTTCTCTTCTCCAGGCTAAAGAGTCCCAGCTCTCTCAGCCTTTCCTCATCAGAGAGATGCTCCAATTCCTCCATCATCTTCGTTGCCCTATGCTGGACTCTCTCCAGCAGTTCCCTGCCTCTCTTGACCTGCGGAGCCCAGAACTGGACGCAGTATTCCAGCTGTGGCCTCACCAGTGCAGAGCAGAGGGGGAAAATGATCTCTCTCGACCTACTGGCCACACTCTTCCCTACACAGCCCAGGATTCCTCTTGGCCACAAGGGCACATTGCTGGCGCATGGAAAGTGTGCCATCTACTAGGACCCCCAGATCCTTCTCCTCAGAGCTGCTTTCCAGCTGGTCCTTCCCTAACCTGTACTGGTGCCTGGCGTTCTCCCCCCCCAGGTTGGAGAGATGGCGATGAGACTTTAATGGTTTTGCAGCTGAAATGCTTCTTAAGACTTGGGGACATCAGCCGCAATAGGTTATTGACAACCCCAAGGGGTGAGGGATGATTACCAGCCATGAATTTTTTTTTGGGGGGGTGGGTGGGAGAAGACTGATTGCCCCGGGGCTGGAGCAGGGCACAACCCTAGGGTGGCTGGCAGGGACGGGGCAGGTCGCCCCGAGTGGCGAGTCCCACCGACCGGGGGGGGGGGGGGGGGGCGCTGCCGGGGCCACCCGGCCCCCCCCCCCCCGCGGCCTGGGCCACGCGGCCATTAGAGAGCAGCGTGCGGGGCTGGGGGCCATGCCCGCCGGGCGGGCGAGCGGCTGTTGCAGGCGGTGGCCCAGCAGCTGCTGCCGCCGCCGCCGCCAGCCGGGGGGCGAGAAGGGGCCGCTGCCAGCGGCGGCCTGAAAGGCGAGGCCCCCACGGCTGGCGGCTACTTCCAGGGTGAACCGAGCCCCACCCCAGGCGGGGGTGACAGGGAGGGCCGCGGCCCCGGCTGGTCCAGACGGAGCAGCTCGGCTCCCCCCCAGGGTTCTCCCCTCCACCGGATAGAGCGGCCACAGCTTCCCCCACCGCCGGCGCCTCCTTAACCCGGGGAGGCGGGGGCGGCCGCGGCCGGGGGGAGCCGGGAGAGGCGGAGCGGAGGCCGGGGAGGAGCCGGGGCCTGCAGTGGAGCCGCAGCCCGGAGCAGCAGCCGCGGGAGCGGCGGGGCCTGAAGAGACTCAGCGCCGCCCGGCCGGGCCCCCCCCGCACCGGAGGCCGGGGAGCCCCTCTGGGGACGAAGCCGAGGCCCGGCGGAAGGCGGCGGAGGCGGCCGCTCAGCCCCGCGCAGGCCCGTGAGCCGCCGCGGCCTCCCGTGGTAGCCGGGCCCGGGCAAGAGGAGCTAGGGCCTGGGGGGAAGCCAGGGACAGCCTCCGGGATAGAGGGACACCCCCGTAGCCTGCCGGGGTGGGGAAGAGACCCTGCCCGCCTCCCCTTCTCCCCCCCCCTTCCCCTCCCCTCCCGCCCCATCCGCAGCCGTGAGGGGACACCCCGCTAGGGCAGCCCCGTTCCCGGCGGGGGGGGGGAACGCCCCGGCGGCCCTTCACCACCCTCGCCTCGCTGGCAGGCCGGGGCGCACCCGCCAGCCCCCTTCCCGGCAACTAGAGGGGCAGCTTAACGTTTTCCTCTTCCCCCCGCTAACGAGGCAAAGGTGGGCAGAGGCCCCCAGCCACCCGGCCCTGGTCGCTCTCTAGAAGCAGGGCTGCTCTTCCTTGCCGTGGAATAGAGCGTCCTGGAGCACCCTCCGTAGCTGTTTAGGGGAGAGGCGTTCTTAGACCCTGGGTTCTGAGGGTTGTGAGAATAACCCTTACCACCTACTCTCGCCCTTACTACTGAGGAAATTCCTCCCCCAAGGAGAGGAGACAGCCCTTCCCTAGCTCATTCCCAGACCAGGCAGTAAGGGGAGTCTCCACAGAAGAAACCCCGTATGCCCAAGAGAGGCAGTCCCTGAGACAGAAATAAGCAGAAGCTCCAGATACTTACCTAGTAATTTTAATTATTTTCATCTGCTCAGCAGAGTGAGCAAAACAAGGGAGAGAAAGCAGAGGCAGATTTAGATCTTCCCTTTTCCAGTTGCTGTAACCACTGGAGATAAAGGTAATTTCCAATATTGACCTCATCTTCCTTCATCCCAAGGAAGATCCCTAATCCCAACAGGGTCTTCTTCAAATACCCTGTGCAAGGAGAGAAGACACGCCTCCTAGTTACAGGGAAAGGAAAAGGCAGATTTCACTGAAAATATCCACAGAGATAGCAAGAATTTTTTTCTTGGAGAATTGCCCACCCTTAAGGACAAGGTGCACCTAAAGAAAAGAGAAGAGAGATTTACAGGTAGGGAGTTTGGGGAAATTGATCTCTGAAATAATCTGGCAATTGGTGAAAAGGCTGTCTCCCAGGGGAACACCCGTTTAGTAGTTAGCTGCCAAAAAGGAGAGAGTATCTCCATCCTGGGATAAACCCAGCAGTTTTAGGGGACTGACAATCCCAAGCAGATTGTTTTAATACTTAAGATCCTGATTTCATCCACAATCCCTTCGCCCTCGAAATATTTCTTGAAGAAGCTCTTGGAATAGACAGCAACACTCTGAGGATGGGTCTCAGAGGAGGAGTGTGAAGGGCAGCGCCCCAGAAACCAGCACTGAAGATAATCCATCTCCCTCCAGAAAATCTTCCAGACAGAGTGAGTGACCACTTTATATCACCTCTCTATTCCTAGCTGTCCTTCTCTTTAGCCTTCTGTCCTTGTGTTTCCATGTCTCTTCTCATTCTCTCTGCTTTCATTTTAATCTTCACTCTCTCCTTCTGTTTCTGAACCTCTCCCCAGCCTTCTTTTTCTGTGTCTCTCATTTGGCTCCCTTATATGCTATATGGAATTGACCTGATTCTTTCCCTCACTATTTAGCTTATGGAAGACCTTAGCCCTAGTTAATTGTAAGAAGCCTCTCTGTCCTTTCCCTTTTCCCTTCTGTCGCTGGTGTATTCATCCTAGACTCAGCCTTTCTCGTCACCGGTGTGAAATTCATTTCTGTCATTTAGGCGTCACTGGGAAGGATAATACTGGCCAAAAAAAAAGCGTTGAGGAGACGGGAGCAGTGATTTGTAGTGCTAGCGTCCAAGGATGCACCGGTGGCATTGGAGTGTCAGTTGTTCTCCATGTGGGTCTTACTATGCTCACGACTGTGGGAATAAAATCATTGTGCAACGCATGCCTGGCTGTGCTTGGGAGCTGAACGGTGCAGATCCTGGTGCTAGTGCTCCGAGATCTGTGTCCTGTTGTTACCGCGGGGCTGTGGGGTAAATTCTGGAAAAGAGTGCCCTTGAGAAGAGGGGGTTCTGTGGTGCTCAGGGGCCTGGGGGTGAAAATGGTGATGGTAAAGCCAAAAGAAGCCATTCTGTTGCCACCAGTCTTCATCTGTGTTTTACACTACGTTCAGGGGCTAGGAATGTGAATCCTAATGCTAGTGCTGTGGTGAGCCAAGCTGGCTGGTTTTTTGTAAATGAGGCAGTTAATTTCCACTCAGAAATGAGTATTCTGACACTAACATAGCAATTTCCTGAGAAATCAAGCCTGAGAGAGACTTTGTCTCAAAGGAAGCCAAAGCAGATTCCTGTAGCAGGAAAATCATGCCTAAGGATATCTCACCTGAGATATTCCTGTTTCTGTTCTCCAGTGAGAAGTGAGGAAATCCAAGATCAAAGGGTCCTTAGCCAGGACAGGAGCCCTTCTGGAATCCATTTGGGAGCACAGTGGTTAACGGGGAGTCCCTGAAGAAGGAACTCCTTGGTGTAACATGCTAGCAAGACGAGACAAAAGATGCCAGGCCGTTTCAAAGTGATTCCCCATTTTGGCAGAGAATTTTGACAGTTACCCATAGCTTCAGAAGGTGCCCCTTTCCAAGGGAAGGCTGAACCATGAAGCTATTATATGTTCTGGGGGGTACTGTTAGATGCCCTCCTACCTGTTGCCCTATAGTTATGCAATCAGGCTGTTTTGAGTACAGCTGTGTTATCTAGCGTAGGGGAAGAGATAACTGAGGCATTTTGGCCTTTGTACATTCAAGGGGGTAACTGACTTTTCATGCTCTTGAGGTTAATTTACCTCGTGCTGCCCCCTTACTCACA
This sequence comes from Gallinago jamesoni, assembly GCA_025769975.1. Classification (NCBI taxonomy): domain Eukaryota; kingdom Metazoa; phylum Chordata; class Aves; order Charadriiformes; family Scolopacidae; genus Gallinago; species Gallinago jamesoni. The sequence continues at coordinate 73,184,461 of JAOQGH010000001.1, read as the reverse complement.
GTAATGACTTGACATTTTTCAAGTGCTTTTGGCTCTGATGGATTCCCTGTGCACTTTACAGGATATATATGCCAGCCTTACAGAATTCTGCTCTCCCACAATAATTACCGTTTCGTAAACGAGACTTTTTTTTTTTTTCTTCTTCATTATTCATGATAAAGATTAAGATTTTGGATTTGCTGCCCGAGCTTTAAATATTTATGACAGACATGCAAGGCCGAAATTCGCAGGTTAATTGCTGACAGGGCATTCAGTGCTGACTTGGACGCACAAAATTTTAAGGCATTCTCTTGCCCTAAAAATCTCATGGTCTGAAACACAGCTATACAAAAGCCAGGACATAGTGATAAATTTAAGGAAGGGAATAATTTTTAGAGAGCATAGCTCTTCAGTGTGATCATGGTATTTACGTCAAATGTTTATGACAGGCTAAAATGCAGCTTCCTCTGAGGTGGAATACTGCAGCTGTTCCGCACCATTTATTTTATAGAAAAGTATCCATAAAAGAAAAAGGGAGAATATTATTTATCTTCATAAAAGCGCAAGGTGCTTTACAGACGTATTTAAATGAAAGTGCTATGTCTTTAAGAGTGTACATTCACCATGTTAAACCTGAACACCTAAAATTAGACTTTAAAACCCACATTTCGGTACCTAAGTAAATAGCCTGATTCTTGTAAGCGCCCAGGAACTTAGAGTTGACCTCAACAGAGGCAATGAAGTCTTCCAACATTTGAGTGAAGAGACAGTCGGGCATGTAGGGGTTCGTAGATTTAGCATTGGGCGTTCATGCTTCCAAAGTTGACTTTTAAAGCTGAAGCAGTTTGATCCTGCCCTGTGTGCGCTCTGCTCCTGTCTGAGAACTGTGTGTGGCATTTCTCAGGTCAAGCTCTTAAGTAAAATGAAATGAGAAGGTCTAGAGAGTTATGGGAAAAGAATTACATTACTGAAAGATCATGAGGTTATATTAACGTTTACATGTGTGTTCTGTAAGTTCTTGGGTTTTATCTTGAAATCTGGTTCTCTAGGCAAGTTTTTAGGGTAGAATAAGCAGTCAGAAAAGTTGGAATGAAATACAGTAAACAGTTTGAGGAGTTTTGATATAATTTTCCAGTCTGAGATGGGGTTGTGACTACTGTAGTACTTTTAATAACACAGCCAAATGTTGGTGTGTCTGGAGAAGTTTTTTCTTATCCCAGATGTATAGGTGTCTTTGCTTTCTGCCTCCTCCCCTAAATTTCAGCTGACCTTCGTATAGCGGGAGATTCAGTCTGCATCACAGTTTGGCCCTTTGGCCCTTCAAGTGTCAGAAAGGAGGTGTGGTTAATGGTCACTGTGATATGGACAGCTGTCCCTCAAGAGCAGGACTGAGCTGATTATCTCATTTTACACAGCTGTCAGACAGGAATTACATCTCGGTCATTAGCGAGCAAAAGATGAAATGCTTCTGGACTCATTTTTCCATTTGCTTCTCCCAGCCTTGGGTAGAATTGTAACCAGAGACTTTCATACAGAACCCTCTGTGTTTTGTAGTACTCCATTTCCAGAATCCGTTGCTGAGTGATGCTTCAGAATTGAAACTTGAAAAAAATACTGCTTCTGGCATTTTTGGTCTGGAAGACAACCTTGAAAATATGAGTAGCACCCAGATTAATGGACAGCCAAAAATGGTATCTCTGAAATGTTCGAACTCTCCGGTTGTGTTAACTCTGAAGCCTAAAGAAAAGCATTTAAACCTCTGTTACTGGCTGTTGCACGTTGTGTTATTTTAGCAAAAATATCCAGTTGATGTGTTCAACCTCCAAATGCTTGTCATCTTGCTAGGGCAGCAACTTGCTGTCTAGTCTGCTGTTGTTGTTTCCTTCTTCCTTCTAAGGGATGTATGATGAACTTAAAAATCTATAACATATTTGTGCCCTGTACTCACGTTTTCACTATTAAAGGCAGTCTGTGTATGTGTATTACTGGGAAAGAGAGCAACCAAGTGTGCTGCTCTATGGTTTCATAATTAATTAATTGCAAATCTTCATTTTAAGTTTGAAATGAAAATGCAGAATATTGGGAACATTTCAGAACCAGGAGACTACGCAGCAGAGTTTAAAACCAATTTAATACTGTGTCCTGTGGTGCTTTGCCAAGATTTGGCCTAGACTGTTGCTTTATCCTTCTGTCTTTGACCTGCCCCATCCTATTACAAACCTCAGGTTGGTATCTTAAAGGTGGACAACACAGAGATTTTGCTAGTTCCTGACCTTGTGAACCTTTTCCTGAATCCCATCCCAGGCTTCCTACCCTCATGTCACAGTCAGGTTCCTCTCCTGCACCTTTAAGGCCCAGCATGTTTCCACCCCGCCTACTTCTTCACTCTCATTTCCTCCTACACCCCCCAGTCCTCCTCCCTCTTCTCTCTCTACTGCTCTTTGCATGTCATTTTCCCTGCTGTCCCTTTGGCATCCTGTCCTGTGGTCCTAGAAGCTGCTCCTCTCTTCATCAAGCAAGCATCACTCATCTCCCCTCTAGGGTTCCTCATGAGAAGAAAATCCTTTTTTACTACAGCTCTAGGGCCCTGCTCTTACTTCCACACCTGCATTTTGACCTGTTCTTGGTTTGACTTCCCGTTAGTTTATAGGCTTGTGGACACATAGTTTTTTTTGTCTGAGGTTACGTCAAGAAACCTGTTCTTTTTTACCGCTATATAATAAACAGAATTTTGTTCCGCTGGAAATAGCCAGTTTTGCTAGGGTGGGGAATGGTGCTTTGTCTCCATAATCCATCTGACTCATTCGTTCTCCCACCTTCCCTTCTCCTTTGCCCGCTTCCCTTCGTCACCAGTAGCTGGATCGTAGTTGGTTAGAACGAAAAGCTCTTGTGGTACATTCTCTGGTTTCTTCCAGCACTTCAGGATCATGGTTTTGAGAACTGGAGCGAGCAATTTGTGCGAGGCCCAGTACCTCATTCCTCGTATTTCTGAGCTGGTCAGTTTACTTGATGTGAAATCAAGAAATAAGGGAATGTGTATTCTTTCTTGGCCATTTTTTATGTATAAGAGAGACAGTAATGAGGGAGAGGTGGAGATGACAAGTGAGAGCTTTTATGCCTCAAGGAAAAAAAAATATTTGCTTTTTTGTTTTTTACAATTAGCAATTCAAATGTTATTTATGCTCTCTGCTGTATAAAGACTGTGGCTGGTTATAGTAGAAATATGTAATTACTGTTAAAAGTTCAAATCTGAATAATTGGGAAGGAATCTGAACTTTTTGTGGTCAGAAATTAAAGGAGCAAAGTTTCTGAATTCTCAGTTTCCCCCAAAAAACTATTGTTAACCAAACCCAAAATGATTCTCCTTCCCCATCAGGAATATGCAGAGAAAAATAAACAAGCTGCTGAAATAGTTACCTCTAAAATTCACTTTATCTCTACCTGGACAAAGCAGACAAACTTTGAATATAGAGAACTGGCCCGGGCTTTGGGAGACCTGCGTTCTCTGCATGGTTCTGCTACTCCTCTGCTGGCTGACCTTGGGCTGTGAGCTTCTTCATGTGTGGCTTCCCATTTATCCTGGAATGGGTTATTGGCCTTTTATAAGGGTTCCAAAGTATAAGGACGAAAAACACTTTATAAAGGCTGGCTATTCTCGCTGTTGATTACAATTACAACGGGATATTGAACTCAAAACCTCTATATGCCACTTTTGGGGGCATTAAGAAACAGTGAAAGTATGATGCCCCAATTAATTTTTCTTTCATGGAAGGACCTGTGACTCCAAAACGGAAACCTCCTATACCATAACTACACCCTAGAACTGTTTTTTAAGTTGACTTAAGTATAGATATTCTGCCTCCCTTGAAGCTTCTCCTAAGATCTCTAATGACCTTTTCTTGGCCAGGTCTCAGGGTCTCTATTCCATCTTCATCCTTCTTGGCTTCCTTGCTGTTTTTGACACTTGATCATGCCCAGTCTTGAAATCCTGTCCTCCCTTGACTTTTGTGTCAGTATTTTCCTGGTTTCCCTCCTACTGTTCTAGTCATCCATTCAGTAGCTTCTGCACTAAGCTATTTACCGTCCTCTGTTTATTTTATTTTTTTTTTCATATTAGACCCACCTCTGCTATCCTCTCTTTGCTTTTCTTTACCTCCTTCATGCCAGCAATATTACAGTATGCAATTTGGCATACTCCCTTAGCAACTTTTTTGGGTGATCTGCCACAATTTTAAGACTGCTGAGGCCAGGCTAGAACTCCAGAAAGCTCCTTTGAGATTTCCCTTTGTTTCTTGCCTTCCTCTGTTGTGAGTCTCCACGCTTGGGCCTATGACATGGCTTTTATTGCACTCTTCTTGCTCCGTGAATTCAGGATAGGGGCTCATCTTCCAGTTTCATGGCCTGAATCTCCCACTTCTTCTTTTTTTTTTACTTTCTTTGGGTAACCCTTACGGTTTCTCCTTCATTAACCACCTTGGTTACTGCTAGCTGTTCTTGCTGAAGTTACTGAAGCTATCCTCCCGGTGTCTTCTCTTAACATGTTGACATCTCCTCTTTGAACAAGCTTATTCATTGGCTGCCATCCACCACAGGAGGTTCCAGCTTCTTGTACTCACTCTAAAGAGCCTTCACATTTTGTGTTTCTCCCCTATCTGTCGCTGTCTCTCGCTGTATTGGCCTTTGAGCTGCCAGCAACACAAAGCATGACATTGTGCTTTTCCCTTCCTTGCATTAGCATCTCTTCGCATTCTTCCTCAGCTGACTCATACCTTGATACATACAGGAGAATTGCCAGCCAATAGAGGCCAGACAAATGGGAAACTACTTATTTGCATATTTGAAAATTATTCAAAAGGTCTAACTGATACTCAGGGGTAGTTGTCTTATTACATCTACCCTCTCCCTGGCTGCTTCTGTCAAGAAGGATGATTGCAGAAGTAAATGAAGATCATCATAAGCAAAGAAACAACATCTCAAAGACTAGGAAGGTGAGGGTTAGAGCAGAATAGTATTTACTCGCAGTTGCAAGGTGGCAAGTGTGGCAAGGATGTGGAAGAAAGGGGCTTTTTTCAGTATCTCTAAGGAAATGTACGGGAAATTTAGCTTGAGGATGATAGGCCAAATGGAGCATTTTCTGAGTAGGATGCAGAAAGTAGCAATACTAATATTTTAAGCCGGAAGAAACTGTTAATGGGTGTGTGTTCTTTGCTAGTGTAGTTGTGAGTCCTCTTGACCTTTAAGCTCGGTACAAATCTTTACAGGTTCTGAGCCTGGCTGGGGATTGTCAGGTGTTTTGCCTCCTGGAAGACAGGTCAGTCAGTTTACTTCAGAATAACAGCTAACAGAATAGTGAAAAGGGTTAGGGTAGTGGTTAAGACCTAATTTATGAGCTTCACACAATATTACCTGATTCTTCTGATCGTTCTCCAACTTCAATTTCAACTGCGCTTCACTTCCAAACTCCTCTTTAACAAGCTTTTCTGCAGTGCTTTGGTAATCTTAACTCTGGGAACATCTGCTGTATGTACATTTTGGCCACGTGGCATACGACTAATCTGCACTTGATACCAATTTCCTTATTTTCTATGAATTCAGTGCGTAGTTCTTGCTAGTACTTGATACTCATTTCCACAAGTGGGACGGAATGGGTTGTGGCTTGTTTCAGCAACTATTGCAGAGTTCATATTGACTAATCTATTTTCAGTGGTTGAGCCTTTAGTGAGCAGGTTCTGACCACTTGCAATCAGATTTTCCTTTTCACTATGCCTGGCTGGCATTCATATAGCCCTGGGAGCTCTCTTACATAGAAGCTTTGTAGTATTACTATTATTAAACTGCAAGATTAATGATCATTTTTCATCGATAGATCCATTTTTCAATGGGAATAAGAATACATTTTTCATTTAGAAGTGCACGTTGCATTCTTTCAACTTGAGTTTCTGTACCTATCTTAGCAATGATGTGAAGATCTTCTGAGCAAGATATTCCGCATGCTGATCTACTACTGATGTTGTTTCTAATTTCAGAGATGATCTGGGTATCATATCAGCGTTTGCATATCCTGTACTGAAGGTTTACTACTGGATGTGATTCTGATAGGCAGCTAAAAATTGAAATCCTTCTCTTCAACCTGGGTGCTCCCACCAGGCTGTGGGAAATACCTGCTCTTAGATAGAGTTTCTCTACCACTGACGTCCTGGTTTCCGAGGGAAGATTTCATTCCAGATATTTGCTCATAAATTTGAATTATTTGCTCATAAATTTGAATTTGAAACCAATACCCGACACCTTTCTTGATGTAAGAGTAATTGTTCTGTGAATATTCTTAAAGCAAATGCCAAAGATTTCTCTGGCATCCTTGGTGTGTGTTTAGAATTACAAGTCCTACTCCCGATGGTGAAATATTGCATTGTGATGCTGAGGGAGGAGGGATGCTGTAGACACGTTGCTGCTGTGCTGATCTATTTTCATTGTGCTTCTTCAAAGTGCTTGGTTTACTTCTTACTTCGGATCTGTTATTGGGAGAGCTGTCACGGAATATTTGGCTTATTATTGGAATAAATCTTTTATAGTAGTCTTATTACAAAGAAAATAATTTTTGTCTCAAAGGTATTTTAACATACCAGTATTCTCAGTATCGTTTGCTGTTTCTTTTGACAGGTGTTACGTATTCCCCGCTTTCATTTACGCAGCCCATAAATAAGCAAACTAATCTTAACTTTGAAGATGTATTTTCAGACTGAGAGGTCTCTGCAAATATTTGTGTAGTATTTCTCTCTGCTTTTTCCCCTGCATGTTTATATAGCAGACAAGAAAAATATTTGATTAGTTGGTCTTAGTAAAATTTGGCAAGGCACTAGCTATGCTTGATCCTAGCCTTTTATGCCTGTGAAGATACTGTCTCCCTCGACATAAGAGTATTTTAGACTTTGGCTATAATGCCATCTGTTGATAAGTCTAAATAAGCAGGTATAAATTTGTAAAATATACCATTTTGTCAGTTTTGTACAAAACTAGTACATAGTTTTGGAATTGGATGCTGATGCATTTCCAACATGGGGGGGTTGGTGACTTTATATCCCCACAAGGCTTCATTCTTCATTAGTACCAAGAGTTCATGCACAGTCCGTGCCGTTCATTCGCTGAACACAAAATACAAAATTATACCCTGCTTGTGCACCTTTCACAAAATGGAGGGAATCAAAAGGTCCTATGTTAAGATGTGTTATTATGATATTTATATAATTAGTAGCTATTATGAAAACAAATTTTTATTTTTCCTGGAGACTTAATATGAACCTTATGTTGTTGAGATTTCTGTTTGTTAAAAGAAAGCCATCTCTGTATGCCAATTTAATTAAAACAATTAGTTCAGTGATTTTTATATTAAGCTATATATGGTCTAAAAGTTTTCATCTTGCACACTAGTTTTGAGGAGGGGTACAGAGTCAGACCCCTGCGACATGGCCAGGCGCAGACTGTGATGGTCCATTTTCATATAGGGGATGCCATGCTGGGTGCTCTTAGGTGACAGTGACTTCCTTTGGTTGAATTCTTTTTTGCTTTGTGGTCCATGACTAGTGAGAACTGTGTGCCCCTTATTACCACATCTGCAAGCCAGTAGTTTATTGGGAAGATGTTTTTCAGCTTGCTCTACTGCCCTCAAAGAAGGGAAACATGGTTCTAGGGTATGATGATTCCTCTTATCCTCTTACCTTTTTTGCCTCGGGGACTGGTTTTCCTCCTTTCAAATGGCCCTGCAGACAGAAACATACTTTTAAACTGCCGTGCTCTTCTATTGGTGTGCTCTCATGCCACCTACCACTCCTTCCAGGTTAAGTTTCATTTTATGAACAATACCCAGCAGCCTCTCTTTTCCTTCTGGATTGGATCCCAGAAATATAAACGTTTCCTGAAGGCTTCTCACAAGTAGTTACCAAAATAACGGGTAACAATTTCAGACTATGTGGGGTAATCAGTGTCCTTTTTTTTTTTTTTTAATTTCTTACATGAAACAACTGTCTCTCAATGAGGATGTTTGCTTACAGAAGATAAGATTTTTAAGTGTTTTGTTCCTGACCTCTTAGTTCACACCTCCTTGTTTTTGAGGGAAAGCACACTTCTTAAAATGGCAAATTTCTCTTTCTGCCAGAGTTAGCAAAATTGATTATTTTCCCCTTTCTGTATTGGCATAAGAATACAGGTTTCTTGCATGGGTAATTTACACGAGTATGTAAAAATTGCCTTTTTTTCCATCAAAGTAGAATCTGTCTGGTGCGTGGTATTCCTATGTGGTACTTTTCTTCCTTACTTTTTAAGGCAATTTCCTCTAATTGCCATCCTGCTCACCTCTCTGTTTCAGAAAGATCGCAGTCAAATGGTTCTTTTTTGCCGGTTTGGTGGGTCTGAGGTTTTTTTGTTTGTTAAATACCTTAGAAACTAGGTGTATCTCTGAGTGCATCAGGTGGATATTGTCAGTTAGATCACTGGATCTGTATTTCAGGCACCTAACTAAAAGTGGCCTTATTTTTGTAGGTGTTCTACAGCAGCATCTCTCAGTGCTTAGTGCCAAGCATTTCTTCCTTCTGAATGTTGAGAAGCTTAAGTTGATTCTCCTTTGGGTGTTTTGCCAGTAGTGTTTCATTGGATTGGAATAGCAGCAAATAAAGCAAGAGTGAAAGTTAAAAAGGTAAAATTAGAGATTTATTCTAGAATACACGTTGGGCACAATGTAGTTTCATTCATTGTATGGTCCTCGTTGTATGAACCCTTCAGTTACGACCCTCAGTCATAACTGGTTCTGGCTGGGGCAGCCTTTGAGCTCCAGCCTCAGAGAGTATTTTGGGCTCTCCGTGTTTATTAACTGCATTCAGCATGACCCTTCGAGTGACGTTCCCCATATTTCATACGTTCTTCAGGCCTGGTATATAAGTAGCAGCAGTGTTGGGTAAGATGGGACTGGCTGAGAGCAAGGGTTTGCAAAATAACAGGGCAGGCAAAGCATGGATTCCTTCGGTCCGGCGGCAGGGATGGATGGTACCATGATAGACAGAAAGCTGCCTTGCATTTTCAGCCCGAGGTTCGATTTGCTAGTTACAAATAGTCAAAGTAAGGCAGTTGCTTTCCTGGAAAGCCTTAATGAAGTATTACTAGTCCCAAGTGAATTAGTGGTTATTAAAAGGTATTCAACGCTAGGATTTTCTTTAACGAGTAATGCATTTTTTTTTCTGAATCAGACAAATACTCTTACGTTTAGTTGTAGTTTTGGATCAGTGCTTGGCTGTCATTTTTGCATCTCTCTGGCCTGTCTTGACTTGGGGTTGTACTGGAACTAGTTAACGCTTGAGAAATGAAGATTCTGCAGTCAGTTTCCAGCTGTTTACGGTGGTTATGACTTGGCTACCTTGCCCTTGATTTTTAAAGTCAGCCAAGTACATAAACAGATACCATTTACTATGTAAAGTGGGAGATCATGAATTCTGGTCTTCAACTTTCTTTTTACATATTCAAAATTTATTCTGGCTTGCTAGTGTGGTAGAATTTTTTTTAAACACCCTTGATTTCAGTTCAGTGTGTTTGTTAGTCATTAGGTTTGTTTGTTTGTTTTTTTTTTTTTCCTTTGTTTGAGTGGGATCATAAAAGAAGAGTTTGAAAGAAGATTTGCCAGGCAATAAACTGGGAAGGGAAAGTTGGAAGAATCATCAGCTGCTCTGTTTTGGCTGCAGTCTTGTTTTATCATACCATTAGTGTTGGGCTAATGTACTGCTTGGATCAGGTAAATAAGATATTCAGTGTAAATTATAGCAAGTGTTACTGTTTTAGTAAGTATTCTTTCAAATAATTTAGTAGCCAGTTCTACCAAATCATTTTGCACTGACATGTTCTGGAATTGCCACCTCACCTAAGATTTGACTATGCCTAATTGTTACAGATCCCATATTGCTAGGATACAGACTTATAGATCCGGTAACGTTATGAAGTTTAAACTTGGGGGGAAAAAAATCTTATTCCGATGCTCCAAAATTTCCCATGGGTTTGTTACTGGGTCTGAGTCTTTGCTTTCTGTCCTAAATTACTGTCTAGTGTCTGTGTCTAGTGTCTGTTCTTAAAAAGCTGCTCTGTTTTACTGAAAAGTACTTGTTTCAGTACTGGGTGATTAGGGCATATGTATACACAGAAATTCTTTGTTTAAGATTTGGGGATTTTTAAGGGGAGAGCAACGGATGTCTACCTGGACTTACGCAAAGCATTTGACACTGTCCCACACAACATCACCTGGTCTCTAGTCTGGAGAGACACATATTTGATGGAAGGACCACTTGGTGGATAAGGAGCTGGCTGGATGGCCACGCTCAAAGGTCAGCAGCTCAATCTCCAAGTGGAAGTGGGTGACAAGTACCATTAGTCATTACTGGGACCAGTGCTGTTCAACATCTTTGTCGGAGATACGGACAGTGGGATTGAGTGCACCCTCAGCAAGTTCCCTGACAACAGCAAGCTGTGTGGCACGGTCGACATGCTGGAGGGAAGGGATGCCATCCAGAGGGACCTGGACAGGCTGGAGAGGTGGGCCCATGCCCATCATAAAATTCAACCAAGCCAAAGCGCAAGGTCCTGCACGTGGGTTGGAGCAGCCTTGAGGAGAAGGACTTGGGGGCATTGATGGATGAGAAGCTCAACGTGAGCT
>JAOQGH010000001.1:73159273-73173695 GCA_025769975.1 Gallinago jamesoni | reverse complement strand
GGTCCTGCACGTGGGTTGGAGCAGCCTTGAGGAGAAGGACTTGGGGGCATTGATGGATGAGAAGCTCAACGTGAGCTGGCAATGTGTGCTAGCAGCCCAGAAAGCCAACCATATCCTGGGCTACATCAAAAGAAGTGGGGCCAGCAGGTCAAGGGGAGGTGATTTTGCTCCTCTACTCTGCTCCTGTGAGAACTCACCTGGAGTATTGTGTTCAGCTTTGGAGTCCTCAGCACAGAAAGGACATGGACCTCTTGGAACAAGTCCAGCCAAGGGCCACAAAGATGATCAAAGGGATGGAGCACCTCTCCTATGAGGACAGGCTGAGAGAGCTGGGGTTGTTCAGCCTGGAAAAGAGAAGGCTCCAGGAGGAGCCTTAGAGACCTTATAGAGACTTTCCAGTCCTTAGAGGGGACCTACTGGAGAGATGGGGAGGGACTCTTTATCAGGGAGTGTAGTGACAGGACGAGGGGTAATGGTATTAAACTGAAAGATGGAAGATTTAGATTAGATATTAGGAAGAAATTCTTTCCTGTGAGTGTGGTGAGACCCTGGAACAGGTTGCCCAGGGAAGTCGTGGCTGCCCCATCCCTGGAGGTGTTCAAGGCCAGGCTGGATGGGGCTTTGAGCAACCTGGTCTGGTGGGAGGTGTCCCTGCCCATGGCAGGGGGGGTTGGAACTCGATGATCTTTAAGATCCCTTCTAACCTTAACCGTTCTATGATTCTATGATTTTGTTTTCTTGTCAAAGTCTTTTATGAACCAGGAAATGAAAATATTCAGATTCTTAGCATGGATGTATTGTCACCCAATTCTAACCTTGCTTGTCTACCTGACCAAGTGTATTTTAAGCAAATACACAAAAGCTTGTGTCTTTGACAATGGGTACGTTGCATATTAACCTTTTGTTTTACTGCATAGCCAGTCATCCCAAGTGCTCTACTGACGAAATCTGGGCAAATCTGAAGCTTTGTGAAAACTGCAGTGTTTTCTTCTGCATCTTGAATTTCTGGTGTTTCAGATTGATATCTTAATCTGTCATAACATTTCATAACCTAATGTTCTTGATTTCTGTGCTTGTTTTTTTAAAAAAACCCACCCAAAAAAAACCCAACCAAAACCAAAACACAGAAATGAAAAGGCAGGGGGTAGAGTGGCTGGGAAATTTGTATTGTTAGCGCAATTGATATTTCATAATGGTTTAACATGCATATGATAAGCAGCAGTAATTTGTTCTCTGAATGCTCTGTGAAAATTAAAAGGCACACTTAGAAAATTAGGCAGTCAACTGATACTTAGTGTTTCTTTTCTCCCAAGTTGATCACTACTTTTAGTGAGGGCTGTACCTGTAAAGTTACCGTGCAAATATAGCTGTGTTTCAGTTACGGGGTTACCTGGATAAAAATACGTTGTTGCTTTGTCTTGTATAATTCAGGAGGGAATAGGGAAGTTGTTTTGTTGTTTTTTTTTAAATTTAAAATGTTCGAAATAAGATCAATTCGGCCAACAAGAGCTATATTCAATAAACAACAACTTGAGGAGGGTGGAAAACGAAAAGCCTTTTGCAGCTCTGATGGTCTAGTGAGCAAGTAGTGTCACCATGGTGTGCGATAGCGTGGCAGATGAGCAGATAGATAAGTTAGTAGCAGTTGGGCTTTTCCTTTCCTCCCCAGACAGAAAAAAAATGTTTCCACTTGCTACAGATACTATAGTGCTGCAGTTTTACTTTTCAGGTATTTTCTGAGCCCAAGGCTTGGGAGCCCACTGCTTGTCGCGGTTGAGGGATGGATTTTGTTGGGTGACTGTGTAGGTGTTTGAGCACCAAGAGGCGTGATGAGCGCACGCACGAAAATGAAAGGTTTAGTGCATAAAAAAAATGTTTTGGAGTGTAGACTCTTCAGTGCTTTTGTGCCGTGAGAGCACTTCAGTGCAGAAGCGCAGGGTCTAATGCATACGGTTGTGGGGGAAGAATGGGGTGCTTCTGTGTCAAAATGCTGGGTGCATCTGGTTCTGGATCTGTGCATCCACACTGTGTTATTGTCAAATGCCTATTTTTAGAATGAGTCTCTAATTGGTATTCATGCAGATGGGTGTCTCCCTGTCTCATCTGAGTGATGCACTTGGTGGGAGGTGTCTGCTGATGAATCTTTGCTAAGGAGAGGGTGTTTGTGTCAGTCTGTTCTCTCACATGCATGTGTTTAATTTGTTACATGAGTGTGTATGTGCATGTGTGTGTGTGTGTGTGTGTGCATGTTGACCTTCTGTGTGCACTAGCATGCTCGAAGGCGGTACCCTCTAAACCTCTAAAAAGATTCATTTTAAAAAAGGAAAGGTGCTTGCAGAACTTGCAGCCCTTCAAGACGTGATTCTTTTCTTTAGGCAAAGAATAAGTGCAGAGCCGTGCGGGTTGTGGCCATGGAAACTTAGCTACCTGAGTCCAGACTGCAAGGGATTACTCCTAGTATAGTCATGCAGCCAGTTATGAGGGAGAATAATGATTTTTCCACTGCCTTGACTACTGCAGAAGACAACGTACAAGTTTGTGTCCTATGTGTATAAGTTCATACAAGTTCATGCTGCTTCATATAAAATAATTAAGTAGAAAACTCTGGGTACAAGAGCTAGCCACGTTTACAGGTGTGTTTTATTTTTACGAGGGGATATAATATTTATGAGAGGAAAGATCCCGAGTCTGTTTCCACCCGGTGGCAAACTTGTGTGACTTTGGACAAGTAAGTTTTTCTCGTGTCTCAGATTTGGGGAAAATACTTGCCTGTTTTATTGTGACTTAAGCAACATTTAATAAAATGATATGTATATTTAGAAAAAAACAAAGGGTTACAGTAGGAAAAGCTTTAACTATTCAAACTTAATGTAGTCTGTTCACCTCGACATGGTAAATGTAATTATCTATATATAGTATTATGTATGGTCTTGGTGTTTTAAAATGAGATGTGTAATCCTAGCTCTTAAGTAATAGGATTCATTATAACGTCACCTGATGTAAAAAGAGAGGCCAGGCCTTAGACAGAAATGAATTTTCCCCCAAGTTAAGATAGTCTCAGTCCTGACTTCTCCGGATAATCTAGTTAAATTATGGTTTGTATATGGCATGAAAGGAGTATTCCCTTTGAGTTGTGATTTTCCTCTTAGCTGACACAGTAAAAGTACTAGATTACAGGTAATCTTGGGGTTATATTGCTCACATAGTAAAGGAGTGAATGTGATAGAGCTGCTGAAAGGCTCCACTGTCTTTGACTAGATCTTCGTTCTTTACCTGGGAACAGTTGGGATGCTCTGGGTAAGACTGTCCTAGCAGTGTTACCATCACCATTGTCTCAGCTACTGTCAGCAAGGATGGTCCTCCCAGAGACACAGTCATAGGCCTTTTGGGATGATTCTGTTTGGCTGTGAATAAGGTATATGAAGTAGGCTGATCTTCACACAGGTATTTGTGATAGGAGGAGAAGCAGAGGAGGAATGCAAATGGATGTTTCTGTTCTTAGGATTCACCTTATTCATATCTCAGGAGTTCCTTTTCTGCTCCTTTCTGCTCGTAGATAATCCTGCTTCCAGCATCATGGCTTCTGACCTGGAAAGCAGCCTCACATCCATAGACTGGCTCCCACAGCTCACTTTAAGGGCTACCATTGAAAAATTAGGGGGTTCCTCACAAGCAGGACCTCCAGGGGCAGCCCGAAAGTGTCCCCCAGGCTCACCGACAGATCCCAACGCTACCCTGAGCAAGGATGAGGCTGCGGTGCATCAAGACGGGAAGCCACGTTACAGCTACGCCACTTTGATCACATACGCTATCAACTCATCACCTGCCAAGAAGATGACACTGAGTGAGATCTACCGTTGGATCTGTGACAACTTTCCCTACTACAAAAACGCTGGCATTGGTTGGAAGGTGAGGACTTGCACTGCTAAAGTACTCTTTTTGTCTAATTATAAGGCTTATTTTCTTAATTGCGTGCAAAATGTGCTCACTGAGCAAAATAAGAAGACAGAGGCGAAACTAAATTGACCGACAGGAGAAAATGTGGAGCCAGAAGTCCCATTTTCTCTGAGGATTTTGTTGTATGTATGTGGTGGCCCCTTAAGGTGTGTGCAAAAAAACCCTACCACCAACAACCAGGAAAGCAAAACAAAAAAAAAGAACCCACAAAACCCACATCATTACCAACCTCTGCATCACACTGATACTATTTCCATTGCACCTTCTGTGGATGTATAGGTGGTTCAGCCCCATTATTATTCATCCTAATCCATCCTGCTCCTTTCCACAGCTTCTGTTTTGCTCTGTTCTGGGTATATGTAGTGAGCTTTGGCTTTTGAGTATGCACCATCCTTCTGGTTTCTCTGTCCACTCAGAAGGCTGTATGTTTCTGTCGTGGCACTTACCCGTGTCTCTTACTCTCTCATCAGAACTCTATTCGTCATAACCTCTCTCTGAATAAATGTTTTCGGAAGGTGCCTCGACCGAGAGATGATCCTGGGAAGGTAAGAAATCTGCATGCTCCTGGGCAAGCAATTTAAAACTGCAGGGAATAAGCCGGGGTTGCCCTTTCTAACTCACAGTTGGAATTTGAAACCTAAAGTGTAGGCAAAAATGGAAGCAGTAGTAAGATTTACTGCAGTGCTCTGGCTACAGAATCATTCACTTAAAGGGAACCTGTAAGGGGGCCTTAATGATTTAGCAATTATTTTTCTTCTCTGTGATCTTCGGTTGATCGGATAAGATCCTGGAAGAACGAAAAAGTGGGATTGAACGTAGTTTATTAGTTTTGTTTCTTTTTCTTCTTGCTCGTTATATGTAAAATGTAGGTCTAGTCCAACCTGTTCTGTTACGAAAGACCGTAGTGGCTGGTGGTTGAACAGCAGGACTATGATGTGACATCATGGCTTTTATGGAGGCAAAATCCATGGAAGTGAGAGCAGAACTACTGCCTATTTAGGCTGCAAAATATTTGGGTTTGGGGGAAAAAAGTGTCACCATCAGATAGTTCATATCTGTAGAAATCATTTACAAGTAAAACTCAAGAATTTAGGAGTTGGCTAGAATTTGTTGGCTAAGTAAGGGCTAATAAAGCTCTGTTGGTAGGTATAGATTGTAGAGGGGAGTTGCTAGCAAAACTGAGATTTGGGATCTTGCCGTGCAGATATTATTATTATTAAAAAAACCCAAAACACCACAAAACAAACAAGCAGAGGGAGATGGTGGGCACAAGAAACTATGTATTTAGACAGAAAGATTCTCCTCCCCCGCATCCTAAAGTTACCAGAAAGGGCCACTTGCGCACGCCTTTTATTTCAGGTTATATTTAAAGGACTAAGTGGTGCTCATTTGGTGTCTATAAATGGAGGTAGTATATCTTTGAAGATCACTGCTCAAAAATACCATTGATTATACGGCTTATTCCAGGAAATCCTAACTGACTTCAGTGTCTGTGTTTGCAGGTGTTCATTGGCATGTTGGGTTGGGTTTATAATGAAAACCTGTCCTGCGCTTATCACTGATTATTCAGATTTCAACTGGAGGTTAATATGAGCTAAATCGCATTCTAGAGTTCTGTTTATACTTATTCAGAAAACAACAGATGTGATTATAGTCTATTTTATGTTGAAAGGGACCTCTGGAGGTCAACACATACCCCCACCTGTCTCCCAGACAGGGACAATAAGATAGGGTTGTTGAGGTCGTCATTGAATTTTCAGTATCTCCAAGGATGGAGATGTTCCAGTGCTACACCACCATCATTGTGAAGAAACTTTTCTTTGTTTGATTGTAATTTCCCTTGCTGTAACTTGTGTTTGTTGCCTCTTATTCCTTGCACTGTGCATTTTTGAGAAGAGTTTGATTGTCTTCTTTGTAATCTCCTTACCCAGTTGAAGACAATGGTTAGATCCCCTTAGCCTTCTCTTGTCCAGGCTAAACAGATCTCACTGTGTGAACTGCTTGTATATCACGTGTTTTAGTTGTTAACCATCATGGTGGCCCCTGTTTGGATGCATTCTAGCACATCAGTGTCTGTCTTGCACTGGGAACCCCCTAAATGGGCACAGTACTCAAAGTGGGATCTCCCAAGCATGGAAAAAGAGCGATCCTTCTAGCTGTCGGTGCCCCATCTGAACATTGAGTTGGTTCTCATCAGTCAATTAACAAATTGATGCTGCGAGGAAGGTACTGAAGGGGGTGAGCAAGCCCAAAAGTGTTGGCCTAGCTTAGATTAAAACATCCATTGCTCTTTTTGATGTCCTGTCTTGGAGTGATGGAAAGTAGAGCATTCTGCCTTCCACCAACAGCATCATACCTCATCGTTCAGTACATCCCAACGCAAGAGTGGAATCTCTTTCCAACACCCAAGTCTCTGTTGCTTGATGTTCTGGAGGGTGATCCGTGTGGTCCTGATGTTTAGTCGGTGCTGCATTCTTTGAGTCAGTAACCCTCCGCTTCAGAAGGCTCGCTGATTTAATCCTGCATTCACCAATGGGTCTTCTTTCCAGGGCTCCTACTGGACAATAGATACGTGTCCGGATATATCTCGCAAGAGGCGGCATCCTCCAGATGATGACGTGAGTGTTCTTTCCGGACAGCGTGGAGCAGGAGGGGGGGGAATTCCCTTCTTGTTCTGTGGAGTCCTTCCAGCACCAGACCATGGTATCGTTCTGGAGGCAGGGTCTACAGATGGGGAGACAAAAGCTAGGACTGAATGAATAAGCATGTATGTCCTGCAGTTTTTGCTGCTGTTCAGTAGCAAAGCTAATCTCGTTTGAAGTCCTTTATCCTGACTCTTTAATGAGTAAGGCCAGTCCTGCTCTTTTCTAAGCCATGAACTTCTACAGCTGGGGGGCTGGCTTCCCATCTGCAGTTTCACTTCTCCATCTGTTCTTGATTTCTGCTCCTTTCCTTTTCTCTTTCTTCCCTCTCCACAGATACCACAAGACTCCCCAGAGCAAGAGGCAAGTAAAAGCCCCCGAGGGGCTGTTCCAGTCAGCACAGAAGCCTCTTTGCCACCTGAGGCTACCCCTCAGATGTCACTCCAGAGCACCACCCCCATTGCCAACTACAGTCAGGTGAGCAGCAGGGAGAGCGAGGGCAGGGGAAAAGGAGAGGGAGAGGAGTGTGTGGATGGGAAAGTGGAGTGGTGAGAAGAGAGGGAATTGTGAAAATGGTGATATCGAGGCAAACAAAAAAAAAAAAGAAGAGAAGAATCTGAAATTGCGCAGACAAAAAATAAGGAGAAAGTGAATCTTAACAGATTAGTCTTGATGGGGATAAGGATCAAGGCACAACGGCATTAGACAGCTGAAGAAAAGGCTGGAGCCAGTGTGGGGAGGGAGGATTCATTTGGGAAGATTTGCTGGGAAATGAGCTAAGTGATACGGGATATCAGCGCATCTTCTCCCTGTATGTAGTTTCTGGATCTCTGTCTCAATTGCAAACCTGGTACTAATTAAAGGCCTTACTTTTACCTCCCTTAGCAGAGTGCAGGGCCCGTGGATGTTGCCTCTACTGTGGCAGGGGGGCAGGGCCGTGAAGGGGCCGATGTGCCACCCCCTCTCTACAGTGCCAACCATGACTTCAAGTTCTCCTACTCTGAGATCAACTTCCAGGATCTTAGCTGGTCCTTCCGAAATCTTTACAAATCCATGCTGGAGAAATCATCTTCCTCTCAGCACGGTGAGTAACCAACCATATGCGTCATGTGGGGTGGGCAGGTGTCTGCCCACACAGTTCTTGTCCACTGATCTATCCCTGGTATCTCTCACATCTCTCCTTGTTTAGGAGCCCGTGCAAACAGACTTTCCTTCTTTGGTATGCTGTAATTAGTTCTGCCAGGAACAAATAAGAAACGTGCATGTCCTTTTATCTGTTGCTCCCCTCAGTTTTTCTCAGAATTAAGAGGGTAATAATTTAAAAGTATTTTGTGTTGATACGAAAGCAAATACTAAAATGGCAGAAGCTTAGAGAAATTTTAAGTCCTGAAGAAAAGCTTGTCGGAGAAGTATTCACAATCTGTCAGGCTAGAAACCAAAAGAGGGAGGGGATTGTTGCATGTAGGCAGTGGAGTTTCTCTGAAAGGAGAGTAGAAAGTCATCCTTGCTCAGCTCTGTTAAAACTAGGATTGTACAGAGCCTTGGAGAATTGGGCTTTCTGGACCAAGAGCGCAGAAGAGAGAGCCTTCAAGTCCATTTGTAGCTTGCATTTCTGGGACTGTGGAAGAAGCCACCAGAGGGCAGAATTGCTGTAGGAATGAGATGAGATGGCCACAGAAAACACTTCAGAAAAATCTCCACTTGCTGTTCCCACCTTTAAACACTCTTCTAAATATTAGTCTGGTGTAAAAAGGAACGTATTAGATGAGCCTCTCATCTATGCTGTCAGCCATCATAGAGTGCAGGTGAAGTTTGCTACCCTAGGAGAAGTCTCCTGAACTTGTAGCTTCAATGAAATAAAAATTCATTACTTTTATTGCTTTTATCATGCTGACGCTTGAGATTCCTAGTAGGAGGCTGTTGTGTGACGTAGTGTAGAATAAGAAAGGTACAAAAATGTAGAGAAGAACCTTGAGTCAGTGTGTGCCTCTGTAAAAGCTTAGCAGCAGTCTTTCCCGTTCCCTCTACTCCAAGTCTTCAGCTGTAAGGTAGTCTAGGAAAACTTGCAATCTTTGAGGAAATTTTGTGGGCAACTTTTGAATCAGGATATTCATCCTTTTGCAGCAGTAGGGTGGTCTAAGGGTTGATTTTTGGGTCTAGTGAAAAACTGAAGCTGGCTTGGAGATGATCAAGTAAGGGCACTCAAGAGTAAGAAATGAGTAGCTCAGGTTAGTGGCATGTTGGGCCCTTCACTGAGGTTCCATGACGTAAGGGGAGAATGAACAGGGAAAGGAGACATAAAAGATGCTGAGCTCCTGATGTGGAGAATAATGGAGAACACCTGATGCTCTTGGCTTTGGGTATTGGCCAAAATACAAGAAGATAGAAATGACACTCTCAATGAGTCAGAAGGAATGAAAATAATAAAGGAGCCCTGACGCGTGCAATGTGCTTTATGTACAAAAGCAGTAGAAAGTGTGACCTCTAATGATCTGTGTGAGGAAAAATTCTGGAAGTTCTCAACCGAGAACACGGAAACTGAAGGGAGCTTTTGGAAATAGCAAGTCATTTATCAACTTACCTGTTTTCTAAATGTGGTGGTGTTTAAATTTGCTTAGTGGTCATTTGTAGGAAAACAACACGTGCATGAAGTTTTAGGAGAGCATGGGTTCCTTTGGTAAATATAGTAAAAATCCAAGGAGGAATTTAAGTTCCTTACTCTGTACTAGAATTGTAAATCCTGCTGGGGCTTTGTTGTAGAACCTTTTGTTTTGGACAGAATCTGGAGCATGGTGACTGCATAACTGTGCAGGTGATAGTTATTGGCAGCCTGTAGAGGGTACTCCAGAAACTTCATAAATAGAAGGATGAGCACTGTGAAATTAGAGATGGATAATTTAAGCAGAGGTCTGATCCAGGCAGCTCTTAAAGCTCCCTCCTCTTTCTTTTACTTGGCAGGTTTCTCTTCTCTCCTTGGTGACATGCAGCCCTCCAACCACAACTACTACATGTACCAGCAGCAGCAGCAGCAAGGCCCCTCATCAGTGGGTGCTGCTCCCCCACTCCACACTCCAACCCCAGAAGGTTGCCCATCCCAAGGGGGAAAGCAGCAAGGTGGTGAAGGTTACGGCCCTCCACCAGTGATGTCCATGCACCCACCCCCAATGCAGCATGGAGGCTACCACCAGCATCAACAACATCACCCGCACTCCCACCCACAGCAGCAGCCACATCAGCACCAGCAGCAGCAGCAGTCACAGGCTTCAATCAACAACGCTGGCTTTGGTGAGCCAAGGGCAATAGAAAGAACAGTTGAGGAAAAGGGAGCAGTGAGGAGCTCCCAGAAAGCAATCCCGCAAGCAAGCTTTCTCTAAGTAGTGTCTACATTGTGTGGGGGGAAAAAAAAAAAGGGGGTGAAAGCCAGTTATGATTGAAATCTGAGAGGGAAATGGGTTCCTTACTGAAGAAACGGAGGATACATCCCCACTAGGTTTGAGATTCTGCTCAGGGATGCAGGATAAAGTCAGGGGTTAAATGAAAAAGGGAGAAAGGATTTCTAGCTACTGTAACATCAGGTTCTTCGGTGAAGAAGAAGGGGCTGATCGTTTTATATTAAGGAATGGAGGGAAAGTCTGTACTGGAATAACCTTGTCCCCATTTCTTTTCAGCGTTTCCCCCTGATTGGTGCTCCAACATTGATTCCCTGAAGGAAAGCTTCAAGATGGTAAACCGGCTGAACTGGTCTAGCATTGAGCACTCCCAATTCTCAGGTCAGTGTTGGCCTAGTGACTAGGTCTAGTGACTCAGTGACCAGGGCTCTAGTCTAGAATATGTGAGTGCTGTGCCCAGATATTTTTTTTCAACGTAACCCTGTTGAGTCCATGGGTTTCTCAAGCCTTCTCTTTGTAAAACGAGGTGTCCTACTTCATGGGTTCTGTTAAAGACCCTGAAGCACTTGAACAGTGCAGGACTTTGGGTCAGGGGGAGTTAATTCATAAAAATATGTCAGAAAGCTAACTGAGATTTTTTCCCTCCTGCTCTTCCCTCCCTGAGTCAGTGGGACAGTATCCTAGATATGGAGCTCTCCAGGAGTTTGGTGACAGATTCGAAGCAGTGAAGTTGGGTTTGTGGGGAGAAGGTAGGATTTAGGAGTAGAAAACAGAAACTCTTGGCAGGGAGGACCACAGTGGGAGTGCTGTCTTTGACGTTGTCCTTTGTCCTCTGCAGAGCTGATGGAGAGTCTGCGCCAGGCTGAGCGGAAGAACTGGACGCTGGATCAACACCATATTGCCAATCTCTGTGACTCCCTTAATCACTTCCTTACCCAGACTGGTCAGCTCCCTCATCTGGTTGGCCCACAGCAGCCTCCCCGAATTTCTGAGTCTTGTGCCCTGAACAGTGGCAAACAGGAGCAATCCATGAACCAAGGTAATTAAGAGGGAGACTAAAATGGCATGTAAATGAAGGCCAATTTGTGCAAATATCCTAAACTACTTGCTGCCTCGTCAGGAAACATAGCACCGAGCAACCCAGGGCCAGGCTGTCAGAGCTGTTTGTAGCTCCTCTAGCTTTAGAGAATTAGAGAATCCTCTGTCTGTGGCGTAGACAGTCCGTTATTATGTGAGGTATACCACTGACAGGCAACCTTTCCAGGCAGAAATATATTTAAAAGGTAAACCCATAAAAGGAGAAAGGGGTGGTGTTTTTTTGTAGGTGACCAACAGAAAGGAATGGCGAGGTAGGGGCTGTAGGGAAGAAAGCTCTTGCACCCACGTTGGAGAAATACTGATGGGACAAGGAGTAGGAGGATGGACTCTGAGGAGAGCACAGGGGATATCATGGTCTTGATAGAACTGTTGATGGTGTGTGTCATCTAGTACTTAACTAAACGGATGATATTGAGCCAGATTGTGGCGTTTCTGGATGAAAATTTTCTTCCTTTGTAATAATAGAGAAATTCCTGCTGGTTCCAAGAACACGATCCCTGACCAAGCTATAGCTTGCAGTTAGGACCCAACAGCTGAACTTCTCTCTCCTCAGTATCCCGTGGGTCTGAGTGAGTTGCTCTGTGGCTGAGCTGCCACCCAGTCGGGGCCAAGACAGATGACCAGAATGTTAACAGGTTGTTTTGGCTTGTCTTTTTTGTTTTGTTTTGTTTTAAATCCTTTCACAGTGAACTCCTATGGCCAGCCCCAGCCTCCCCATCTCTTCTCCGGGCCATCTCCTATGTACCAGATTTCCACCCAGGACTCTCCAGGTTATAATCGCCCAGGTAAGGGCTGACATTAAGGCATATTATACCAGTAAACATTAAAGAACTGGTTCCCAAGCCCTTTGTGCATTTCTCCCAAAGCGCTTTACTAAGCCAATGGAGCACTGAGGGTAGAGAGGGAGCCTGGACTGCAAGGGACCTTCCGTTTAGGGCTCTGCCATAGCTCTGGCAAGGTTTAAGATCTCAGTGGCCTGATTTATTTCACTTCACATAAGTAGTCTTCTAGCTGAGCCTCACCCTCGGTTGCTTGAAGGCAACTTCCTAAGAGAAGCTTCTGTTGATGAAGTCCTTTGTCTCTATCAGCAGCCAGCTGTAAGGGAAGTTAAGGAGGCTGAAACTTAACCTCTGTAGAAGCTGCTGTGGAGAATTTCACAGCAGACCACCTGCAGGCTGTGGTAGGTGCTGTCTAACAGGGGAAATTCATGCCAGTGATGTTCTTGTTAGACTGTTGGAAGGGAGAAGGCTTGAATCCCTTATGCTTTCTTTCGCCCAAGTGCGCACTGTGAAAAAGCGTGACCTTTTTTAGTCTAACCGTGCTCTTTCCTTTCTCTTCTTGTTTTTGGCTCAGCTCACCATCTGGTCCCTCGGCCTCCAGGGCCTCCTCCAGGTGCCAATGAGGAAATCCCTGATGATTTCGACTGGGACTTGATCACCTAGCGAGTTACAGACTTGATAGCCCGTCCTTTGTGAAGGACGTGGGAGGGGGGGGACATGGGGTGAATGGTGCCAGCACCACCCTCCCCAGCCTCCCTGCCTTGCCTGTACATAGATATATATTCTCTATCTCCGCCAGAGAAGCCACCGCAAGATGCTGCCGAAGATAATCCTTCCTTGCGTCCTGTTTTATCTTCTTTTTCTTCTTTTGTTTATTATTATTATTATTGTTGTTATTATTATTATTACCAATAATTGAGCACAGCCCTCCCCCTCCTCTGCTGGCCTCGGACGCATCAGATCGGCTCTTTTCGTGTTGCGTGGTGCTCTGTGGAGGGTGGAAAGATGGGTCCTTGGTGCCATCAAAAGACCTCGGAAGGCTGAATCCTCGAGTGCATCTTTCTCTGCCTCCGTCATTTTGCGTTTTAACAATCCCTCTTTCCCTTCAAGGTGGCCGGTGAATCTGTCGTATTGGCTACTGGAGTGAGAGAGCCTAGTGGACCCTGGGAGCCTATAGTTATGTTGTTTCGTAAATGTTGTGAAGGTCAGGGGGCTAAAGGGACACTGGAGGGGTGATCTTAGCTCTGTGAACTTTCTCACACCAGCAGGAAAAGCAAGAAAAGTAGAGTTCCCGAGGACAAAGAGAGGGGGTAGTCCCTGAGGTAGGGAGAGCTGAGCTGAGCTGGGAGGGTAGACCTGAGTTTGGAGAACAGAGAACGTAGCAGAGATGGTTGAGTTTTAGAGTGCAGTGCCATCTGAGGAGACTTGAGAGAGGTTTTGAGGGAATCCTGACCTATTTTCTGCACTGCCTTTTGCGGTCTCCAGGTGAAGACTACGTACCCATCACGTCAACAGCAGTCAAGGGTGTCACATGTGATTCAGCAAATTCTGTTCCCCAGAGCTTTTCATTTCACCCCCACCCCTTGAAGCCCTTCTTTAAAATATGTAGTGAGGCTCGTACTTGCATATGCAAATTTGGAAGTTGGTTTGTTTTTTTTTTCCCCATCAGTATTTGTTCCGTTACGATTTGGCCCTCCACCCCCTTGTATGTCTTCGGAGACTGTCCTTGCTGTGGTTGGAGAGTGCCAGTTCTCAGGCAGTGGATCCCACTTTGGGAATGGGTTGATGCTGGGGAGAAGAAGCTGCTGCTCAGCATGGAGGTGAATTAGGGAACTTCTGGTCAAGGGGCTGGACCCTCTGGTCAAGTAACTGGGTGGGAGGGCCTCACGTGGTTTTTTTTTTTTTTTGTAAGCGGTGCATTAGAAGAGAGAGGACAAAGTGGGGCAGATTTTTAAACCAAACAGCCAAAGAGTAGAGTATAAAAGGGAGGAAGGTGGGTCAGACCCCTCGCAGTTCAGCTGGGGAGACCATGGAATCTAGCGTAAAATCCCCAAGGATGAATTTTGGCAGCAATTGCAAATCGGGAAGGTGGAAGTGGTGCAGAAGCAGGAGTGAAGTGTTGAGATGCCTCCTCCCCAAAGCTGTGTCCTGTGTTCCCCGTTTTTCTGATACGGCTCTGTTCTGTCAAACCTCTTTACTATTTTGTAAAGCCCTCCCCCCAGCCCTTTTTCCCTGTTTACCAGTGAAGGGAACCGGGATGGAAATGGAACATCATGTCCTCTTGAGAGACCTGGGGCAGGGGATGCAATAACCTCTACTCTGCTAGAATTGCTTTTTAAATTTGCTGTAGGGATAAACCGATTGGATCTTTGTCAGGGAAGTGGACAGAGTCTCATTGTATTGGGGAGGGGGGGGAAGACATTTTTGTTTCTTTTTTTTTTTTTTTGGTTGGGTTTTTTTTTTGGTTGCGTTTTTTTTTTTTTTTTCTTTTGGTGTGTGTGTGTCTCTCTCTCTCTCTCTTTTTTTCCTCTTCCACTTCGGCTTGAGCAAAGATGTG
>JAOQGH010000001.1:73133625-73146280 GCA_025769975.1 Gallinago jamesoni | reverse complement strand
ATCCTGGGCTGCATCAAGAGAAGTGTGGCCAGCAGGTCTCGGGAGGTGATTCTACCCCTCTGCTCTGCACTCGTGAGTACTGTGTCCAGCTTTGGAGTCCTCAACACAGGAAGGATGTGGACCTGTTGGAACGGGTCCAGCAGAAGGCCATGAAGACGATCAGAAGGATGGAGCACCTCTCCTATGAGGACAGGCTGAGAGAGCTGGGGTTGTTCAGCCTGGAGGGGTTGTTCAGCCTGGAGAGGAGAAGGCTCTAGGGAGACCTTAGAGCAGCCTTCCAGTGTCTGAAGGGAGCTACAGGAGAGCTGGGAAGGGACTCTTTGTCAGGAAGTGCAGTGACAGGACAAGGGACAATGGTTTTAAACTGAAGGAGGGGAGATTTAGATTAGACACCAGAAAGAAATTCTTTTCTGTGAGGGTGGTGAGACACTGGAACAGGTTGCCCAGAGAAGCTGTGGAGGTGTTCAAGGCCAGGCTGGATGGGCTTTGAGCAACCTGGTCTGGTGGGAGGTGTTCCTGCCCATGGCAGTGGGGTTGGAACTCAGTGATCTTTAAGGTCCCTTCTAACCTGAACCATTCTATGATTCTTAGCAGGACCAGGTGTTAGAAATGCCTTCTTTCTCTTTCGCTGAATCCAGCAGAATGTGACTCTGTAAGCTGGAGACTTACAGACAAGACTCTGTCTCCAGGACTGTTTGTCCTCTGAAGCACTGATGGGTGTCGGTGGTATTCACAGAACTCCACAAGCTGTCACCCCTGTGGATGCTGTGCCTGGCCACAGGTGTTGGTTTCCAATTGTAGAATCCTGTAGGGGTGTGTCTTGATTCCCAGGTCAGGCAGAGCCATGCGTGGCAGTTGGTGGCAACAGAGAGGACCTGAGACCTCATACGTTTTTTGGGGAGAGAAGTGGAGTAAGGCCAGCTGCGTGTGTTGAAGGTTTGGGTACAGAGTCTTTTGTGGAGGTGTCGACGTATTGTCAGTTGCTTTTCCTTGCAGAGCATCTGACTGGAAACTGGACCATCCGGACTGGACGGGGAGACTTCGTGTCACCTCCAAAGGCAAGACTGCGTATATAAAACTGGAGGATAAGGTCTCAGGTGAGGGAAAGGCAGTGGCCTGGCAAGGCTGCAACTATGGTTGCTGCTGCTGAGCCTGTGCTTCCAAGCCCGCTCAGAGCTGTGCGTGGCAGATGTGGCCACGCAGGAGGGTTGCTCTCCTTAACACCCAGTTCTTCTTCTACAGGAGAACTTTTTGCCCAGGCTCCCATAGATCAATACCCTGGCATTGCAGTGGAGACTGTGACAGATTCCAGCCGCTACTTTGTCATTCGAATTCAGGATGGGACCGGTGAGTTGAGGGGGGAAATGGTATGTGCCAAGTGATAGGGGTGGAGGATTCTTAGCTTGATGGGGCTGGGTGGACGCCAGATGGATTGAAATGGTATTGGGAGTGCTGAAAAGGCTGGGTAGTGTGTCTGGAGGGGTACGAAGGCCAAGGTTAATGGAGGAGGGCTCTCTACATTGCACAGAGTCTAGGGGCTGGGAAAGATCCTTCAGCTTCTGAGAGTGCTGCGTGGGAAGAAGGATGCATCCTGAAGGCTAGGAACAATGAAATGCTGTGAGCTGCTGGTGGCCAGTTGCAGGTGTGTCAGAGGGAGGTAGCACAGAGTGCTTTAGGAGAACCAGAAGGATTTTGGAGTGAATGATCACAAGGGCCTGTTTGCAGGGCACCTCCAATGACTCCTCCTGTCTCCTTGCTAGGACGAAGTGCTTTTATAGGCATTGGCTTCACGGATCGTGGTGATGCCTTTGACTTCAACGTCTCTTTGCAGGATCACTTCAAGTGAGTTGTGCTTTTCTGGAATGCTGTTTTTCCTCTGGCCTGTAGAACGTGGCGGGTGGTGGTGCATGTTCATTTATCACAGGCTTCCTTGGGATGGTTGGGAAGCCCTGCTCTGGCTCCATCAGGGACACTTGAATGTTCTGCCAACTGTCATGCAAGCTGAGAGTCCTGCAGTGTCAGATCTGTAAGTCTTAAGCTTAGGTCCTGTGATGCTAGAGGTTTGTGGTGGTCCCAGCTTTTTGCTGTACTGCACTGGGAGCAGGGAGGTAGCTTTTTTTGACAAGGCAAGGTAGTTCTTTGGCAGGGTGGGGAATGGAACCACTCATTGTTCTGAAACCCTGTTCCCCTTTGCCACAGGTCGGTCTTATGTCTTCCCCTCTTCTTTTTAGGTGGGTGAAGCAGGAAACTGAGATCTCCAAGGAGTCCCAGGAAGCTGACACACGTCCCAAATTAGACTTAGGGTTTAAAGAAGGTCAGACCATCAAACTGAACATCGGGGTAAGCATCCCAGTTTACCCTGCTTCTTTCTGTGGAGATGCCAATGGAAGTACTTCTTCACCTTGTCCTTTCTTTTTATACAGAACATGACGACAAAGAAAGGAGGAGCAGCCAAGCCCCGTGTGTCTGGATCTGGGGGGCTAAGCTTGTTGCCACCCCCACCAGGAGGCAAAATCACAGCCCCTCCTATACCTCCTCCTTCTTCCACAGCCATTGCCAACCATGTCACACCACCACCCGTGCTGAAATCCAGTAACATGAGCAGTGCAGGTAAATATTAGCATAGTCCCAACTGTCAGACACCAGTAGGTGCGTAGAGAGGACTGAGATCTGCTTCAGGAATGTTCAATCTTGTGCCACCAGTGCCCTGTGATTTCTGTCTTTGACCTGACGTTCTCCGTGCTTGTTTAATAATACCTGCTTCTGCTTCTTGCCAGGAAGACGACGTTGTAACTCCTGTCCTTGCAAAAGGAGAGACCAAGCAACTTGCTTAAAATTATCTGGGGTTGGGGGAGCAGGGTATGAAGTTTTAATAGCTGGATCTTTCTGAACTTGTATGTTCAGAGCTCTGTAGGGTGTCCAGAAAAGTACTTCACGGGCACTTGCTTTCTGCAGAAAAACATAGACAGGCTTGTGGTTGTTGTTGAAAGATGTAGGAAAAGCATTTCTTGAGTGGCTTTGAATAAGCAGAGAGGAAGCTTTAGTATGAGCAGCAGAAGGAGGTGTAAAGTGTAGTATAGTGGATCACTTGAAAAATAGTTATATAATTGTATATAACGTGTATTGTTTTTATATAAAATTACATATGTATGATGTTCAACATATATTTGCACGTGTGTGTGCACATGTATGCACACACATGTACACACACATACAGATATATATGAAGTTCAAGAAGGCCAAGTTTAACGTTCTGTACCTGCGGTGGGGCACTCACCAGTATCAATACGGAGCCGGGGATGAATGGATTGAGAGCAGCCCTGCAGAAAAGGACTCGAGGATACTGCTGGTTGAAAAATGGGATATGACCCAGCAATGCATGTACTTGTAGTCCAGAAAGCTTACCACATCCTGGGCTGCATCACAGAAAGTATGACCAGCAGGTCGAGGGGGGTGATTCTGCTCCTCTACTCCGCTCTTGTGGGATCCCACCTGGAGTACTGCATCCAGCTCTGGGGTCCCCAGAATAAGAAAGACACGGAGCTGTTATAGCAGTTGCTGCAACGTTCTGGATGTTGTATGCACTTTTAGTGTGTCTGGAGAGCTGATGATACTCTGCTGAAGGCAGAGACTTCAGAAGTGCTGTACACAGATGAGGGTGAGAAGAAACTACAACCTTCTGAATAGGGCTGGGGTCCAGCGTGTGATTTGTATTGTTCAGGTGGTGCCTGCTTGGCAGCTGATGTTTGCTGAGATTAGCCTGAGTCTGAGCCTTATTTCTACTGGGAGAGGTAATATGTCACAAATCTGTCAGTTTGTATGCTAGGTGGAGATTGAATAGCTCTTGAAGATGATGTACCCCTGTAATAGGAGCTGGAGGCTCAGTGAGCATTCAGTTAAAGGAGCTGCTCTTATAACAAAGTCCCTAAAAAGTCTAACTTCCTTCTTCTGGGTGAAGAGCTGGAGTCCCTTCAAGGATTCTCTGCCCCTGAATCCAGCAGTTTGTGTAAGGAGGCAGATTAAATGCCTGTGGGGTTTTCTTTGTGATTAGCTTGATTATTTTTTTTTTTCAATTTTTTTTTTCTTTTGCCTTAGATATTCTATTAGACTTAGATGCTCCTGCATCTGCATCCAAGGCACCAGCATCAGCTACCACAGACCTCTGGGGAGACTTCAGCACTGCATCCAGGTAAACTGTGGTGAAAAGAACTGTGTGCAAGAAGGGCAGTGTCCTGATGGGTGCTGGAAGAGCCATAAGTTAAGAAGTCTTACTAGATCATCTGCTCTATTAATTCTTCTTTCTTTATTTCAGTGCTGTTCCCAATCAGGCTTCTCAGCAGTCCAACTGGGTCCAGTTCTGAATGGTCAAAGCAGTGGAATGGGACAAACTGGTGACCAAGAGGCTCTAGAGGCACCTAATGAGATCAGAGGGGGCACAAACCTCTCTAGTCTTCAATCAAAAACAAATTGGGACAATCCTTTTTAAACCAGATCATCGCTTCAGTCAAAACTTATTATTTTTGATCCCACAGTGAAACCGCTAAACCTAAAGAGAATATACTGACTCCTCACAAGATGAGCAAGGAGGAGAGAGGTAGCCTCATCTCTTCCACCACTTGGCCATTACGTGGTGCATCCTAGCTCTTTTTCCCTGTCTTACCTTACAGGGAAAGCAGGAATCCTAAAGAAGGTGGGTACAGGAGGAGGCTGGGTGGGTGCCTCTGGGTTCCTTGTCCTTTACATTTTCTCTGGTTAGGCTGTTGCTTTTTGTGGCTGCTTTTATAGTGACTCGAGTCTCTGCAGCTTGGCCTGCAGTGCTGAGGGCAGCTGCGTTTGGGTGCAGCTTGTAAATGGAAGCTGTCAGGAGATAGGTTTTTCTCTCAACACAAAATCCTTTTTGATTAATTACATCTGTGGTGAGGAGTGAACCTCCCCTTGCACACACTATTCCTCTCTTTGGTGGAATTCTTGATAGTCCTGGGTGTTCCTGTGCTCTTGAGGGAGGAGTCATGCGAGTCCTTGAGTAAACCTGCTGCCATTGTGCTGTAGCTCCAGGTGGGCACCCCATTTTGAGGCCTCCTTGTTTGGCTTGCAGGTTCACTGGAGGAACTTCTCTCATTTTCAGTCCTTTCTCTCTCCTGCCCGTGCAAAAGCCTCTGTGTCATTAAGCTGTTTTAACTGGAAATAACTTAAAAAAAAAAAAAGCGCCTGATTTTATAATTTGGTAGTTACTTGCACTAGATGACAACCAGGTAATCCCACCACTCAGCATTTCATGTTCCTGCGTCACTATCCTGAGCCCTGGCCTTGTGTTGTGACTTGGCACCGTGTTAAAGTATTGCATATCCATGCCACAGTAAGAACTATGGTGGGACAGTGGGTTATTCTCTGGCGAAGGGACAGTCCCCTTTCCCTTTTCAGCTCACACTTAACCATTTGGCCAAGAAATGTGTAGTAGGCCCAATATTTGAACTGTGTGAGTGAAATTCTTCCACCTGTGTTCCTTCTTGTGGCTTTTCTTCTGAAGTTAACTTTCTAGGGGTGTGAGCTGGTTATTGTAGCTTGGACCTTTTTTTTTTATTTTTAATGTGCCCCAAACCCCCTTTGTTTCCTGGGTGGTTTAGGGGGTTAGAAAGGGGTAGAAGGCTCTTACTCAGCCGTTCTTTTTGGGAGAGTTTCCTGAGGCCCTCTGATCTGGACACTATTCCCTCTTCCACAGCTGTGGATATGGTCTAGGGTGTAAGTCTGCTGATTTCCTCTGGGCAAAGCCCGTGAGCAGGCTGGAAACCTCACAGTGCTAGCTGATAAGCCACACTAGCTGGGAAGGTGGTCTCACTGGCTCTTCTACAGCTGCACCCGGTTACTAGAACACTAGGATTTTGGTTCTTCACTGGAAGACTTCTTCCTGTTTGAACACTCTACCAGCAGCAACACTTTGGTAACTGGGATAGGCTGTGTTAGCACACCTGTGCAGATAAATTTTTCCTTTTGAGCAAAGATTGCCTGGTGAGGCTTTTAAAAAGGAGAGTAGTTAGATGTATGCACCTTGCACTTGCAAAGGTCTCTTGTCCTTTTTGTCTTCTTACTACACTGAGGGCATTTTGGAGACAAAGTTTCACTTAGATCATCCCTCTGGGAAGCAAAATTCTTGAAAATAGCTCTAAAGCTGCTGCAGTTCCACTTGTGGAAGTGGGGACCAGACTGCTCTTAGATGTATTTTAAGTAGTCATTTAGTTGTGATCCCCTGGCTTTCTTGGTGTTCCTCCTGCTGCCCCTCTCCCACCTCCATAGTCACTCCTGCAGTCTCATTGTACTTAAACTCCCTGCCTCCTCTGAATTTGTGGGTGGCTATAATCTGCTAGTGAAGTCATGGACTCTGTTAGTTGTTTCCTTTCTCTCTCTCTTTTTTTTTTTTTTTTTCTCAAATCATTGTGATGTCCTGTCATTTCAACTATGTATGGGTTCCCCAAACCAAGGAAGTTCATGGCACCAATTAACAACTAACTAGGAGCCTCTTCTGTATTGTCTTAGTTAGTATTCTGGAGATAATATATTATGTATTTGCAAAGCTGAAGAAGCAAAAATTAAAGATATATGTATATAAAGCATAAGATGTACTGGTGCAAATGATGATTAAACAATATTGGGGAAAAGAATGTCATGAGTCTAAGTTGTCAAGTTGTTGTTGCTTTGGAAGCCCTGCAGATGGATGGTCTTCATGTCTCCAGCAAGATCCTAGTTGCCTAATTATCCTTCTGCCAATGTGCTGTGGCCTGCAGACTGGACAAGGAACTTTGAGTGAATGGGTTCAGGCTCTGAGCGAAGAAGTAGGAGCCCCAACTCAAAAACCCCAAACCACAACCAATAAAACATGGAAACAAGCCTGACTGTAGGGATGTGTGTGATACTTGATAAGAACGTAGATCAAACTAGCAAGTGAGAAAACTTAGTTGCCCAGCCATTTAGCATTTCAGACATCACAGGCTTCTACACCCTGCAGATGTTTTCCAAGTGTGGCAAGAATCAATTCTGAAACGGAAAGCAGTCTTTCTGGTGAGTGCAGAGATGAGATGGCGAGCTGAGCTGACCCTTTGGCAGGCAGCTCTGAATGGGAGAGCAAGCTGGAAGCTGAGTCACAGCAAGGCAGGTAGGGGCAGTGGCCTTGCCAACAAAGGAACGGTCCCACAGTACCTAGGCTAGAAGATCTGAGGAGGTCAGGATGAGGATTTAGATCAGCAGGGTACGTGGCCAGGTGTAGCTGTGCTCGCTAAGGTGGGGATCAAGGGTGAGAATGTTAGCTGAGATAAGATTTGCCCGCAAGCTTGTTGAGGTTTCTCAAAGCTAGGCAACTTATATTTATTTAACCCGTACCTGAGTCCAGGCAGCCGATCTCCCAGAAGATGGAGAATATGCGCAGGGCCCTGACGTTCTTCCTCCAGCCTGCTCAGAGCCATCTCGTCCTGCACAGTCATGCTTCTTTGGTGTTCCTTTACCAGACAGCAAAGCTCTTTGTATGGTTGTGTTGAAGTTTTGTGGCCTGGATGTGACGTCTTAACCTTTTAAGTAAGAATGAGACCAGTAGATGCTGGTGTTGCTGTCAAATATTCAAGCACCTGTGGTGGCAAAAAAAAATAATAAATCTACATTTTTTTCAGATTTAGGATCGAAGTTGTTATCCTGTTTTGGTGAATAGGGTGGATACGTTTCATAGGTCCTGGCCAGGCAGAAGGCAAAGGATCTTGTCCATGAGTTATAGTGAAGCTTCTCTGACTTTTTGGTAGGTACTTGCAGCAAAAAGGGTTGAATAGCCGAAGAGGGTATTTCTTGAATGGGAGGATTTTCAGGTGAGGTGTACCTAAGGTGCTGGGGTATATACTTGTTTGTGCATAGAAGACTGGGAAACAGTTCATGAGAGAGGGCTTAGTCCTCTCTGAAGATCTTCATGGTCCCCATGCTTTTCCTTCCCGAGGCCTACTAGAGCACAACAGCTGGATGTATCTTGCGTAAATCCTCTCCCCTCCTTGTGACAAACAGGAGCAATCTTTCCACCCCTGGTGGGAGAAGTTGGCTGTGCCAGTAAGTTACTGGTGAAATGACTTGCCCTGTGACTGGACTGGCTGAATCCTCCCATCTCTTCCTGCACTTTCTGTTGTCGGTGGTTTCTTCTTGCTTCTTTCTGAAGGCAGTATGCAGGCTGCTTGAGACCTGATGATGCAGACAATAGCATTCTCTAGGTAAAGGATTAAGGCCAGGTCTTTAACATGGATCAGTAGATCAAACTGAGCAATATCATTCCAGGTTGGGGGCTGACCTGCTGGAGAGCAGCTCTGTGGAAAAAGACCTGGGAGTCCTGGTGGACAACAGGATAACCATGAGCCAGTAATGTGCCCTTGTGGCCAAGAAAGCCGATGGCATCCTGGGGTGCATCAAGAAGAGCGTGGCCATTGCTCCACCTTTACTCTGCCCTGGTGAGGCCCCATCTGGAATACAGCATGCAGTTCTGGGCTCCTCGGTTCAAGAAGGACAGGGAACTGCTGGAGAGGGTACAGCAGAGGACTACAAAGATGATCAGGGGACTAGAACATCTCTTTTCTGAGGAGAGGCTGAGGGACTTGGGTCTTTTTAGTCTGGAGAAGAGAAGGCTGAGGGGAGGGATCTGATCAATGCTTATAAATACTTAAAGGGTGGGTGTCAGGAGGATGGGGCTGGTCTTTTTTCAGTGGTGCCCAGGGACAGGACAAGAGGGAATGGGCACAAACTTAACATAGGAAGTTCCACCTAAATGTGAGGAGGAACTTCTTTACTGTGAGAGTGTGGCAGAGCCCTGGAAGAGGCTGCCCAGAGAAGTGGTGCAGTCTCTTTCTGGAGACATTTAAAACCTGTCTGGATGCCATCTAGTGCAACCCATCTGGGTGGACCTGCTTTGGCAGGGGGGTTGGACTAGATGACCTCTGGAGTTCCCTTTGAACCCCTATCATTCTGTGATTCCTGAACATTTGTTATATTCCACATAATAGATCAACTGGTTTCTTTAGGCAGCTAGGAAGAGCTGCCAGCAGTCTGAGAGGTGCAATGGTCAAAGGGGAAGAAACATCAACGACAGACTGTAGCACATAGAAAGAATCGAGAAACAAGTGTCAAAGGGAAGATCCCAGTTTTGTCTGGTTATTGTTAGTTGTTTCTTTTGCAAGAGCTGTAGTTGAGGTGGGATGTGAACATTTCCCCCCCCACCACCCTTTCCCCATTAATTCTGGTCTGCGTTCTGTGACTTAAAACTCAGGTCTCACAGCCACGTGGCAACCGTTCCTTCTACAGCCACACAAGAGGGACTGCAGGCACAGACTCGCTAGCTTTAGCAAAGCCTTGGTGCTGTGTTTGGACTTCTGCAGAAATGGAGAGGAGAAGATGTCAATTAGAGGAAATAAAACAACAACAAAAAAATCAAACAAAAGAAACCAAAACTCCCAAAGTCTTCCTGAGCTTTGGTGATGAGGGAACAGGATCTGAGGCTGAAGTCATCCTGTTAAATCAGTATAAAGTTACAAAGCTGTAGGAGGGAGCACAACTGAGTTGTTAACGAATAAAAACAGCGCTGGGGCTTATTTAGTTAATGCGCATTGTAATGTCTCCAGGTTTTGGCAATCCATTGAATGCTTATTTCATTAACAGTAGATTCTCAGTCTAGAGACTGTTTTAGGTCTCTTTCTTCCAAGTTAATGGCTTTGGACATGCTAATAGTCAGGAAAATCACATTGCAGGATGTAGCGCCCTCCTAGTTTGATAGCTTAATGTTGTTGCTGCCATTAGCTATAGCTGTGTGTCTTCACCCAAAGTTGGGGCTCTGGCAGCCCACAGAATCAAGGAAGCTAAAGATTTGCTGGAAGACCAAGCTGAAAAATGAACGAGTGAGAAAATAAGAGGGTTTGTTCACGCAAATCATTATTTTTTTCACAAATGGCTTAAGATAAGTTCTAGTGTTGGTCTTTGACTTAGTATAAATGAAGCTAGAACTGCCAACGTGGGGAGATACTTCCCTCCTCACATCTTAGTTGCTTTTTGGGGAAATACATGAAGGAATGAGGCATTGAGACTGAGCATGAGAAGCTCAGTCAGCAGCAGCTGGTATCTGTAGTGGCTCTTGACCAGAGTCATGTTCTGCCAACTGGAGCTGTTGGGACCCTGTGGTGAGCTTCTTGCATTGCTCATGCAGGTTGCTTTACGGATGTAAAGAGGCATGGTGCTCCCAGCCCGGCTGGGTTGGTGACACCTGTGACTAGGGCTTCCAAGTTCAGTCTTGCCCATGACCTTGTGCTGCCACATGCTGCTGTTTTCTCCTTGATGCGGGGCTTCTGGCAACCCCTGGGCTCAGCCACCATCTCCAGGGCCCCCAGCAGTCAGGAGAGGGTGATGTGGGCAAACATCACCTGGGGCCTGGCTATCACTAGTGAAATGGAAGGTTGGACCAGGTGATCCTTGAGGTCTCTTCCGACCCGGTGTTCTATGATTCTATAAAGTCTTTCAAAAAGAAATCACGACTGGCATCTGTCAGCAAGAGCATGCTGGCTCCCGGGTTGGCTGCTTGCAGTGACCTCCCCTGGACAGGGGAGCTGGAGAGGAAAAGAAAGGATGTCTGGGCTTTGGCAACCAGGAGGCAGAAAAGGAGAAGGAGGTACACAACCATAAGATGACAGAACGAGCGCTTTGGCGGGTCTGGTTTAAAACAGAATAGTTTTGAGTTACAGCAGAGTTTCTATTGGCTTTTATCAAACTCTTCCCTCAGTCCAACAGCAGCTCTGCTTTCATGTCCACCAATATCATACTTTGTCATTCAGATGCTTTCTTGAATGATTTAAAACTCACTCCTGGTCAAGTTTACAGAACCATGGTTTAAAGATTTTTAAATTTTTTTTCTTTTCTTCCCTCTTGACAGTTTGGCAGTAATGGAACTGATGCTTCTAAACACAGATGTGTTCTGCTATCTTAATGCCCTCTATCCTTCTGTGCCCTCATGCACGTTGCACTGTAGGGCTTGCAATCAAGATGTCCCAGTCTTGTGGTCTGCCAGTGCGTAGACATGTGTGTATGTGTGTTGTCTTTAAAAGTTTGGCCAACAAGGACCGAATTCCTCCTGGTCTTTTTTTTTTGAAGTGAAGTCTAAGCACTTGTCTGTGAGCTTAGGGTGTTAAGCAAACTGTTCAAAGATGCATGGAGATGCTACATTAGTAGTGCTCCACAAACCATTGCTTTGGTTGGCTGGCAGAGACAAGGAACTGGATTCCAGCGAGCAGCAGTGCCAAGAGGAGAGGGGTAGGAGTGCATTTTCTTTGGAGAATATGTGCTGAGGGGCTGTAGATACGGCAGCATAAGCTGCGTGTCTGGCCCAGAGTTAGGGGCTGCTGTCACAAGTACGTAAAGCTGAAGTCAGTACCATGTGTGGAAGTGACTGCTGCATACTTTTTGGGTACAAATCCAGGAAAAGTCCTTAAGCAATATATTCCATACAGAAATAGAATAGAATCATAGAATTATTTGAGTTGGAAGGGACCTTAAAGATCATCTAGTTCCAACCCCCCTGCCACGGGCAGGGATACCTCCCACCAGACCAGGTTGCTCAAAGCCCCATCCAGCCTGGCCTTGAACCTCTCCAGGGATGGGGCATCTACGACTTCTCTGGACAACCTGTTCCAATGTCTCACCACCCTCACAGCAAAGAATTTCATCCTGATGTCTATCCTATTCTAAATAGGATTCCTGTCAGCAGAGCACCTGTCCTAAGTAGTCTGGTCTAGCTTCAGAAGTAGCCCTGCTTTGAGCAAGGGTTGAGCGAGATACCTGTAGCCTGACCTATTATTTCCTAGCCCTCAACTTTTGGGTTTGACTGTGATGAGGTGGGTCAGACACTCGACACAGGGGTCTGGTAGGCGGTGGGGAACGCTGACCTATCTATCTG
The DNA here is from genome assembly GCA_025769975.1 of Gallinago jamesoni. NCBI lineage: Eukaryota > Metazoa > Chordata > Aves > Charadriiformes > Scolopacidae > Gallinago > Gallinago jamesoni. The sequence continues at coordinate 73,134,330 of JAOQGH010000001.1, read as the reverse complement.
CAGGTCAGCAGATGAACGCCCATCATCTGACCGCCATCCTTCAGCTCAGGAAGGGCAGAGGCTGCGGAAGGGTCCCCCGTGGCACACTTTGCTTGCCCACTCTTAACGAAGCAGAGTCTAAGAGACGTGGGCCATGGTGCTGCAGGCCAGTGTGAACCAGCCAGGAGCACTTTGTCCCCTGCATCAGTCCCAGCTGACTGCTCTGGGGCCTGCAGGGAGCCAGCGGCAGGGGCCCTTTGCCCTCTGAGTCACTGCTGGAGGCTGGCACCTGAGAGTCCTGGTTGCCTGCCCTTCACTTTACTGTGCCAGCACTGACTTCAAGTGTCCTACTGTTGTAAAAGCGGCTGACACAGGCACCTGGAGAGGAACAAAGTGCCCTTCCTCATCTGACCGTGTTGACATCATAGAAATGTTAGAGTTGGAAGGGACCTTAAAGATTCCACTTTGCTTGTTCTTCTTCCTGACCCTGGCCTCAAACTCCTCTGTCCTTAGATATATCAAACTTCTGATTATTTCTTTTTCTCTGCCTAGGGCTGCATTTCCCCAGTTTCACCTCTACAGGAACAGTTTCTTGTTTGAAATTTGTTCTTGTGCTCACTGCCAACTGAGCTGACTTCCCAGCATGAGACATAGAATCATAGAATGGTTTGGGTTGGAAGGGACCTTAGAGATCATTGAGTTCCAACCCCCCTGCCCTGGGCAGGG
>JAOQGH010000001.1:73112510-73124976 GCA_025769975.1 Gallinago jamesoni | reverse complement strand
GTCCTGTCACTGCACTTCCTGACAAAGAGTCCCTCCCCAGCTCTCCTGTAGCTCCCTTCAGACACTGGAAGGCTGCTATGAGGTCTCCCCAGAGCCTTCTCTTCTCCAGACTGAACAATCCCAGCTCTCTCAGCCTGTCTTCATAGGAGAGGTGCTCCATCCCTCTGAACATCTTGTCCCTCCCCTGTATCCGTTCCAACAGGTCCACATTCTTCCTGTGTTGAGGGCTCCAGAGCTGGACACAGTACTCCAGGTGGGGTCTCATGAGCGCAGATATTTGATGTAACAATGCAGCTTAACCTCAAGAGATAAGTGAATGCAGAATGTATTTTGTACTGGGCTGGGCTGCAGGTTAAACTGGGCTAAGACCTATGATAGCTTTAAACCTGAGGGCAATGGCAGAAATACTAACAAAAAAAAGGCATGAAGATAAGGAAGGAGAGAGACTTAAAAAAAAAGGATGAAAAAAGCTAAAACCACAGGATCTTAAGAAGGAAACCTATCTGGTTGGGTTTGTTGTTTTTGTTTTTCTTTTTCATGATATGGGGAAAGAGGAGTGCAACTTCCTTTTCAGTTGTCAGGTTCTCATTTTTCTTTTCTCTCTCAGAAGTTTCCATAGTGCCGGAGCTGATTTCCTGGGGTAAGAAACTGAAGATCTGTTCAGAGATTTCTGAGCTCCCAGGAATTCTCAGGTTATTGCCAGTGCTTCCAGCGTTCAGCACAGCCTAATTTGAAAGAAGGTGAATGAGCAGGTGGGAAAAGATCGGTACCTTATTTGTGTCTCCCTCTGGAAGCGGGGACCAAAACGGTCCACCTTTTACATAGCAAAACTAAGGACAGGGATCAGTGATCACACTGTGATTGAATGGCATCAGAAGTCACTTACGCTGAGGTGAAGTTCAAGAATGCACCACCCAAGAATGCACCACCGGCTGCAGGTGAGCAATGGGGGGCTTATTCAGGGGAATGGGACTTGGAGGGAAGCGTGGGATTGTGAAGAACAGGACACGGAGACTTTTCTGGCATTCCTCTGGTCCCTGTCTGTTCTTGACAAATTGGTGAAAAAAAGGAGTTGTCTACCACTACGGGAGCAGGAGACTGGAGGGGGTTTGAAGTAAGAGGGTGAAGGAGTGTCTGCAAGAGGAGAGGTGGGAATCATTAAGTGGTTGGAGTTGCAATGTGAAAAAGATGACTGTTGGGAGCACAAACAGGTTTCAAGTGAACATTCAGTAAAGAACGTATTTGGGCTCCCTTAGTCCGTGGTAAAGGGTCCAGGATGGGTGCTTAGCCCTGGTACAATGCAGGCAGCAGTTGCCTCTCTGTATGTTATCTACTCTTGGACGACAGAGTCATTCTTTTGACAAATACTGAGTATCTACAATAGATACTATGGTTTATTACAAACAATCTGATCTGTCACAAAGGTGGAGGGGCTCCCAGGGCAGCAAATAGTTACAAACAAGCCCAAGCCCTGGCTGCTACTGCTTTTGCCTCTGAGAGAGTGAGGCTACAGATTCTCACTTATGGAGAGAGCAGGAGGAGAGAACCAACAGGCTTCCTTACATTAGAGCAGTCAGTTGCCCTCTGTATCTTCGTGAGAGGTGGCACCAGCTGCAGAAGCTTATAGTCCCATTGTCCTTGGTTGATTGAGAAATGGTCTTTGGAGAAGAGAGACCCAAAAGTTAAAAGGAACTTAAAGGGCTTAAACGAAACACCCTGAAGTACACAGAAGAATAATTATCTACAATCAAGGGGAAGATACAATTCTGTGATTGATGTCTATCAGGCCTGAAAAAAATAACTAACACACCAAACAAATAAATTTTTATTGCTATTAAAAATCGTAGTTGTAAAATGGTGCCTTGACTAGGCTTTGTGCAAATTTAAGACATGATCTGATCAGTATGTATTCTGCAGTCATTGTGCCACAAGTAGGAACACACAGAGATGTTCCGTGTATGGCTCATTGCTTCCACCCTTAGATACAGGACCGTATACAACAGCAAGTTCCAGAGGGGTGAAAGTATGTTTGTGCAAATGAATGAATGAATAAATAAATAATTACTATTGCTGCTAAGGATATTACATTGCCTATCTACCACTTTGCCTCAGTTTTCCAATCTCAAACAGAGCAGGTATCAGCTCCAGGTTATTCCTTGCCTGCTCTGGGGCATGAGTCATGGAAATAAACAATATACATACTCCTGACTGACTTGAAAGCTCACTGTTTTTTTGATGCACCAAGATTAGCTGGCTCTGCTTACAGCTAGCATTTCCATCATGATGAGGTGGGGGTGGTGGAAGTTCCCCATTGTGTTTCCAATGACCTCTTCCAAAGAAACCCAGTCCAGCCGTGTCTGCTTGAGCTGCTGATGGCAAACTCTTGCTGTAGGTTTGGGCATGACTCTTGCTGCTCTGTTGTGCTTCTGAGTGGTTACTCCAGCCATGCAGACTCCGTGTTGGTAATGGCCAGGCTCACCTGGATCTTTTCATTCTGTAGCCTCTTCTACTTGGGCTCTAGAGATAACAAAATTGACAGTCATTGAAAGATAGAGAGGAGAAGTCAGTAGTTAATCAAACAATATATAATCTGTGTCAGGAGGTGGCAGGGACTACCAGGATGGGTTTCACACCACAGTGCAGTTAGAGTTCCTGCATTTCCAACCAGGATTTCCGAGGTAGAAACATAGGTATCTGTGCTGCATGGCACTTGTGGCATGTGCCTAGGAGATGTTGGATTATGTGCTGAAGAGCCAACATATGCTGATCAGGTCTGTTGTATTGTGGTCACGCTGGACACATTGCAAGCATGCAGACCAACTGTAGGAAGCATTTTGCAGGGACATTAACCCATCGAGTATGCACAAAGTCTACTGCCCTTCAGTTATAGTGGTGAGGTGCACGCATCTCTGCCCCACCTGAGTGTCAGTGGAGGATGCACACATCTGCCTGGGCACAGGTTGAATCTGCGGACATGCAGCACCTCAAAAAATCATTTGGACTGGTCAGATCTGCTGTCTAAAATTAGTGACTGGACTCCAGATCACGAGCCTTGTCCTCGTTTTCACTTCATACAAAAGCTCTGGCTAGAAAAGCATGATTTAGATAGGGAAATCCGATCTTGTGTGTCTATGAACATTTTCTTTTCTGATAATGAAAGTTGATGATTTTTGCCCTGCTGTAGCAGCTTCCCCCATGTTTTTGGGAAGTACTCAGAGAGCTTCCCCAGGTTTCTGCAGGTCTTGCTCACCAGGCATGGCTGGCAGGCACGCATGGCTGCTGGCAGACTTTGAAGTTTCATGCTGTCAATGAATAAGGTCTCTCTAAAGCTTATCATTGATGCCTGTCATGCAGTGAGCAGTGCTGCCTCTTTACCCTCCTGTTTGCCCTGGCTTGGGTACCTGTCACAACCTAGAACAGTCTCGTAACAAGGGTTTGCTTCTCCTTCTCAGTGACCCATTCTCCAGCCTGCTCCCAAACCTTCTTAACACTGGCAGTGTCCCTCTAGTCAAAAAAGTCATGCCCTTGACAAGGCTGAATCTGAGTGGCATACTGCTGGACACAGCCCCAGGCATTCAGCCTAGTGCAGCCTAATTTTAATACATCAAATCTCTGAACCCTGGCTTGGAAAGCAGAATGGAAGGGAAAAAACTTTTTTTTTTTTCTTTTTTTCTCTGATGCACAAAAAAATGGTACATCAATTTGCACATTTTTTTTTGTGTCTCCTGCCCTCATTAAGCTTACAGCAACCTTCTACACAGAAAGTCCAAAAAGCTAAGAAGGAACTGAAGGGGCCATAAAAAGTTTTCTGGGGAGAAGGCAACATGAAATCTCCATGTGAATGTCTCAAGTATCATGGATAGAGCAATATTTAGTTTGGCAGCTCTGGGCTCAATCTAGAAAGACATGGTTTCACTCCAGATTTGGAGGCCATGTGAAGGCACCACCCCCAAACACCAGCAATTAGCATTGCTAGCTCACCATCGGGGTTGGGGCTGCGAACAGTGTTACTGAACCTGACTTTTCCCAGAAACTACAGAGGTCCCTTGCTCTCTCCAAAACCCTGTAACTTCTACATCAGAACTAAAATTGCTTTTTTTTTTTTTTTGGAACAGCTTTCCCCTGAGTGGTACATCCTTGGTATGGGGGCTGACTGAAGCATAGTTGACTGTGCTGTTGTGTTTGGTGTGTTCCTTCACTTCTAGTTCCTCCTGAGACGAAGAAACACGAACACCATCCCCAGAAATACCCCTCTTGGCTCCCATGGCTGATCTCACTGCTGCTCTTCTTGGTGTGCATTGTCCTTGTTGCTCTCCTTGGTGAGTATGTGCAGGCTGGTTACAGGAGGGAAGTCTAGGAGAAGTGCTGGTAGGAAAGCAGAGAAATCAGAGCCTCGTGGAGAACATCTTCCAAACAAAAGGGAGCTTTCACTCAGAAACTGTTCTGTTGTGAGAAAGGCAATGCTGAGGAGAAATGTTGGCAAATGCCAACATTTGGGCTCAAAAAAACCCCAGGTGTTGAATATTTGAATAGTATGTTTAGGAGAAAAATCTTTCCTGACTACTGAAATATTGGGGATTTAGGGGTATAGTTGCAACATGACACAAACTTCTCCGTTGCAGGCAAGCCAAAACCAGGTATTTTGTCCAACTGGTATGCAGGAGTTAGGATACCACAGCATTATGCCAGATGGTTCTGTTGTGCACACCCTCTTTCTTAGAATGATGGAAAGAGTTAGGTGGGTAGTGACTTCTGGACATCTCTAGTCTAATGCCCTGCTTGAAGCGTGGCCATCTTCAGAGTTTTGTGGTTGCTTGGACTTTCTGTAAGGTCTCAGGCTTTTCTGTCCTGACCGTATATGTCTGCATACGTCCCCCAGATCTTTCACTGTTTACTCTGAGGCCTTTTCAGTGTTCCCAGATTGCACATCCCCATCTTGTAGGGCCTTTTTGGAACTGTGGAACAATTCTCTACCTGTATACCACACTAAAAGAACTTAGGTTCAGCAGAGGGGAAAAAGCCTAGAGGTGGCAGCACAGGTGTCTATACAGGCAGCTGGACCTGCACTTGAGCTCTCTAAGTGCTTTGACATTCTCCATGTCCTAAAAGAAAAAACAATTTCTAACAATTAGTCCTGGCATCTTCAGGATTAACTGCACAGTGCAAGCTCTCACATATTTTTAGGGCTAACTGCATTCTACCAGAATAATTCATGAAAAGTGACTCTGGCACATGAAGTTTGTGGAGATTGTGATCACTGTTTCATTCTCATTTTCTGGTAGGAATCCTTCATGGCATGTTTGCACAAATTGCCACTAAAGGTGATGGATTCTGGAAGAAGGCATGTTGTCAGGCTAAATTGTTGTCCTTCTTTGTGCTGTCATTAGTTTCCAAGCCCTAGAAGTTTGTATTTCTTTGCTCTCAAAGGTATAACATTTCACAATACTCTGTTAAGTAGTTGGGGAGTTTTAGGGTAGGCTGCTAGAGTCTGGTACTGTCTTTCAACAGCTTGAATAGCTGTTCTTTTAGCTATTCAACACATGGGAAGTTTAATCTTTAATGGGAAATTTACTTATCCAAGTTGATTGCTGTTACAGAGGTGTCCCAGTTTGAGGTAAGACAGAACCAACTTTCTGTTCAGTAATTTTATGTCTTAGCTAGGCCTCTTCTAACAATGAAATAAACAGCATAATGTGGTGAAAACTGTTTGCTTTTAGAGTGATAAGACCAATGTTTGTACTTCATGCCAAGGAATGGTAGGCAGAGAGGCTCTTACACATATTGCTGTAACAACCAAGGTCAGCTAATTTCATTATTTGCCCCGTTGGAGGGTCGGAAATGGAAAAGCATCGAGGGGTCCCACCTGCAGGGAGGAGCAGACAGGAGAGGTGACCCAAACCTGATCAACAGGGTATTCCATCCCATCTGCCCCATGCTCAGTATAAAGCTGAGGGATCAAAGGGTCAGCCCTCTTTCCTCAATGGCCGACGTCCGAAGAGGACCCTGTCTGGTCATCTGCCTTTGATCCTGATCCATGTGTTCCTGATTCCAGAGCTGGAATCCAGTTCCCATCCATCACTGAGTCCAGTCTGGGACTTCCCCAGTGCCTGATGGTGACATCATCCTGAGAACGTGATACAGTTATCTATATATTCCATTTATTTTATTATTTCCTTTTTATTTTATTATAAATATTTCATTAAAGTAGTTTAGTTCCTTCTAAACTCGTGACTCCCTTTATCTCTCCTCCTTTTCTTCAGGGAGCGAGAAGTTGGGGGCGAGCATCTGTCACCATCGTGGGCCAATTTGTCCTGAGTGATACAACAATGTATTTAAGTAAAAAGACAAGTACAAATTGCACTTAGCAGAGGGTAGCAATTGCAATGCACAGGTAATTCACAATACAGATGTGATTCTTATTACTGGTCTCTGCAATATGCTCAACACCAAGACACTGGGTGTCCCCAGTGACCCAGAAAGAATATGTGGGTTAAAGCCAGCTCAGGACCGTTGCTTTCTTCGGAGATTTTTTTGTTAGTCATTCAGGTTTTTCACACTATTTTGGGCTGAGCCACATGTAAACTCACCCCATGCTGGTCTGTCTAGCTTAGGAAGACATTGCTATTTTTGACTTTTTTAAAGGAATGAAGAGTTACACAGCTGGTCAATTCACTCAGCTGATACAACTGGTTGATTCATTCAACTCAACTAGAACAAAGTGTCCCTTTTGTCTTGAGGTGAGGTCACTCTTCTTTGTAACAGGTGTGGTCAGCCATGCATTGCCCTTGCCCATCTCCTCTGAACCTTCTTTCATGGAATCATGGAATTGTCAGAGTTGGAAGAGACCTCTAGAGATCATCTAGTCCAACTCCACTGCCACAGCAGAGTTGCCCAGAGCACATCACTCAGGACAGCATCCAGGTGGGGCTTGAAGATCTCCAGAAAAGGGCACTCAACACCCTCCCTGGGCAGCCTGTTCCAGGGCTCTGTCACCATCACTGGAAAGAAGTTTTTCCTCATATTTGAATGGAACTTCCCATGTTCCAGCTTGAGCCCATTGCCCCTTGTCCTATCACTGGAAACCACTGAAAAGAGTCTGGCTCCATCCCCCTTCAACCCACCCTTTAGATACTTATAAATAAGGTCTCCCCTCAGCCTTTGTTTGTCCAGGCTAAAGAGTCCCAGCTCTCTCAGCCTTTCCTCATAAGGGAGATGCTCCAATACCTTAATCATCTTGGTTGCCCTATGCTGGACTCTCTCCAGTAGTTCCCTGTCCCTCTTGAACTGGGGGGCCCAGAACTGGATGCAATATTCCAGTTGTGGCCTCACCAGTGCAGAGCAGAGAGGGAGAATGACCTCCCTTAACCTACTGGCCACACTCTTTCCTACACAGCCCAGGATCCCATTGGCCCTCTTGGCCACAAGGGCACATTGCTGGCTCATGGAAAGTGTGCTATCTACCAGGACTCCCAGATCCTTCTCCTCAGTAATGCTTCCCAGAAGATCCATCCCTAAACTGTATTGGTGCCTGGGGTTCTTCCTCCCCAGGTGCAGGACCCTACATTTGTCCTTGTTGAATCTTCTTCTTTCATTATAGGAATTCACTCATCAGGTACAGGGGCTGCTATGATTACCCTCCTCACTAGTAACAGTATTTCTAAATAAAATGATTTATAAAAATGATTTTTAAAAATTATTTATAAAAAAATTATAAAAAGTCTGTATTACTTAGCACAGCCTGATCAGCTTCCAATTAATAGCCCTGAGTGTTTGAGTTAGTGGTAAGTCCTTCAGGTTGTGGATATGGCCTGCTGACATTTGTCACCAACTCTTTACAATTCCCCGTAAACCAGCTATTAAGTCCTAGAAGTTTACCTTCCACCCTCATTTCAGCAGCTCTAGCTGAGTGTGATTATCTTCACCCAGACTGTCTTTATTGCTGATGAAATAGGTCCATCTGAACCTTCTTACTCATCCAGACTACTGTTGATGTCTAGTTTGGGAAGAGATAAACTACGCCACTGAAGTGCTGCTTTTTAGTCACTGATTGTAAAGAGATTTAGACAGGCAGCTTTACTGTAGGTATCTACATGGTAAATGCCTGTGGGTGGGTTGGAATCATTAGCACTCTTTCTGGCACGTCCTCAGTGTGACGTCCTCCCAGCGGTCCTTCTGCTCTCTGGCATGGAAGATTGTCTCTTTCTGCCTGTGATGGCAGCCATACCACTTGTTTGGGCTAGTTTTCTCAGGCTCATGGACTAGGGATATACTAACCACACACCTTCAGCTCCACAGCACCTGAGGGGGCCTGATGTCAGCTGCTCAGTGCTGGGAGAGGCTCTGCTGACAGACCACAGGCTAGCTTGGTTGGACTGCAGGCTTCTCTACCTTTGGTGGCCGGGTTGTCCTAGCTAGATCTTGTCAGCTGGTGGGCAGAGGAGTCCTTGTGGGCAGCTGTGGGATGCTGGGAGAAGAAATGCCCGTTCCCTTTGCTGAGAGGATGGCGGTTACCACTTATGAAATGGTAAGAGGCAGCCCAAGGAGAGCCAATGCTGAGACGGTGCTTGGTGGGGAAACAAGGGTGAAGGCCAGAGATAGTGTGTGTGTGTGTGGACCTGCAAAGAAGGGATAATCCTACCACTTTTCCTCTCCCTTTCTAGTTGCTCCCTTCTTCCGTAGTGGTGACCAGCGCACAGTCCCACAGCAGAGAGTCACGGAGTGTGAGTGCACCTTGGCGGAGCTGCAAGGCAAAGGTCAGTAGTGATGGCAGGGCTGCAGGAGGCCTTTGGGATGGGGACAACCAATGCTGGGGACTGCTCTGACAGCAACAAGCACCAGTGGGACCAGGCTCCAGAGAGGCAGACTCCAAAGGATTTCGTGCTGACAGCTCAGGCGGAGGAGAGGGCCATGTTCAGGTGCCCTGGAAGGCAAAGTGGGCTGTGAACTCTGATAAAACAAAAGGGACAGCATACAAAAAACAAAAGGGAGCAATGGTAAAAGTGCAGCTCTAGTCAGGGAAAGAAGCAATATTCCCTCTTTCCTAGGGCTAAAGGCCTAAAGGAGAGCATATAAAGAGAAATCAAACTAGACCACCATAATAACTTTGTCAAGCCAAGACCTGAGATCTTGTTACAAGGATTTGTGTAGACAAAGCTCACTGGTCATACCCCAAAGCAACGGGAAGAAATATCTCTACTAACCTTGTTTATTCAAGCCTTTTCTGTCAGGAAAAACAATATAAGGAGAACACGAGCATTGTCCCTGAGAACAGGGATCCTTGCAGCCATCATCTGTCTTGTTATCTCTCATTCACATCTGCCGTCTCTCGCTACACAGAGCAAGGCTGGATCTGCTGCCCAAAGGGCTGGAAACACTTCCAAAAGAGCTGCTATTATCAGTCAGTTGATACGATGCCCTGGAATGAGAGTGTGCAGAACTGCACTGGGATGATGGGCTCCCACCTGGTGGTGGTCAACAGCAAAGAAGAGCAGGTAGGTGCAGGGCTGAGCCAGGGGAACAGCAGCCAGAGACACAATGCCAGGTCCTGGAGGGGACTCAGATCCCCTCCTTGCTCCTGCAGGCGAGGGAGGATGTTCTTTCTGCACCCCTCCAGCACCCCTCTGCCACCAGCCCCATCCCACAGGGAGTCCTGCTGCCTCCCTCTGCTCAGTCCTGCACCTCATTGCACTCTCCCTGATTTCCAGGCTTTCCTCAATAAAATGCTACAACCGGCTCGAAGAAATGTGAATTTCTACATAGGTCTGTATGCAAAGGAGTTGGGCAAGTGGCAGTGGGTGGACCAGACTCCGTTTAATGAGACAGCAGCGTGAGTATCCCTGGACGGAGAGTGAGCAAGAGAGCAGGAGAGATGTGAGGGTGTCTATTGGTACATGAGAGAAAGGTGAGACAACTCCCTGTGAGAGGACAATGACAGAGCAGGGGTGGGTTGTGTATGGACAGCAGGTTCACATAGCTCCATCCGTGCTGATTAGTGGTTGTTAATTAACTACTATCAGTGATGTGGCCATCAGTGCTCTAGGCACAGATGATGCTGCCTCTCACAGCAGGAAGAACCCCTCAGAGATGACCAGCCTTGCCTGACCTCCATACGGCCCCCACCATATATAGGTGGACATACATGCACAGGCATGGCCAGTAGCGTGACGCCGTGGGAGAGATGGGGAGAGATCAGCAAGGCTGTCCTTGTTGTGTCTCCTCCAGGAGGACAAACTTGCCTTGGAGGCAGACACGTGTGCCTTCTGGGTGTGAAGTGCATGGGGTGAGTGGTGGTGAGCTGTTCCTCTGAGTAGGACTGAGCAGGGCCCTGTTGTGCTGGCTGTAGGAAGAAGGCAGGTTTCCCCCTAAGACTGGTGCCAGTGGGATAGCAGAGGGAGAGGAAGAGTACTGGTTTAGTCCATGAATCAGCATCTGGATTTTTAATCTCTCCTCTCCAAGCCTTGCCTCCTGCTGTGGTCTGTTCCAGCAGCGTTCTCCGAGGTACGCTGGAGAATAACATGTCTGTCTTTGTCTCAGGTTCTGGCGGAAAGGTGAACCTAGTAATGCGGAAGTTGAGAAGTGCGGTGTAATCCATACGATTTCAGAAATACGCAACTGGAATGATGCCCGGTGCGAGAACCATTTTCGAATTTGTGAAGTTGCAGCACTAACTCTGACGGAGCGACCCTCATCCTGAGTTTACCTGAGAAATGAGCAGCGAGCTGGAAACAGCCCAGGGCTGGGTTGGGGAGGGTGGGGGGGTGTGTGGGACCCTGAATCCTGCGTTTCCACTCTGCTGGGTGGGACAATGTGAGTGGAAGTGATATGACCCTGTGTCCAGCATCCCCAGTGCATGTATTGGCTCAGGGAGCACATGAAGACTCAGGGTCACCAAAGCAGGTCCTGGGCTATTGTGCCCTCTCCTCTCTGAGTGAGTCCAGCAGCCATTAAGGGAAAAGAAGTTGAATTTTCCAGAAAGAAGAAACAGGAATGGAAGAGAGATGTTCAGGGCTGAAATGTCTTTTGTCTCCTCTGGCAGAGGTGTCTGATTTTTCTTGTGGCTCACAGAGAACGTCCTCTAGTTGCACTGGTTTTGCTGAACAAATGCTGATTTCCTGTACAAGAGAAAATACAATATTAGACCAATGAAAAAGCCTCTGTGCTCTCTCTCTCTCCCTTTTTCTCTCTTTCCCCCTCCTCTAAGCTGCAGATGTTTGTATAAGCAGGATCAGAAGATGTTGCTACGCCAGGACAGACCTTACGCAACTACTGCAACGCAGGTTACATCCCCCTAATGAGAGCAAACCCCTCAGAAGCAACGTGGCTACACAGTCCTACCTCGCACAGCCGAAGCTCTGGAGAGGGCTGGCCACAAGAAACCACCACGAGGGATGTTATGAGGATTTGTTTCCATGGTTGAAATTCTTGCCCAGGGAGGCAGGCAAGGAAGTGGGAATGGGTGGAGAAAAGGTGTGATCCACAGGGCCTGGTGAATCGCCTTTGTGTCCTGCTGCAGACCATATGCCTCTGTGGATCACACCTTTTCTCCACCCATTTCCACTTCCTGGACCCCATGTCCCCACTTCTATTTGCCTCAGGAAACATCATCCACATGAGCTTTCCAGACCGAAGAGTGCCGGCTCCCCACACAACAGTGCTGTACAGCTCCTGGTGGTGTGACTCCGTCCTACCTATGGAAGTGAATCCCCCTGGAGGAGAATTTGTCCTGGAGACAAGGTGATCAGGAGGTTTGGCTCAACCCCACAGCCCAGCAGAGGCAAGGTCCCCAGCTCCAGGTCCCCAGCTCCAGCAGGTAGTGAGTCTGAGCGTGTATGTACAACAGGTACATATACATGCACATATAGAAGAAAAAGAATCCTGTACGCAGCCAGACAGGTCAACACAGACAGAAGGCACTGACACAAACATGAACAGCATGAGCAGCCTGATCCTGTTCCCCTCTCTGACTGCTAGCCCGATGGAAGCCTGCCAGCAGAAAAAAAAAATATCTTTTTACACATATGCAATATGGACTTATATATAAGTGGTGAGGCTTAGTCATTCAGTCAGTCCACAGCTGACTCCTGCCTCCCCCTGTACTCTGTCTCAGGCCAGAAACAAAGAGAAAAAGATCTCTCTGGCAGGAGGTCAAGACTTCTGGTCTTCTCAGTTGCTGCCTTTCGGACCCCCCGGTCTGCCCGGGAGCTGACTCAGGCACCTGCGTGCTTGCTCCATCTTCAGTACAGGAGTTCCTGGGGTTTATAACTGCCTGATGTTGTGCAACCACCTCATGTCTGGTGGGAAGAGTCTGGAGTCCTTTTCTGGAAACTAGCCATCCCCACTCGTTGACGAGGGTGTTCTCCCTGGTGTAGTATTGACACCTGTAAGGATCTGAGGCTGAGGGAGCTGGGGTTGTTCAGTCTGGGGAAGAGGAGACTGAGGGGAGACCTTCTCGCTCTCTCCAACTCCC
>JAOQGH010000001.1:73066135-73089199 GCA_025769975.1 Gallinago jamesoni | reverse complement strand
CAGAGCAGAGCAAAGTGGCAGAATCCCTTCTCTGGACCTGCTGGCAACACTTCTTTGGATGCAGCCCAGGATGTGATTGGTCTTCTGGGCTGCAAGTGCCCACTGCATCTCTCATCCATCCCATTCTTGGCACCAATTGGAGGGAGTAGAGTCCAGTGAGTGGAATGGCTAGCAAAACTTTTGTTAACCTACCTGTGCCTGTAAATATTAGACCCACTCAAGGTACACCATTATGTATCTTATGTAGAAAGACAGACCACGATACTAGAGAAAGCATCAAACGATCCGCAAAATCAAGTTCAAGCAGCCTAAGGAACTTTGAGCTCTCTATCTCTGTGCTGCTCACCCTGATCTTTCACTGCTGAAGGATGGCCTGTAGCCACCATGTACTCTGCAAAATCCATTCCTAATTCCACAATGGAATCTAAAGTTTTCCCACATGACTATGCCACGATGGATAATTTCTTCTGAATTCTTAAATATGTTGATTAGGAGAGTCTGTCTGCTGTTAGGTGAGTGTGCTCGTGCCTCATGGAGTTAGGCAGGGTTTTTTTCCCGGGAAACAGCAAATTGAGCCTGTGTAGAACACAACCTGTCTGGCCTTCCAGAGGTGTCCACATTAAGGATAGGTGGGTCATGCCTATTTTGTCCCTGCAAACACCTTTTGGGCTGTAAAGAGAGTCTGAACAGCTAGCTCAATGTGTATGGGTGGGTCTCCGGGCGAACCCCAACCTACTTCTGAATGCAAGAGGTGGGAACAGATCTCTGAACAGAGTTCGGGAATTTGCACTGCAGGAATCCAAACTTTTGCCTTTCAAAAGGACGAAGCACCTGCAGCTAGATTAGTGAACTGGATTAGCAGTTGAGGAGTTGTGTGAGGGCCCATGAGAGGGGAGGAGTAGGAAGGGTGATCGAATGTAGGTCTGGAACAACCCACTCTCTTCCACTGGCCCAGAACACGTTTTCATAGCATCCTAAATAAAATTGTGCGATATGGCATTTTCTTTCTTCGATTCTCTGGCTTCCTTCCTTAAAAAAAATCCACCTCTGTTTGACAACCACATTCCCAACCTCAAAGGCTGACTGACACTGGAATAAATTTTGTTGAGGTTCTTAGTGTTGCTTATGAGGCTCTTAGCATCACTTACTTTCACCTGCAGATATGTTGGGGATGCAGTACCACTCTGTATCTTTCTGGAGCAGAGTCTTGGACTGGCCAAAGCTTCCATGAAGGAAAACAACTGGGAAGAGAGGAAAAAAAGGGGAGGGCTGCTGTCATCCTTTCCTCCTCATTCATGAAGAACCTGTCCAACTCTCCACCTTCTGGCTTAGAGCCTCCACAAGCTCTGTATTGAACAAGGAGATGAGAAACAGCAGGCTGTTTCTTCCGCTGTTGGTCATTCATGCCTTTGAACAGGCATTAATGGGATGAGCTCCACCTGCCTTTGCTGGCTGAGAGGCTCATTTTCCCAGCTGACAAAACCACCTTAGACATCCTTTGAAGATGGGGTCAGGAAAGGGTCAAAGAAGTCATGGGATAAGCTTAATAAAGGTGGAATATTAAGGTGCATTCCCTCTTAATCTTCCCAGGCATTCCAGCTTTAGGGCACAACTTTTATCCTTATCAAAAAGCTAAAAGTGACAAAGTTCCTTTATCCTTTCACCAAGTTGAAGAGGAACTCCTGGAAAAAGCACAAGGTACAAGAGGTGCAGGACTGAGCAGAAGGAGGTGGTAGGATAAATTTCCTTATCTTTTTTACCTTTATCAAAAGCTGGTGGGTGTTGAGGCTTCACCCAAGGGAGTTAGGAAGAAGCAGAGAAGAGTCATGACAGAGCAATATGATACTCCAGGACAACACAAGCAAAGGATTTCCCTTGTGATTGCTCCAGGCACTGTGGCTGGGATGCAGCTGGAGAATTTTGGTAGATTTACCCCTACCTTGCTAAAATACAGGCAGCCCTGGTACCAGTATTTCCAAGGAGATCACACTGGCACCTTGGCTCCAACATTGTCACAGGGAGCTCTTAAAGGGAGAGATACCAGGTCAGGAGAACCGATATCCAACAGCCAGCCTTCAGCAAAGCTACCTAGATGCTCTCTGATACAAAAGACACTTCTCAGCTCTTGGTAGAAGGGGTGAAACCGACTGTTTTCATCCAGAACTGACTTTATTCAGGCAGGTGGGAAAGTGAGAAGAGCACTGAGAAGGCCCTACCAGGAGCCTGAACTGTGGAAGGGACCCTACTCCCTGACTAAGAGGACAGAGTGGGGAGAGGGGCAGCAGAACAGGCTGTTTTGGTGAATGGCATTTGCCTGCTGACAGACCAGGACATTGTCTTTCCATCTGACAAAAGGCAGTCAATGACTCCCTTCATCCCAGAGGAATTAAGAGACCCTGGAACCCACCTAAGCAGCAGATGGTTACAAATGCGGTTTTGATGGCAAGGGCAGAAACAAGGAAGACCCAGGGGTTCAGCCAGGAGCAGCTTCTCTCTTCTGCTGGGGCTGAAAAACACAAGACAAGAATGGGAATCCCCGAGTCCAGGGGCAGGGGCAGGATAACCTAGGTTGCTCAGTACCCCAACAGCCTGCTGGTACCCTTGTTCCAAGGACTGGGGAGGCCCACAGGTGCTGTCACCACATCCTGCTGTAACCAGGTCCTGCTGTCTGTCATTAGCAGTGGGTCAGACCCACAGAGCAGGGGGCTGCCCTGAAGCTGCTCTTTTATTTCACTTTCTATCACAAGCCCTGTTCCTCCTTTCTTTGTCCTGTCACATTTTCTTTCTCCCCAACACATCTTCCTTGTTGCCCTCCCCTGTCTTCCACTGAATGCTCCCTCCTCTTCATCTCTCTTTAGATCTTCTTTCTCTCAGCTACCTTTATTTTGGCTCTATCCCCTAAGTCATCTTATTTCATAGCATATAGTTACTCAAAGGAGTGGTTGTCCAGATCAATGTTTGCAGAGGCAGGCACACAGAAGAGATTGTTTCCAAAGGGAGAATTTTGCACTTTGAAGCTCTTGGAAAAGCCCTCGCTTGGTTCTCCTTAGAGACACCAGAGATGGGAGCTTGATGCAGACAGTTTTACCTGACAATAACAGGAGGATAGTGCTCTTCAATTTCATTGTTTACAGAAAAAACACTGAAGAGGATGGTAGAACATAATTTGCCTGGATTTTATTCCCCCAGCCTCTGGGAAAAGGGTCATTCTCCCAGCCCAGGCACTCCCCAGTTCCTTCATCTGTTACTTTGCTCTTGTCCTAAGCTCCTTCTCCTGGTATGAGGCCAGCCACTGTACCATGCCATTCTCCATCCCAGCCCTGGATTTCCCCCCACCTCCTCCTTCTTCTACAGGACAGAAAGGAAGGTTTTGTGGTTACCTGCAGTTCCAGAACGGACTCTCCCTCGGCGATTCATTATCTCTACTGCAGTATCACTCTTCTCCACCAAGAGTCCACGTTACCAACATGGCCATAAACACAGGCTTTGTCTTGCACAGAAGACTGCACTAGGGCAGCTCACACACTGCCCTCTAATCTGGTGTGCACAAAACGCCGTTTCCTGGGTGTTCCCCACAACACGTGGAGATGATAGGGGGAATTTTCATAATTTCTCTGCCAGGACATTTCACAAGATGCTCGTTGCATCAGAGGAACTCACAGATGAAAATTAAAACAGATGAAGAGTAGTATCTCCAGTTCAAACAACCTTCTTTTGCACACATTCTAGCAGTTTCACACGTACTACTGGCTTACCTCTTCGGTGTTTGTTCTTCCCTGGTGAGTGAGTATGTATGTGAAAATGCCTATTTGCTAGCAAAGGATTAAACCCACTCATGATGTCCTGCAAAAGCGAGTCAGAAAACAAGAGGAAAGCATATCTGGGACCTGGTCTGGACAAGTCTCAATGTGAAGCTTGTGCCCAGTAACTCAGAGCAGAACTAAGAACTGGTTTTAACTAATTACTCAGGAAAAGACACCGGAGCTTTGAGTGGAGGGGTTGCATGTGACCTGTCATTATGGATCTGGAAGTCAGAAGGGATCACTAGACAGTGCCAGAAACCCTGCGCATTACAGATCGTGAAGTCTTACTTGGTCATGACTACAATAGGTACAGCCAGACGTGGTGCTTCTAGCACTGCTCAAAGCAGCTCGATTCAAAACCCTGCAGGATAAAGTGTCCCTAAGGGTACCCCTAAGGATAAATTATCTCTACTAGATCTCATTGCACTCCAAATGGACAGGGGTGGGTTTGCAGCCTTTGCTCTTCCATGTTCCATCAGCTAGTTTCTCCCTGTGAAGAGGCATGCACAGGCGGACTGAGGAAGGAATCACAGTACAGTGAGAGATCCTCAAGTGACATTTTAAAAAGCCACCATACTGGAGAACAGAACTGAATTGTACCATAGATGCCCCAAAATGAGAAAGCATTGTATTTGTTATTGCGCTAAAACTTACTTGCTTTTGTGTATCTTGTGAGGGAGCTGACTTCAGCAGATCAGTATGGCGAATGCAGAGGGTACAAAACTGTCAGAAGGAAGATGGGCTCACGGGGTTTAAATCTAATCAGGACAGATTTAAGCACTTTACTGATTTATCTAATTAACTGACAACCATAACCTATATATCGAGGATCAATATGAGCAGTCCAACACATAAAGCACAATACCAGGCACAAAATATTAATAACCACCTGTACATTTCTAAACATCTTTATGTAACTAATCCCCAAAAACTCTAACCCCGAGATAGACACATGTTCACATTCCCCTTTTCTGGTAGCAGGGATTCCCCTATTCTCATGCACTTGCTGCTGGAGATGTAGGGTTCATGTGCACCCACTTCCTACAGTCTGCTAACCCACAGGCCGGTGGGAAAACACGAGGTCACTTCTGCACGCTGAAGTTGTGGGTCTGTACGTGTTGCACCCTTTACTGCCAGGAATGTAGGCTACTCACAGCACCCAGCAGGAGGGATGCTCTTTCACAGACAGGTTGTGAAGTTGTAGGGCAACTTCAAACGAAGTTTTGACCATGGCTTCCTTCCCGCTTCTCCCTCTTCTCTGTGTTAAAAATGTCTTGCTTCTTCTAAACTTTGTTTTGAGACTGTCTCAAAAGCCTTTAATTCCCTGGTTACTGTTAAGCTGGTGACCATGTTCTTCTTTAACAATGGTGGGTTTGGTGTAAAAGCCCTCTCAGACAGTTTCAGGTATTCAATTCACAGAGCTGTTTACATTCACATTCCTATTTTATCAGTTCTTGCTGTCCAAGCCATTTGACCAAGATGAAGGTCTGTGCAAGCGCCCTTACACAAATTCACTTTGGTGTGTGCGGAGGGTCTAAAGCAGAGAGGCAGCAAATGGCTTCCTTCTCAGCATCCCAACCCAAGTTACTCTTCTCAGCAAGTCAATAGCTGACCTCAGAACATTCAGGTTTCTTGTGAAAAGAAGATCTTCTATAACAGCAGCAGTTTGCAGTTGGTGCGCACTTTCAGGGGCAAACTCCAACCCAACTGTTCATGTCCTCACCACCACTTGGAGGCACCACAGCAGTGCAGTAGACCAAGAGAAGAAGTCTGCAGCTCTCAGCAGAGCCTAGGAGAGAGAGACCCCTTAGGAGAGAGAACACTGCAGCACATCTTCTCAGCCTCGGCTACTCCAAGCGTAGCTTGGCTCCAGCCTCTGCGTTGGCTTTCATTAAAGAAGCAATTGACTTCTAGACCTTGGATCTTAAGATACGCCATGCCTAGAGGATCTGAAAGATCAGATAAAGCCCTGGGCTCGTGGCCATGATCAACACCACATTCTGGGATAGGAAACAGCTCTCTCAGGAGCCTGTCCCAGTCCATCAGACAGATTCTCTGAGTCATTATGAATCTTCTGCCCAGAGTGGAAGGTACAATCCCTTAGGCCTTTCCCCTTCTAATGTAAAGAAGCAGTAATGAGTACCAAGCCATGCCTGAATACATGAGTGTGTGTTACTCTTTTAAAATAAAACACCATATTCCTCAGACTCCTTCCCAGGGGAGAAGCTGGGGAAACGGGTGCAGATCAGATCTCTGTTGAAAATGTAATGCTGGGGAAACAGGAAGATATTGCCTAGCTCCAGGCCAGCACAGATCCCCGCAGATCTGCCCAGGCAGATCCCCAAGTTTATCTTCTGGAAGCGGTTCCATGCAGTTGCTGCTGTTGGAGAGATCTGAGGTAGGTTTGTCTCTCATTTCTGGAGTTTAGCCCTCCAATGAATTCATAATCACAGAAATTCTCCCAGACTTTAATTTTTTTAAGGCTTAAACAAACTATGTTTAACAAAACTGATCTTCTGTCTGGTTCTTCACTCCCCCTCCCCATTATCTTCTGCATTTATTTCAGTTTCAGTATATCTTGAGCTATTCAGTGACACACTAATATGCCCAGATTTTTCTCCTCTGTGCCATTATACACTGATAAGCTCTTATCTTAGAAAAGAAACTCATGATGATGAGTTCAAAATAGTTCTGTACTTTAAAATTTCACTCACTTTTCCCATACTATAGTCTTCAGTGATATCTGATTGTTTTCAGATAATATTCATACACTCTGTACCAACAATGCCCATATATTTGTGATATCAGCAAGATTTATTAGCATGACATCATAATGAAAATGCTAAAAGAAATTAGTGCGTAGTACAATTCTTCATGCTCTGCCAGTACATTATGAAGGAAACACTTTTGACACCTTGGATATAACCGGAGATACGTTAACAGAATGTTATCATATTGTGTACAAACAGATAGGAACAATCAAAAAGCCTTTTTTAAAGACACTACAAAACACCAGAGGCAAAAAAAGAGGTTGTACAGAAACATTAAGTGTCAGTGTCAAAAGTACCCAGTTTGGAAGAATATCCTCTACTGCAGAAAAGTGAGCAAGGTCCATTTTCTGTGATATTAAAACTAGCTTCGTGGAGATTTTTCAAATGTCAGGGCTGAGGAGATAATCATGCACTGTTAGTTTTTAATTCCTGAGCATCAAATCATGAAGTCTTCAGCTCTATCTCAGCTTAGAAACCCCAAAACTTCGAAACAGAATAGTTGTCGGACTTTGTCAGAAGAAAAAAATGGGTGCATTTGAACATTCTGCTTCAAAGTATAGAATAAAGATTTTAAAGTACAGGACAATTGAAGGATTTGGGAGATCTTTCTGGGTAGCATGTGCTATTGGATGTACACATACATGATTTGCAGCATTATTAATGTAGGTCACTTCTTTTACTTTGGATTATTCATAGGTTTGACACATGTTTATCTGGACACAGGGAAAAGAAATGTTTGATCCTTGTATCCCTTCCTTCCCAGCTCTTTTGCTGAAGAAACTGCTCAGCTATGGCTTATGAGATCTGGAGGAGTTGCAGAGAGCCTCTGACTCCTCTCAGTGGCCTTAACAGCAAGATTCTGTAACATTCGCTCGAGAAAAAGAAACCACGGACACAAGACAAGGAACTGCATGGCCCAGGATGTACCTTAAAAATTGGCTTGTGCCAATCAGATTGCTGCTGATTGTGCCCCAGCTCTTGACCGGCACTCCAAAGGCCATTGGCTTGGAGGGACTGTGCATCCACCATCTCTGTCACTGGCTCCAAATGGCATGTGACTGGGTAGCCAGCAGGCATCGAACCCGCAGGGAAGGTGAACCACAACCAGTCCTGGCAATCTGCCTGGGAAAGCTCACGGGATGGAACGCTACCGTGACAAAAATGCAATTAATTGTCCTTACGTTAACTCATTCTTTGAGTTGTTCATTGTGAGCGGATACCGCTAACGTGCTTCCACCCTCTGTGCTGGAATATCAAATGTATCAACCAAAAGCAGAAGTTTAATGGGCATATTGTGTGCTCTGGCACTACCCAAACCAAAGAGCAAAAAAGGCAAGTGACTTTTGCCAAAGCTACAGACATTGCAGATGACTGTACTCCCTGTACTCTACTGGAGTGGAGAGGAGGTGTGAAAATATAATTATATAATTCTGTCTGTAGAAGAACTTTCTGTTGACACTGGTGTTTCCCGATTTTCAGCTCTTCAGCAAGGAAGATGCTATTGCCAGGACAGTGTGTAAATTTGTATAGCCAAATAACTGTATGGTTTGTATTGATGAAAATGGCCCTAGCACCCTCTACAGCTTTCCCTAGAAGTTCTATAATCTAAGTTCTGGCTCTGAAGGAAATACACGGGGGAAAATCTTCATGATAAATAGCGGACACAAATAAAGTATAAAGATGGATTTTTTTTCCCTTAAAGTGCTCACGAAGAAGAAGCAGATTTTCATCCTGAAGGCAGGGGGCTAAAATGTTTCATTGCAAAATTTTGTGTTTGCACCTAAAAGCTTTACTGGCGTCGAGCAGCCCCCCAGTGGATTCTACCTACGTCTCCTGTTGGTGGCCCCAAGGGCTGAATTTCAGCCGAGCCGTCAGTTCCTGCCTGAGCTACGTTGCAGGTGTGCCTGTCTCCAGCCCTGTCTGTGTCAGGCCACAGACCCTGTTGATCCAAACCCTGATCCACGGTCTCGCTTCCTCGCTGGTTTTCAGATGTGTCTTATCACAATGGGCCTGCCTGGTAATGACCAGGCTATGTCTGACCCTGGTTACCATCACTGGAGCTGACCCTGACCTGCAGATTGATTTCCTTGCATGATCTCAGACCTGCCTCATCTCTGAAGACCTACCTAGCCATCTGGACCCCCAGGTTGCTGTTGTGCCAGGTTGGTCCCACTTGCCTCACCCAGGTGTTGTTGGATGGCTCCCAACTGGTGAGGCATCTGTCCTGCTGGTTGTGTTACTGCAGTTGGCTCTTGGTTCCTTGTCCTTCCTCTGTGCCTTGACAATGTCTGTTGTACCAGAAAGCAAAACATGAACTGGGATTTTTTATTTTTTTTTTGTGTGAAGGCAGATTCTCATCAGTGTTTTTAGTAAAGCAGCTGTTTACTGCTGAAAAATATTCCATAGTTCACCTCAGCTTTGCATAGGACTTGCTGCTGATGGCCAGCTACTGCTTCACTGTAATGGCCACCAGTTCTAGTTTTGCTGTTTCTCATGCTGTTTCTAAAAATCTTTTTTCAGAAAAGACAAACAGATTTAACATAACTTCTTAATACCTCCCATGAGTTTCTCAGTATTGCTGCATACTATAACCAGCTTTTCATAGGAATTTAATATCTGTAGTCGCTTTTCCTTCTGTGCCAACTCAATGGGCTGAATGGATCCTTTGGTGGTTTCTTCCAGCTCCAGAAGGGAGGATGCAGAGCCATTCACATCTCTGAAATAGTGCTACTCTCCACTTGTTTCAGCAGGCGTGATGGAAGTTGGAAGAGTTTTGTACATTGGGTTCTACCAGCGTGGCCTCTGGTGGATGTGGCTGCCCGTGTGAGTGTCTGTGCAGAGGAATGGACTACATCAAGAGGAAGAGCCACATAAATCAATAATCCAGAAGTCTTTGTTTCTGAGCATAGCTTCACTCAGAGGATGGCAGCTACCTAAACAAGTGTTTTTGGGGCACCTCTTCAGTCAGGGCAAGCTTGTTTGAAAGATCTGATTCACAGCAGCTGTGAATCAAGGCTGTCTGGGGTAAGGGACCTCCTGTTTTTTAACACTCCTGTTTCTCTTACAGCTCAAGGGAAGGCAGAGCTAAAGTTTGGGTTAAAGTTCACCTCCACCTGCAGACATCCAAGGTTTGTAAGCTTTTTTTTTTTTTTTTAAAAACTTTGCTCCCTGACATGCACTGCCAGATCCTTTGCTCATCCTTTATACCTGCACAAAACTATTCATGATAATTATGTTAGCTTTGTGTCCTAAGTCTGAATTTTTAAATAGAACTGTCGCTAAGGATGAATGATCTAAAAATGATGAAAATCTAATACTCCTATGTTCCCCCTCCTATGTTGAGGGGTTAGCAGTTCCAAAAATTGGCATGTAATCTAAACAAAACCACTGCAGAGTCATTGACAGATTATAACTTCATTGTTAAATTCAGAGCCGTATGTGGGCAGACATAATGATTGATTACTCTAATAAAATCCTCCTTACATGAGGATATGCTCGGAGGAGCATATTGCAGCATGGAAACACAGCACCTGTTTGTCGTATCATAGAATGGTTTCGGTGGGAAGGGACCTTTAAAGGTCATCTAGTCCAACCTCCCTGCAATGAGCAGGGACACCTTCACCTAAGTCAGGTTGCTCAGAGCCCCATCCAACCTGACCTTGCATGTTTCCAGGGATGGGGCACCTCCCATCTCTCTGGGCAACCTGTTCCTGTGTTTCACCACCATCATCATAAAAATGTCTTCCTTCTATCTAGTCTGAATCTACCCTCCTTTAAAGCCATCACCCCTTGTCCTACTGCTACAGGCCCTACTAAAAAGTCTCTCGCCGTTTTTCTTATAAGCCCTCTTTAAGTATTTAAAGCGGGCTTATTATTTATTTTAGTTATATTTCACTAGTTATTATATTTAACTGGTTATTAATAACTGAAGTACCTAAAGAGGCCCTACAGGGAGGGAGGGAAGGGATTCTTTATCAGAGAGTGGAGCGATACGATGATGAGGGAAAGGTTTTAAACAAAGAGGGGAGATTTAGATTAAATGCTGGGGAAGAAAGTCTTTACTGTGAGGGTGGTGATGCACTGGAACAGGTTGCCCAGAGAAGTTGTGGATGCCCCATCTGCCTGCATGAACTTGATGATCATTAAGATCCCTTCCAGCCCGAACCACTCTATGATTCTATGAAGTGCAAGTTGTTTACACCTGAGCCAGCTTTTCTTGAATTAGTCCTACTTGACTGACAGCAGCTGCATCAAGTGAGTTAAGCTGCTAGAGCTATGGATTATTGGCACAGTGGTGACCTGGGAAACTGGTGTTCAACTCAAGTGGAAGAAAACACCTCTAGTGTTGCAATCAACACTGAAAGCACCTGCCAGTCCTACTGAGAAAAGTACAATACAGTTTAAAAAAGGTTAATTGCAGATGATTGGCCTTCTCACCACCCACAACTGGCTTCAGCCTGGTCAGTTCCACTGACTTAGTGAGTTGTCTTTAAGCAGCATGTTTTTCAAATGGCAGATAGCAAAATGCTGCTTACAACAAAGTTTTTCCCCTACCACTACCCTCACTTCCCAACTGATGTGATTCTATCCCTGCTAACATCAAGGTCTTATTGCAAAGTAGGCTTTCTGTGTGTCTGTTATATGCCTTAATTTAAGTTTCAAGATCTGATTTGTCCTACCTAAAACAGCCAGCTCTGTTTCCCTTTTTTCTGTTGCAATTAGCACAAACTCACTCCCACGGTAACAAGAATAACATGACACAGAACACATGTCATTTGGTGGCCAGCCTGTCTCCTTCCACTGAGTTTTACCCTGGGATAGCCTCAGATTCAGCAGCAGAATGTGTTACTTTTGTGTACAAGCTCTTGACATTCATAGGAGATGACTATTTTCACGAGCAGTCTCCTGGAATTTGGTGAAATTCATCTGCTGATTTGAGGATTTGCATGATCTTGTGATCATTGTTACTGCCTTGTGCAGTTCCCTTACAAATATCCATCACAGATAAAGACAAAATGTTCTAGTTATTATACTTGCCACGAGAGATCTGGACGTCTGCCACCATCCTCTCTGGCCTTGGAAAAGTTGCTGGGATGGCTGCCAGTCTGGCCATTGCATTCATCATCTTATTCCAGATGGAAAGCAGATTCTCTGGGTTGTCCATGTGGCATACATCAGCAGCTGGTACTGGCAGGATGATGTTCTCTGTGACCAGATCAGCCCAGGGGGCTGGGTACCGACAGATGGTTGACAGCCAGGCAGAGATGTTGGTTGCCCCTAGTTCAGCATTTAGGTGAAAAAATGTAGCCAGTTTAAGAAGTTTTAAGTGTGAAGAGATAGGAGAATCACCGTAGCTAAAACCCTCTGTGTAGCCTCAGAAACAATAAGTTAATCTAGATGTAACTGGGTTTTGCTGAATCAGGGGATGATCCTGAGGTTCTAGTGAGGGGTCCAGTCATCCCGTGTCTACTGTCTCTGCAAGGGGTTAATGATATTCATTTTTTAATATCAAGCCACTTTAAAGGTGTCTCAGACATGCTCACACTGGGAACACCGACAGAGATTAAATCTTAAGTGAAATTCCTATCAATATACTTTCTGCACTGAGAAATACGAACCTTTATGCAAAGGCTTTCCTGGGGCATTACTTACTCTGAGGTCTTCTCCATATATGACCACAGAAAACCAGGAAATTATAGGCAAGACATCAATACAGGAATACTTCTTTACTCCTCTGTCTATAGTTAGGTTTTGGGACCACTTATCAACCCTGAAGAATGAGGCCTGCACAGTTTCTTTAATTGCAGCTGATATTTGGCCTAATGTGCTCTCCAAGGAGCACTATGATATATACGAGGCCACTCCACAGAGTAGACACCTCCGTGGGTTTTTTTTTTTAACTTTGAACTTCTTTACCACCAAGGGAGGCAGCTTCAGTTCTGCAGCAGAGCTGAGGTCATCAGTGTGACAGCAGATCTGCACCTGGTGGAGAACAACGGTCACTGAAAGGCGCTGCAACTCAGCCAGGCTCAGGTCACTCCCAACTTGCGTTCTCTAGCTACCACAGGCAACAAGACGCTCTTGTCTCAGCAGGGAAAGCCAACAGGATGCTACCATATGGAACATTATTCATCACCTCAGCACAGACATCAGTCAGATGGAGGCCTTGAAATGAGGCAGGATGATAGCAGAAGACAGCTAGTCTAGGGGTGAGTAATGTCCTTTTATAGTGGGCAGAAATATCTAGTAGTATCCTCCACACAGCCAATGTTCAACATTATTGTTTCTCATGCTATTGACTGTCAATACAGTGATTATTCCTGTAATCTTGTAAGCAACAATATACATATTTGTCTTGTTTGACCTCTACTGCATTTAGAGGAATGGAGAAGAGCACAAAGAAGGTATGAGACCAACATGAGATGGCCAGTTAAATTTAAAATTGATATACATAGGCTTTCTGATATCTAACCATTTCCTCAGTGTTGGGTCCTGGTGTTCAGTCTTGCTAGTCTTTTATTAGAAGAGATGGTTTGCAGTGAGCCATCAGGCGAGGTTATTGGGGAAGCAATCTTGTTTGTCTGTGCTTTCCTAGTGACTTCATATTCAAAATAAGCAATTTTCACTCTCCTTAGTTCCTTTGTTATGACTGTCTCTGGAAGCATTTCATCACTCCATAAACCCCGGGACTCTGATCTTTCCTGGATACTTCATCCTCAACCTTTTTTTCACTCTCTCCAGTGCTGAGCTCAAAAATATCAAAGGTCCATCCATTGTTCCCACATGAGGTGCCAGGAGGGAAATTGCTGCAACCGCTGGACATTTGCAATTTCTGAGCTTGGCCCCGGGGAGATTGGAAAAAGGTTGTTTTGAGGATGAAGTTGCCAGGAAAGCACAGAGCACCATGGTTGGTGTGGCGATGAAAGTACATCTCAGAGACAGTGACAACAATCCTCAGCTTTCCCTCCTGGCACTTTTTGTGTGGGAGCTATCGCTGGATGTTTGCAATCTTTGAGCCCGGCACTGAGGAGGGTGAAAATTGCTTGTTTTGAGAATGAAGCCTCTAGGAAAGCTCAGAGCCCCATGGTTTCTGGAGCAATGAAAACGCTGCCAAGGGACAGCGAAGAAGAGCATTTCCTCTTGGCACAATCACTGAACGTTTGCAATTTTTGACCCCAGCCTCTGTGAGCTTGAGAAATGTTGTTTTGACAATTAAGTCACCAGGAAAGCCCGGAGCACAAAGGTTTGTGGTGCTATGAAAGCACCGCCAAGGGACAGTGAAGAAGAGCACAATGTTCCCTCCTGGTACCTTTTGTATGTGAGCAAGTGCTGGATATTTGCAAATTTTGATCCCAGGTCAGGTGAGAGAAAAAAAATATTTGTTTTGAGGATAGTGTAGGCTCTTTGACAAGCAACATGTTGTTTCAGGTCCCTAACTGGATCAGTTCTAATACAAAGTTACGTAGAAACTATTGTGGAAAAGAGATGATTTCTCTAAAGAGAGATCACAGGGACACGACCTCTCTTCCTTGCTACTGTTCCGCATTCTATGACCCCTTCACACTGTCATCATCACGTTCAGCATCCTAGTACTTGTCACTATTGCTCTAGTTTTTTGTTCTGCTGAAGTGGTGAATATGCTTTCTCTAGGATTATGCAGTTTTCTTGACAGGTTTTAATTTCACTGGACTCTTCAGCTGGAAGGTAGAACCACTTTACTTATGTTGTCTATATTTTGACCTGAGAAATAATTAATTACATCATCAAGTACATCAGAAATAGCTCTGCAGAGAGGGACTTGGAAGTCCTGGTGGACAACAAGTTGACCATGTACCAGCCACAGGTCTCTGTGGCCAAGAAGGCCAATGGTATCCTGGGGTGCATTAAAAAGAGCGTGGCCAGAAGGTCAAGGGAATTATCCTCCCCCTCTACTCTGCTTTGGTGTACTCAGGTACTGTGTTCAGTTCCAGGTTCCCCAGTTCCAGAAAGACCAGGAACTACTGGAGAAGTCCAGAGGAGGGCTACAAAGATGATCAAGGGAATGGAGCACCTCTCTTAGGAGGAAAGGCTGAGAGACCTGGGTTTGTTTAGTCTGGGGAAGAGAAGACAGAGAGGGGATCTTACCAATGCTTACAGATATCTAAAGGGCAGTTGTCAAGAGGATGGGGCCAGACTCCTTTCAGTGGTGCTCAGTGACAGCACAAGAGGCAGTGGGCACAAACCAAAATGCAGGAAATTCCATCTGAACATAAGTAAAAATTTCTTTACTGTGAGGGTGGCAGAGCACTGGAACAGGCTGCCCAGAGAGGAGTCTCCTTGTCTGGAGATATTCAAAATCCACCTGGATGTGTTCCTGACCAACTTGCTCTAGGTAAACCTGCTTTGGCAGAGGAGTTGGACTAGATGAACTCTGAAGGTCCCTTCCAACCACTACCCTTCCATTCTGGGACTCTGTGATTCTGTAAAATTATATTGTCCATTTTTTCCCTTCTTCGTGACAGGGCAGATCTGGAGTGGAAATTTCTGTGCATTTTATCAGAAAGAGTAGCTAGAGGTGACAAAAGAGAATTTTAATGAGGCTAGTGAATGAAACCATCTTTTCTAAAATTTAATACATTCACACCGAATTGAAAAACTTCACATCAGTTTGGGGAGGCTAAAACCTGAATGAAGAATAATGGAGAGAATCAAGAGTTGAATCTCTATAATTCACATTGCATAGGTAATTGCAGTAGTTATATCTTATCCAATTTTTAGTTGAACATGAGAGTACAATCTGAATTTAAGTACCTTCTGAGATGTCCCTTCTAGATATTTCCTTGTAAATATATATCTTTGTATAATATCACAAACAATGAAGGATGTTTGAGAATCTGGAGAAAGTCTCTTTAACAGCTACACAGCCAAACAAAGAACTTTGTTTGCTAGAAGGCAATTGCATTCAAGCCAACGAATGACAGAAAGAAACTTAGAATTCATTTCTGTCTGTACATGCTTAGGTTTGACTGAAGTCAGCAGTAAAACCCCATGACTTTTAGGGACCACAGTATTTTCCATACGGGTTTTAGGACCAGGAGAAACCAAGAAGATCTTTTCTGGCCTACTCCATAATGCAGACTGTAAAATTTGATTCCATTCCACTGATTCGATGTTCTGGTTGCTCTTACAAGTATAGTTGGTTGAAACATGCAAAGTAATTTAGCTGTTGCACAAGAATGAATAACATCTAGATCCCTGGCTGAATTGTGTGGGCTCTGCAAGGAGACAGGACAGGAATAAAAAGTTGTAAAGGCGTATTTTTGTCTTTGACTTAAATAGATCTGAAGCTGAATAAACACTGCAATCAAATCTGTTGAGTAGGAAGGTGCAATTTTTATGTAATCACTTTTGGAATAGAACTTCCAATATTCCATGCAGTTATCCAGTTTTTAGTTAAACAAGTGACTACAATCTGACTTTAAGTACCTTTCCGAAATGCCTATTTTAAACCTTTTCTGTAAAATAATACATTCACTTTTCCCACTCGATGTTTCAATTTAAATCTGAGTGGTCTCCTGGTTCTTCTTGTTCTCACAAGCAGCAGTTTAGATTTTATTGTCATTTTTTGGGGGTTTCACTACTTCAGCGCTGCCAGGTCTTATTAGGCATTTCTCAAGACTTTGTATCTCCTGATTCTAATATGAAGTGTACATCTTTTTTTTTTTTATCACTTTATTTGGCTTGCTGTCTGTTTTTTGTTTGCACACTGGAAATGCGTGTTGTCTTTCAAACAACACGTACCTCATGTTATGCAGAAGAAAAAACTGTCATTGAGATAGAGAGCATTGTGTTCTTAAAAGTCCCCTTTGCGCTTGCCTTCAGTACTCTTTGTGTGCCTTAGATCAGAAGTTAAGAATCTAAATGTACCACGACATGCAGATTCTTCTTCTTTCCCACTACATTAGATAGGTAGCAACTTTTAACGGTTACCTTTGGGCATCAATTTTCTTCAAGTATACAGCTTTCTATAAAATACTGTGTTCCATTTCTGAATCTGCTTGTTTAGCTGACTTCACCCACCACCTTGCCTTTTATCAACTGTTGAAGTGTAGAAGCTGCCTTGCTCAGGGATAAAGTAT
The DNA here is from genome assembly GCA_025769975.1 of Gallinago jamesoni. Taxonomy (NCBI): domain Eukaryota; kingdom Metazoa; phylum Chordata; class Aves; order Charadriiformes; family Scolopacidae; genus Gallinago; species Gallinago jamesoni. The sequence goes on along the minus strand of JAOQGH010000001.1, from coordinate 73,072,507 downwards.
CTCTGCTTATTCATAATGTTTCTGAATGTGAGTTGAGATCTCTAGATGCTTTAAAGCTTCTGCAGGAACTCAGGTGGTGCTAAACATGCAGACAAGGACAGAGTGGTGATGTTGAGGTAGAGAGGGTTATTGAAGACACAGAAGCAGAGAAGTGTAGGATAAAGAACTGAGAAAACATGGCAGTGCAAGGTGTGGGTGACTAAGGATAATCCCCGTTTAGGTGAGATGAGTGGCAGTGACAGGAGTATGGGATTGGATTTCAGATTTGGAGGCGTGAGGATATGCGATGAAAAGGTTTTGGATTGATAGGATGGGAGATGTGGTGGGTGGGAGTGCTGGATGGTGGCCTCTTCTCCCAAGTGACTAACAGCAGGACCAGAGGAAATGGTCGAAGTTGCAGCAGGGGAGGTTTAGATTAGATATTAGTAAGAATTACTTTACTGAGAGGGTGGTCAGGCCCTGGAACAGCCTGCCCAGGGAGGTGGTGGAGTCTCCATCCCTGGAGGTATTTAAGAAACGTGTAGATGTAGCACTTCAGGGCATGCTCTAGTGCCCGAGATTGTTGGGTTGGGTGTTTTGTTTTGTGTTGTTTGTTTGTTGGTTTGGGGTTTTTTGTGTGTGTGGTTGGACTTGATGATCTCAAAGGTCCCTTCCATCCATGAAGATTCTGTGATTCTCTGTGATTCTGTGATGTAGGATCACTCTAGGTTTCGGGTCAAATTTCTACTTCCCCCCTCTTAAAGAGACATAAAATTGGGCATCATCTGTAAGATCACCTCATAGTCAGCAGTATGTTTTCTCCATGGTATGATAGTGTACATTTCCCAGGAATGCTCTAGGGACTCCAAAATTACATTTATACAGGACATTTCTAGATGCATGCAGTAGAAAAGATGGGAAGTTGAGAAGCATAGGCTGAATATGCCTATATGAGAAGCAGTTAATCTACTAGACCCACTTGGCTTAGAAGAGGGAGTCACAGAAGGAGTTTTGAAAGCTACAGTATTTAATACAATAAGCACGGAAGGAGGATTTGGGAGGATTCTTGTTTTCATGATAAAATTTCAGTAGGAAAGCTAATTGATTTAATTAACTCGTCTGCTTATCCCAGCATATGTGGTATAGCGAGAATATTTGGTACAAGAACATAATGCAGGACTGGGAACAGTTATGAAAGAAATATTGGTGTTGAGGAGGAGGCAATAACTAAAAATGTACTGTTATGGCTTAACCCTCGTAGGCAGCTAAGCACCACAGAGCTGCTGGCTGACTCCCCTGTAGTGGGATGGGGGAGACAAGCGGAAGCGTAAAAGTGCAAAAACTCATGGGTTGAGATAAAGGCAGTTTAACAGGTAAAGCAAAAGCTGCATGTACAAGCACAAGTGAAGGAAAAAAATAAGGACCGCATTCACTGCTTCCCATCAGTAGGCAGATGTTTGGCCGTTTCCAGGAAATCAGGGCTCCCCCGATGTCCTTTAAGAAGGCAGAATGTAATGTTGAAAGAGAATGTATGTTTAAAAAGGTGAAACATATTTTGGAAGGTAGAATCTCTACCTTCTATACGTAAGAATTCTATATGTAAGAATAAAGAGCTGTAAAACAAGGCCCTGTGCAACCAGACACTTGGTATAAACAATAACTGCCTGGCTAGTGAATATACCCTTGAAGAAGAACAGAAGGCTGATAATAAGGAACATTTCCCCACAGGAGGTGTCGAAACCGCCTGAAAACCAGGATTCAGTAACTGGGGGAAAGGTAAAGGTGGCAGTGGGAGATTGCGACCACCAACTCAAATGGGGACTGAATTGGACTACCCCCACCATGGTACTGGAGCAGGAGTACATTGGACCTTGTAACTTTAAATGAAAGTGAGAGGCTCTACTAACCAATAGAAATTGTTACGATAAAGTACCAACCAATAGTTATAATTACGGGTGTGTATTTCTGTGTATTGAGCCATATCAGTATTCCTAAATGCTTTTAGGCTGGTGTGTGGGCTTTGTGCCCACAAAGCACCAATCTCTGCAGGAATGATATAAATGGATAATCCCTCTACGCTTCTGCACCCTGGGTAAACGACCACGCTTTGGGACAACACCATCATGCCTAACTGCTAGTTGGGAAGACAAGCACCATAACCCTGAACCTCCCCTCTTCTTCCTCTTTCCCCAAGTTTTATTGCTGGGCACGACATCATACGGCATGGAACACCCCTTTGATGAGATGGGGTCAGCTGTCCTTGCTCTCTCCTCTCCTAACTTCTTGCACACCCTCAGCCTACTCACTCGCAGGGTGGTGCAAGAGGCAGAAAAGGTCTTGATGGTGTCTAAGCACTGTTCAGCAATAATGAAAACTTTGGTGGGCTGTCGTCACCGTGTTTGGTCACAAATCCAAAGTGCAGCATCGTATGACCTAGTATAAAGAAAATTAATTCTGTCTCAGCCAAAATGAGTACAAGGAGGACTTCTAAATCTTTTAGTCCTATTAGTTGTGTATGGAACATCTGCAAATTTCTAGCAGTTTAAGAGTGAAATTCTACTCCCATACAGAAAGGAGGCTGAGATGATCACGTTTTGCATTTCTAGTAGAATGAGATCCTAACTGTTGAACCAACCTAGTCTACTGCTTGCTCATATCAACTACTATATTTTACCTCAGAGCCCTTTGGATCATGCTACTTTTAGATACATTGTCTAGCTGCAGATGGTTCATTTCATTAAGAATGCAGAAACAAAAGGCGTTCATTTAAATGCAAATTTGCAACTACATCCTATGGAATTTCCTCTGAACAGTCCTGTGACAAACATTTACTGTGACTGGAAAAATACGTACACTTGTGTATGACTAGCCTTATTTTTCCACAGTAAAGTGCAAGATGGAGAGTAAACCATCATGGTTCAGGACAAAGAGTTTCCAACTGCCAAGAGGAAGCCTTACTTTATAACCTGTTATACTGATGTATGAGTAGGGATATCTGTCCAGTTTAATGTTTTAATTAAAACCAGAACATGAAACTATTAGCTTTTTGCAGAATGAGTAGTTCGTGTTCTCTGCATTTTTTCTTGACTGAAAGATTTCTAAAACCCAATAACATTTCATGACAGATAATTTACATCTTTTCAACATCCCAACTGGTAGCAGTTGTCAAATCTCTCATTGTTGCTTCCAGAGTCATGAGTCTGACTGCTATAATAAATATTAACAAGATCCCAGAAGGTGACACAGAGTCATTTGTTTCTCTGTTTATGTATTGTCAGTACTGCAGAATGAATCCTAGAACCTCAGGATATCGTGGCATTTATGCTTTTCAAAGCTGGTATCAATGTGTCTGAGGTTTTTGTTTGGTCATTTTGGTCGGTATAGGGGTTTTCGTTTGTTTTGTTTTATTTTTATTTTGAAACAGGAATTGGGATGAGACAGCTAACAGCTTTGGCACACATATACTCAGTAGAATGTATGATGACAATATTGGTTCTAGCTTCATTTTTCCTTTTCTGTATTTTACAAAAAAAAAAAAAAGAATAAGAACATAACATGGTCAAGCTGACTTAATTATGAAGTGTGTCTAGTTGGCCTGGGTTCTAATCTCACACTCACCTTTACTATGAAGTATTTTGCTTATTTATTTAGTGTGATTTAGTTTCAATCACATGAGGTTCCTTAGTTCTTGAACAAATGAACCACTTAGTCCTGCAGTTAAATCTAAATACACCACTTTATTCAAAACTACACTGGGCCTTGAAATTAAGCATATATTTAGAACTTTGCAGAACACTAGCTCTTAGTTGTGTAAGAAATAATGGCTTGGAAAAATGATATTTGAAACTACATCATTTCATTCCCTTCCCTTTATATCATATTTCAAACATATATTTGATTTGCTGTTCACAAAACCTTTTAGGTATCATTTGGCATTATTGTTTTTCTTGTTTCTTTGTCCATGGAGTATTTGTAAGGTATAATGCTGTTTAGCAGATGCCCCAGCCCTGTTCTGTGAATTGAAGAATATAGAATGCAATAAATCACACCCTAATTAAAATTCAAGCAGTTAAAATTAGGTAGATGTCTCCAAATTGTGTTATGTTCCCCAGTTCTCCTTCTTTCAGCTTTTTTTTTTTTCCCTCTGCTGTAACATAGTTTTTTTCAACCTGTGAAGTCTGTTGTTTGATTTTGCAAGCCACAGCATGGGGGACTTTTGATGTAAAAGCTCTAAATTTCCTTTTCCAAATCGGTAGCAAGTGTAATAAATAAAGCCGAGCTTGGCACCAAAACTATGCTACCCCATCAGAGATGCTTCCCTGAAACAGTTCCTCAGTCTGGATTGAAAAGACTGCAGACACTGTAGTAACTTCGTAGGTTCTCCCTCTCCCTGCTAAGTATAAAAGGAATTCTCTTCCCTCTGCCGGCAAGTGTGCTTATTATTTATTCTAAATTATTATTTAAGGAGATCAGAAGTGATTAGTGCACGTTGTTCCCAGGGAAGAGAAAGCCCATGCTCTGAAGAACTTATGATCTAAATAGGTAAACCGGAGTGCGGAACAGAAGAACTCTTTTTTTAGCATGTGAACACAAAGGCACATCCACATCCAAGGTCCACATCTCCAACTCATTTTCATATTTTGTAGAGCACAGAGTGTGTCACACTATGTCAACCTATGGCCGTGTTCTCATTGTTCTGAACAGAAGATCATATATCAACCACGATACAGACTTCACAACTATTTTACAGGCACCTGTTTGCTTAATTAAGTACCCACTGTGTGGCTGTAATAAACTATTTTGTGTCAGGACAAAACAGCAAATTGGAATGCTTCTGTAGTGTGGATTATTTCAATGCACTGATCTTATGATTGAGGTTTGTAGATCAAGGTTTTTTCACTTAACAGGAACAGTAAAAACTGAACTCCAGTTTCACTGCAAAATGCAGCAGGATTAAAAAGTCAAGAGGCAACATTGGTGTCCATGTTTGCTGTAAATGTTGCTTTTCAAGGAAAGGAAATATTATTCAATAGTGAATAGTTAGGTGTCAAAAGAGCACTGTTAGCAACAGCCCTGCTTCAAGTGGGATTGTTGACCTAGAGATTTGCAGAATTCCAAACAACTTTCCTATTCTTTTTGTCCAGTAGATGTGACGTCAACTAGCCACTATCTTCACTGATTATTTATTTTTTATGTAAGGGGAGACTTATAACATTCCTCCCTAGTTTTGTCCTTGCCAAATGAAATAATCCAAATTCCTTTAGTATTGCCTTTTAGGACAGGTTTTCTCAAACTTTTGGTCACTTTTATAGTTTATCTTTGAACTTTGATTGATTTACCATTTTTTGAAGTCTGATGACCAAAAATGGTCACACCAGGGCTGCAATATCAGTAGCACTTCATCAAGTGTCAAATGAATTCCCATATCTTCCTTATAATCCAGACAGTTTTGCATTCTGGAATGATTTTGCCTTTTTTTTGGCAAGAGTCAAATGAATTACTCAAGTTTAGCTTGTAAACCATTGCACTGTAACTGTCTATTTCCCACACAGTTTTTACATTTGTTTCTTTCACTGAATTGTAAATAACTTGTCCTTATCTTTTGTGGAGTGGCATTTTCTTGATATCAGAATTTCGCAAGATAATTTTGAATAAAAATGTGTGTATTCACTTCATAAGGGGAAGTGCAGTGCCACCCCGGCAAGTGCATTTTATATTTAAAAATAAAATGTTAAATAAAACTGGACCAAATATAGACCAATGGAGTATACATTTAGACTAACAACAGATCACTGATAAAATGTTCTTTGAGTCTGATTGTTTTCAACAAGTTTCCCAGTATAATCTACTTCCAAAATAAGATCAAAATTTGGATAAACGTCTAAGAAATGAGCATGAGGACGTGTCTGTGTGAATAGAGAAGATAGAAATGCCATTACTGTGACTGGCACATCCATCCTTCTGTCTCCTTAAAGACATATACATTTCTGTGAAGGGGAAATTTACATATAAATATATTTTAAAGTTGATATGTGTAGGCAAAGAGTAGTAGAGTCAATGTGAAATAAAATTAAAAATAATAAATTTAATTACTTGTTTCTTACCTAGTTTTATTTATTCTGTGCAGTATTTGTGGTAGAGCATTCTATATGTAGAGCATTCTGCAAATTTAGCATGTGCAAGTCAGTCCTTCTAGGAAGGTATTTGATCTTTCATATGTTAACATGTAATTATATAGGCAAGGCTCAAAATTGTGCTCATATATTTTACATAGAATCAGAGAATGGTTAGAGTTGGAAGGGACCTTAAAGATCATCCAGTTCCAACCCCCTTGCCCTGGGCAGGGACACCTCCCACCAGACCAGGTTGCTCAAAGCCCCATCCAGCCTGGCC
>JAOQGH010000001.1:73019795-73057529 GCA_025769975.1 Gallinago jamesoni | reverse complement strand
AGCAACCTGGTCTGGTGGGAGGTGTCCCTGCCCAGGGCAGGGGGGTTGGAATGAGATGATCTTTAAGGTCCCTTCCAACTCTAACCATTCTATGATTCTATGATCTTTACTTAGGCTCTTCTGCTACTTGCTACTACTTTCCTTTGGTGTTGGCAGAGCCATTCTAAGGTTGCTAGAGTCGTGAACTGTTCACAGGCACATCTTTACCCTGGCACAGAACAACTCCAGGTTGCCTTGCAAAGTCAGGACAGATGCAAAATGCATACAAGATTGAGGTTCCACAGAGCAACAGCTACAGCTCACCGGCCGGGGGCCTGTCGGGAAAGCAGGAGGAGGGAGAAGAAAGGGAAGTTGGGGAAGGGCTGGGAGGGTGCTGCCTGAGGCAGGGCGGGGAGGCAGCCTCAATGGCTTGCAGTGGAAGGCTGAAGGCTTTTAACGCTTTGGCTGTAATGATTTATACCCAAAATGACTGACTGACAAGCCCCTGGTCTGATTTTATCTCCTTGGAAGTTGAAAATGATTTTGCCAAAAGTAGCTTGCAAGCCCACGAGGTTTGTACCGATGCCAAGCAAACCCTGAACCTGGTGTGCAAAAAAATCTCACAGCCAGAGGGGGATGTTCCCTAAGGAAACAGAGTACTCCTGCAGAGACTTTATTGGAATAAAGGGAGAGTCCACTGCGGCATTCCTCTGCAGGGTTTCTTGATTTTCCAGAGGGCACAGCCTCCATTTTATCCTAAGTCCCTGGCCACATGGAACCCTATTCCTTTCCCCACTGGCCAATGGGGACCAGCGGGGAACCCACCGACTTCTCAATGTCCCTATTACATAAAAGTCTTAACTTTTGCGGTTTTATAATTGTCTAACTTTTGCATTTTCAGTTATCTCACTCCTGCAGTTTCAATTATCTTTCCTATTCCCTTCATTTATCCTACTCTTGCAATTAACTTCCCTGTTTGCGGAGACACTCGTATCCATACTTTATCACCTGTTTGTGGAGACACTCTTACCTGCATTTTATCACCTGTTTGTGATGACACTCATCCCTATCTTATCACCGCTCTGCTAATTCCTCTATGCTTGCACGAGTGCTCTTCACGTTCGGAGGGGGGGCACCCGAACGCATCCCCAAATATTCCAGCAGCAGCTGGAGGCGCAAAGCAGTGATGCTCATCCTCATTGATTCTGATGCCGAAGCCACAGAATTTACATTCTATGCCCTACACTGTTTGCACCTTTCCCGGGCCGGGGAAATAATAAAGCATTTACAGGCACCTGGTTCCCGAGGGGATCCCCAGCCTGGCCAGACAAGAGATACCTCAACTCCCTGCTGTGCTTGTTTCTACCACCTTCCCTGTAAGCGTCGGCAGGTGGGAGAGAAGAAAACCAGCCCCAGCCCCTGCAGAGGCCTGAGAGGGAGGGACTGCCTGACTCTGAGGGCCGGCCGGGACCCCCCGCTGCACCCCCTACGAGAGACGGGCTCACTTTCCCCCTGTGCCCAGCGCCGTGAAAGCAGACCCTCCTTCTCGTCAATAAACACCTCTTCTTCTTCTTCTTCTTCTTCCTCTTCCTCCGCCTTTCCGCCTTACCCCCTTCCCCGCTGGTGATGGCCTCTCCGCCCCCAGGGGCGCCGCGCACTTTCACCCCGGCCCCTGGCATGGGCAGGCGCTTTGCGGCAGCCCAGCTGCCTCTAGAAACTTCTCGGTCCCTCCTTCTTCCCCTCCTCTTCCTCCTCCCCCCTCCCCCGACGAGTGGGGGCCGGCGCTGCGGCGAAGGCAGGAGCAGAGGAGGCGCGGGGCGCCCGCCTGCGCTGTTGCTGGGAGCCGGAGCCGGAGGCGAGGCGAGGCGAGACGAGGCGTTAGGCTCGGTCCGGCGGGAGGCCCCTCTCGACCCCCGGCCCCCGCCAGGCGGCCTTTCTCTGCGCAGCGGTGGCAGCGGCAGGCGGGATGACGGCGGAGGAGATCAAAGCGGACGGGGCTGCCATGGAGGGGGTGGACATCACCCCCAAGAGGGATGAGGGCGTCCTGAAGGTACCTGAAAGGCGGCTGCGGGGGGGTTGCTCCCTATCACCATCCCACAACGCTTTCTGAGAGAGAGGGGAGGCCGGTCCCTCCTCGCTTGGGAGCGGGCGCTCTGCCCTGCTGGGCCCCGCTTTGTGCTCTGAGGTGAAGGGACGGGCTCGCGCACCCCTGGCAGTTAAACGTTGGCGGCGCGGGGTGGGCGCGAGACCCCCGTCTCGCTTCCCTTCCCTCTACCGCCCCGGGGCGAGCCGGCGCCCTCCCCCTTCAGAGGACCTGGGGAGGGAGGGCTGGGAAGCGCTTCTTTCCGCGCTCGGGCCTTTTTTTTTTTTTTTTTTCTTCCCTCAGGGCTGCGGTGGTCTGTGCGGCTAAGTGCTTGCAAGGCTGGCGGTGGGAGAGGGCGATCGGGGCCGGGGCCCGCCCCCAGCACGTGTCTGGGGGCTGAGGAATTAAAGATGGTGGCTCGGCGGGGCGCGCGCGTGGGCGGGCGGCGGGCGCGGGGCGGCCCTGTGGGAGCGGGGCTCTCCATCTTGGCGGGAGCGGCCTCTCGGCCCTGAGATGGAGCGCTGCGGGGCTGACGTAAGGGCGGGCGGCGGGGAGGCCGCCCCTCGGCTCGGCCCCAGGGGGAAGGGCCGGCGGCGGGCAGGCCGCAGGTGAGCTGGTCGGTAAGGGCCGGGCGTAGGGGTGGCTGCCCTCGGGGTTGTGCCGTGTGTGGAGGGTACCGGTAGCCTGGCTTCTTCCCTTTGTACCGGGGAGGCGTTTGATCAGGAGAGCAGCATCGATACCGTGAGGGGGAGTTGCACTGACTTCCTCTGTCAGATATTTCCTATTTCCACAGCTCTAGAAACTTCGCTGGTCTCCCTTTAGGATTTTAACAATCACTAGAAGTGTGTTTCAGTCACGGTGAGGTTTCAGAGTTACGGTGTTTAGAAGAAGAAAAGCGGTGCCACAGCAAAGACAAAATCCTAGCTTTCATCTTTAGAATTGTAGAATCATCTAGGTTGGAAAAGACCCTTGGGATCGTCCAACAGTCCAGTCCAGCCATCAACCCTACTCTACAAAGTTCTTCCCTACACCATATCCCCCAACACCACATCTAAACGACTCTTAAACTCGTCCAAGGATGGTGACTCAACTCCCTCCCTGGTGGACAAACTCTGGTTTTGTCACAGAGCCAGTGTCTGCAGGACAGGAAGGGTATAGGGGACCAGACTGAAGATGTGTGGTTGACGACGACACACTGCGTTCCCTTGCTTCCTGCTAACATGCTTTGTTGAGAGTTGGTATTTTTTTAAAAGCACATGGCACAGTATCAGGTTGGGGTTCCCATCTGCAGGGCTGCCCAGGAAAGCTGCCCGTGGCTCTCCTGCATCTCTGAACCCCCAGTGTGGTAAAAGGCAGTGAGAGCCTGCCTGCTCCATGCACCACCTGCCTTTTGGTGACGGAGAAGTAGCAGGTGATTTTTAAAGGAGAGGAGGAGAAAATCCTGGTGAAAGAATTGAGGTTGTGAAAACTTAAAAAAAAGACTAAATCGTTAATTGATGAGGCAAAAGACTGTAGAGGTCATGCAGTCCAGCCTTCGTGGATTTTATTTTTTTTAGTAATTGCCAGAGCGCAGAATACACCCGTTGAAGTCAAGGGTCTAAGTCTGAACTAATCTACACCAATTTTGTACTGGTATCATTACACTGATTGCAGGAGGGCTTGATTTGGTTTGTTTTTTTTTAATTTGTTTATTAGCTTTATATTAGAATAGTATCCAGAGGTTTTTACCTGATATTGCTGAACGTGCTTGTGCTATTTCTAGTCTAAGTATTTAAATTTAGAAATAGAAATACTTGCAAATGAGATATGAACAGAAAAATCTGGTTTTTCCAGCTGAAAGGGAAATGTGGACTATGGCAAACACGGTGGCCATATTGAGTATATGAAGAAAGTAAAACTTGAGTCTCTTGAAAATTAAATAAATGCAAAAGAATAATATTGTATAAATACTGTAAAAAAGATATTCATTACTTTCATGTTGGTCAACTTGGTATGACACTACAAGAACATGGCATTTGGAAGAGCTTAGTAAATTTCCATTAAATGTGGTTATTATTTCAAAGTGACTTCAGATTGGCTGCTTTACAATTACTAGTATGCCCTTTTTTTTTTCTATATCTAAGCATCATATGGTTTAGGTTGTTTATCAGATTCCCGTTATTTTCAGATGTCTCTGCTCGCCCACTTCTGTGAGAGTAGTTGCTTGAACATTTGCCTGCCTTGGGGCAGAAATCAATAGATTAGTTCTTTAATGCTAGTAACTGCTGTAACGCTGAGGAGGTGCAGGGTAAGGGGATAGTGTGCAGTGGGGTTTTTTTTATGGTGGGGATTTTTGTTTGGTTTTCTTTGTCTTTTATGCATCCAGTTAGGCGCTTTCAGCTTGTTAAAAGAGTATGACAGAAGCTGTCCACATTATCTTGGCTTTGGGTGGAGGCTGCTGGCATTTCAGTCGTATAGCCAGTTGCAAAGATGGTGGGAGGCAAAGCAAGAGACAGCAGTTAGTTACAGGAAGTTGAAATTTGGGAAGGAGGCTCCCAAAGGTCTCCTTCCTTCAATAATAAACACGGTTGGTATAGAAGCATGGCGTTTTTATAGCTTTTCTTTAAAGGACGGATGCCAATCCATGCTTCTGTATAATTGCCTTTAAAGAAATGTTTTATCTTGTATGAACAGTATGTTTGCCAGGTCTCTATAGATGCAAGCAGATAGGGTCCTCCATTGGTTCCCTTTTGCCTAGCTAACGTAATGCTGAACTTTGCCTCAGAGCTGGGTGGTTTCAATCAGTATTGGAGAAAACAGAATTCCTGAAGTTCAAATTTGAGTTCTGGCCAAGGCTTTGTATCCTTGTCCTATGAGGCAGGTCAGGTTTACTCCCTTTTTTTTTTTTAATATAGATTTCAAATGAACACCAGAGAGATTGGCTGATCTTGCTTTTTGTGTAGTCTAGATGTACACATTTGTGTAGATGTACTGGTCTTGCTAGCTAGGCTGGGGAACCTCTTGAAAAGAAAATCAAATCCTTGCAGTTTTATGTGAAATTAAGGTGCTGGCAATCTGTGCCAGAGTTGTAGGGACACAAAATTAATAAAGTATAATATTTCCTCAGTTTGATTGTGTTGGCTGCTAGAACTAACCTGCATTGGAGAAACATTCTGTTGACCATTGTTAAACTAGTTTAACTCAATCTCAGATTACATGTTAGAATAGACTTCGCAAGGAAAGCACCAGGTCCTTTTCTTTAAATGCTTTGCCTAGAACACTGAACTTGGAGCAATGAGAGAGTGGTGGTGAGGAAAGTACTTGAATAAAGCAAAAAAACCTTGCCTAATGCTTCACCTGATAAAGTTTCAAGAACATTTAAAGCCTTGTTGTTGAGGAAAGGTAAATGACATTGCTAACTATAGATGCAGAGATCTGCAAGCTGGTGCCAGCTGTTGCCAATTAAGTTCTCGTATCACAGCAAAGCCAACTTGAGGTTCCTGCATTTGCAACACTGCTAATGTGTAGACAAAATAGTCAATCCATGTCTAGATAACTGAAATAAACCCGCAGATCCTTTATCTACTGAAGATGATAATGCATACGTCTAAGTAAATGGAATTAATGTCCAATAGGCAGGCTTTGTTTTCATCATCTTAATGTTGCTTACTGTTTTTTGCAGGTTGTCAAGAGAGAAGGCAGTGGGACAGAGTCTCCGATGATAGGTGATAAAGTGACCGTCCATTACACAGGATGGCTTCTTGATGGCACAAAATTTGACTCCAGTCTGGACAGGAGAGACAAATTTTCATTTGACTTGGGGAAAGGTAATATCTTGTGTTTGATATTGATCAGTTTTGATAATAGAGATACAATTTCCTGGCATGTGGTGCTCCTTTGCTTGTTAAAGTTGTTATTTAAACTTATTTTAAGATTAAGGTTTATTCTCTTAGAACAGGCCTATCAGAATGGCTTTGAGATTTTTTTTTAAGAGAAAACTGTTGAGCAGCTTGACGAGTCCGGCTGAAGCACTTCAGGGGAGAAAATTTGACCCAAAGCATAGTAATAAAGGGTAGTTAAATAGAATATTCATGTTATTGATGTTTTTCTTTGGCAGAAGACTCAAATTCAGGAGTACTTAATTATGACCAGATACTGGTACAGGGTGCCACGGGGGCAGCTGTCAGCTGCAGCGTGATGAAACATACTCACTGCCTTTCTCACTAAGTTCCCACAGTAACTCAAATATGAATCTTGAAGCAGTGTATTTCTTCATTATCAAAAGCCTTCATCTTTTTAAATGCAAATATCCAAACATCCTTGTTCTAGCAGATCTGAACTTGATCTGAGTTTTTTTCCCCTGGCAGTTCCTTCCTCGCTGCTTTTTTTTTCTTTGGGGGAGAAATTCTGCAGTGAACTGAAACTTGAGATGATACAAAGTGTATCTATTAATAAAAGACTAATAGGCTGCTTGATTGAGTTGAAAGTAGCAGCAAGTAGGAGAGCATAAGTAAGAGATAGGATTTTGTTACTTGAGGTTCCGGGTTCTGTTTACTTTTGGATTTAGAAGGAATACTTCTTCTCCTGCTTTCTTCCCCGTTTCAAGTGCATGTAACTTTTAGTTACCAGTCGTGCTGCTGCACTTTGCCAACTGATAAAGAGAGAAAAGGCTGTTGTGTTGGATTGTTTTCAAAATACAAGCAGGCAATCTCTCACCCGAAGACCTTCCTCTTCAAAGAGTTTATTGTTATTTCTCACACTTGAGATTGTGCCAAGCCCTGAAGCCCGTGTCTGTGTTCAGATGACTTGTATCCTGTATAGGCAAGGAAGTAAGAGGAGGAAAAGAATCGCTACACCTAGAATGAAGAAATTTAGCCAAATTCCACAGGTAACTTTGTAATTTGATTAGGGTTAAAACTGAGGTAAATAAATCAGAGTGAACACAAGTTGTTCAGTATTTTCTGCTCTTAGTTTTTGTATACTGAAAGTGATGATGCTCAGTTTCACAGCTGATTGTGTCTTTCACGTGTGCCTAGCAACCGTGTGGTTGAAATTTGTTTTGCAGGAGAAGTCATCAAAGCATGGGACATTGCTGTGGCGACTATGAAGGTTGGTGAAATCTGTCGGATTACATGCAAACCAGAGTATGCCTATGGCTCAGCTGGGAGCCCTCCAAAGATACCTCCCAATGCTACACTGATTTTTGAGGTAAGAGACGGTCACCAAAACTGTATGCTTGAAAAACAAACAAAAATCATATTTCACAGTAGAAAATGTGTGATGTAATATCCTTCCAAAACCATAATGGTAGGTTTCCTAAAGAGAAAAACATGGTCAATTAGTGTAGTGTGGGCAAAGCATAGAGTTCTAGTCTGACTTCTGCAGAGGCTCAGGTTCCCGTATTTTGGAGTCTTTAAAATATTTAAATGTTCTCCAGTGTTCATTATTTTAATTTTACGGTTGTGGAATTGTTCACTACAGGAGAGTGCAAGTTATGGAGGTAGGGTAGTGGAGGAAGGAGTGTCTCAGTGGTAGACTCTGAAGTAGTTGAAAATGGATCTTAATCTTCTTTCCACTTCATGGTACTCAAAGTAATGATACTTATGTTAAGCGTTATGAAGTTTTCAGCAACAGAGTAACTAATATCCTCAGTAATATATTTTTTCATACTTTTTTAATGTTTTTTTTTCAACATTAACACAATCTTTTATGAGCTATTTGAGGGAGAAAAGAGATAATTGCCCTATATAAACTGCTAGAATATAAAATGTATTTGAACAGCCCTGTAACCACGATCTGTTTTCTGTAGGACTGAGCATTTTGATAAGCCTTAAATCACCATAAGAACAGTTTGGATTCAGGTTGCTTGTTGATTACCAGAGTCTGTGGATCCAGGCTACATTGGTCAATCTTACTGTCATAGAAAGTTGTACACACGTGGTCCCTGGGACAGATTTGGCACACTTGAAATTGATATCTGGGTAATGCTAGTTTTTTCAATTCATATGGACAGTTGGTCTCCTTAGAGGTGAACTGCATGTCTTGGTAAGCATGGAGCCAATTAGTTTTTGTATTTCTTAAGCTGCTCAGCAAAGGACGGAATTTGATACCTAGTGATCTTTAGGGTATCCCCCTCGCAACCCATCCACCCCTACCAAAAGGGGATGGAAATAGGAGCTGTCTCTTGTGTATTATTTCAGTAGTGAGAGTGGATGCTCAGAATGCTGTCTGTGTTTCATGATACTAAAGCTGTTCCTGGAACATGCTTTGACAAACAGTCTAAACAGTGTTTTGGGAGGATTTATTTTTATTGTTGCTGAAACAGTTCAATTTTCCAAGAAATGCTTTAAAATTAATTACACCTAAGAGAAAGTAGACAGACTCTATTTAAAAGTAATTCTTAAAATTACTTTGTTCTGAAATACTTAATCAATGGAATGGACTCCTACATTGGGGAGCATAAGGGAAGTTTTTAAGTTCTGATGATTGCTCTAAGATTGAATGTTTTATCTAATACTCGAGAGGTTAAAAACAGTTCGTGGAGTAGGGTCTGATTGTAATGTAAACAATGAGCATCTGTTAAGAAGGGATGAAACATAGTTGGATCTTGTATTTGTATGGATAGTGTTGGGTAGTGTATTTGCATTCTTTTTTCCATGAACATGTGAGTAATAGTATTAAATATGTAAATACGTATTTTATGCAGAAGGATTAAAAGAAATACTGCTAGCAGGTGGTATTCTAAGCCACTAAGGGATGAGAATTTACTCATTTTGAGTACACAAGAATTAATGCCATTATTTCTGCAGTTGACAATCTTGTAAAGCTGTTCTTAAACAGCATTTTTTAAATATATAATTCTGAGGATAGTCAGGGCTGACTTACGTTGGATCAAACTACACAAGCTGGAATGCTGTGTGCTTTGCACAAATGCAGGTGGTAACAAGGGCAGGATTGAAGGTGAGATAAAAATACTAACATATTTACAGTGTTCTGACTTTGACTCAAAGGCAAACTCTATTTTTTTCTCTACCCCTCTACCCTTTTCTGCTCACTTCAGAAAAACAAAGTGTAGCAATTATTGAAGATAATCAGCTTCTCTGCTTTTTGCTGACCATAAGTGGTGTCTCAAAGCTCAAAAACTTCTACCTTGGCAGCATAATAAAGCATTCTTAAGGGCTTGGCACTAGTACATAGGATGCTACGTCGTTGTCCTGCAACAAGAGATAATACCTAAGCTTTTGATAAATAAAAGCACTAACTGCAAGGTGGGATTTGTTTCATCAGAGTACTACCGAGTCTATCTGATACAAGCATTTGGATGTTTCACTTCCCACTAGGTTTTTCTTTATGGTGCCAATCTGACCTCTCCCTCTTGTAGGTACTGCTCAGATAGTGTTTCACTCATGACCATTTATATCTTCTAATGCCTGCGTGAGCAGTAATGTTAAAGGAGAAAGAAAGAAAAGAATGAAGCTGTGTATGATGTTTTTGTGCTTCCCAAATAAATAGGTGTGCAGATGACTGGCTACAACAAATAAGCGTTGCCAGGTGTGCCCTGAAATGAGGGGGTGCAGTGAAACTTAGAAAGTTTTCTTAAGTAGGAGTCATTTCTGACTATAAGACTCTCCAGTGCTTAAAGTCTATTTACGTTTTCTTTTTCTTTAGTCTTGCTATTCTGTAAAACAATGTCAGCATGGTTTCTTTGCAAGTGCCATCAACCATACCAAAATTCTGTATTAGTTGACTTAAAAAGGACCCTCTAAAACTTTTAGAAGATTTTTGTAGCTGTCACCACCATGTCAGCATTTGGTTATGACCTGAAATAATGCATGTCTTATGGTTTGGGTTTTTTTTTTTTTCTTCATCATGATTGCTTTTGCTGATCAATATAAATAGATTGATTCTTCCATAGAATACTGTTGTTCAGGTAAAAACAAAACATTTAAAAGAAGGGGGGAGGCGGAGATGGACACCTCTATAGTCATCAGAGGGATGTTCTAGAGTGACTTAGCTTGTTTCAGGCAGACTGAAGAGAAAGACCAGAATATTGGTACTAGGTAGCCATCAAAATACAAAGTGGAAGTACTCGCCCTAAACTTTATTTTCTTTTAAAATGTACTTAGTCTAAACTACATTGATTATGACAACTTACTCTTTTGTGCTGTTTTTGCTATTGTTTTACTCAGAAGAGAAAAAAATCCTTTTTTTTTTCTTAATTTCGTAGCAGCAACAACAAATTTCTTTTAGGACAAGACTGTTTTTCTGTCTTGCCAAGGTAGTCCCACTTCATGCTATGATTTGCATAGAGACTGGAGAGGGCATGTGAAGATTCCGGCTGGGTAGTTATCTCCTATACTAACACCAGCTCTTAAAAATTTCTAAACAATTTGTTCCAGCAACAAGTTTAGATGAAAGGTTGACCAGATCATGGTTTTGTTGTTTTATCATTCTTCTGGAAATAATTTTTTTCTGAAATGGTACCATGATACACAATGATAAGGCAAGACTAGAAGGGAAAATATAAAAAGTAAAAAGAGAGCGTTAACTCTGTTCAGGCATGCAAGGGAGAATCACATGGAAGTTTAGAAACTATTATCTTGTAGCACAAGAGTAAAGGATGAAGAAACAGGTGGGGAATAACTGATCTGCAAAGATACTGTATTCTTGAACTTGTTTTAATATTGCAGGACAAGCATTTGGAATCAGTTTGGGTTCTAATCCAAGCACTTAAAAGTTGGTCTGGATTTGACCTTAGATGGGATTAAGAGTATAATCAGGATTTAAGAATTGCATTTTTATATTTAGTTTTCCTTCTTGCATTACTTGCAAGACTCCTGGACTCTTGCATGCAGCGACATTACTGGTGATTCTACTTGATTGTAGAGTGAGAGGGTGTGACAGTTGCCCATCAGTGTGGTAGCACTGCAAAGTGACAGCTGACAGCCAATTCTTACTGTCCTAATGTGTTCAAAAGGTGTTTTCCTTCCTATTAAACACGTTACAGTTTGAGAAAACCCGTAATAATCTGTTGTTAAGACAATTATTCTATCACCCGATGACTCCTCCCCACCTGTTCAGAAGCCGGGTTCACAGTCCTTTCAATTAAAGGATCTAATTTGTAGTATTGGGAGACCAAGAATGCTGCAGGGAGAAAAAAAAAAAACAAACAAACAAAAAAAAAAAAACAACAAAAACAACAGAAAAAAAACCATGAAGGCCTGAATATAATCTGAAATTGTTCAGTAGGTTTCTATCCAGTATCTATTGGATATGGCATGTTCATAGACTTAGCTACGTAATATCTTACAGGACATTAACTAGAATAGTGGCTTCCTGAACAGCTATACATTCAGATATTTCTAGAGAACAGATTCTGTGGGTTACTGAATTGATGTAAATGGCTGAAATTGAAAACTAGCTGAAAGACAAAGCTCAGAGGGTTGTGATTAGGGGCACAGAATCCAGCTAGAAGTCTGTAACAAGTGGTGTTCCCCAGGGGTCAGTACTGGGTCTGGGCCTCTTCAATATATTCATCAATGACCTGGACGAAGGGATGGAATGTACCCTCAGCAAGTTTGCTGATGATACAAAACTGGGAGGGGTGGCTGACACCCCAGAAGGCTGTGCCACCATCCAGAGAGACCTGGACAGGCTGGAGAGTTGGGCAGAGAGGAACCTGATGAACTTCAACAATGGCAAGTGTAGGGTGCTGCACCTGGGGAAGAATAACCCCAAGCACCAGGACAGGTTGGGGGCTGACCTGCTGGAGAACACTTCTGAGGAGAAAGACCAGGGAGTCCTGGGATAATAGGATGACCATGTGCCAGCAATGTGCCCTTGTGGCCAAGAAGGCAAATGGCATCCTGGGGTGCATCAAGCAGAGTGTGGCCAGCAGGTGGAGGGAGCTCATTCTGCCCCTCTACTCTGCCTTGGTCAAGCCCCATCTTGAGTATTGTATCCAGTTCTGGGCTCCCCAGTTCAAGGAGGACAGGGAACTGCTGGAGAGGGTACAGCAGAGGGCTAGAAAGATGATGAGGGGCCTGGAGCCTCTGTCTTATAAGGAAAGGGTGAGGGACTTGAGTCTTTTTAGTCTTGATAAGACTGAGGGAGGATCTGATCACTGTGTATAAATACTTAAAGGTGGGTGTCAGGAGGACAGGGCCGGTGTTTTTTCAGTGGTGCCCAGTGACAGGACAAGAGGAAATGGGCACAAACTTGAGTATAAGAAGTTCCACCTAAACATGAGGAGGAACGTCTTTACTGTGAGAGTGGTAGAGTATTGGAAGAGGCTGCCCAGAGAGGTGGTGGAGTCTCCTTCTCTGGAGACATTCCGAATGCATCTGGACAAGTTCCTGGACCTGCTTTGGTAGGGGGGTTGGACTAGATGATCTCCAGAGGTCCCTTCCAACCCCATATCATCCTATGATGCGATGAGAATAACTGCAATGCTTTTCTTCCCTCCACAGATAGAACTTTTTGAGTTCAAGGGTGAGGATCTCACTGATGAAGAAGATGGAGGCATCATCCGAAGAATTCGTAAAAAAGGGGAGGGCTACTCCAAGCCCAATGAAGGTGCAGTTGTAGAGAGTAAGTACATTCCACAAATAGTTAATGGGTTTACCATGCGGTAGGGCAGAATTTTTTTTCCAGTTTACAACTCCTTGCAGAGAGTTGTATAGGCATCTTCTCTTTCCTTTGTCAGGTAACTTAACATTGTAAAGTAAGCTTTCATTCTCTATTTCTAGCAAGGTTTACATTTTCTGGCAGCAGCTGTGTTCTCCAGAGATACTGCATCTGATAAAGTGGTTATCTGGTCAAATAAGTTAGATGAATCTATCGAATTATTTTCATTTGCTAAGGAACAAGAGCAGAAGTAGTTCTGGTACTTGTTGGAGTGAAAAAAAATAATTACAGATCAACAAAAAAAAAAAGGCGTTAATAAACGCCTTAAGTTTAGCAGCAGCAGTTCTGTTTGCTGTTAAAGAGAAAAGACTGTTTAGGAGGACACCTTGATACTCTGTTTATTACTTGTGCTACCTGCACCTTGCCATACGTGGATATCTTCTGATTTTTCTCTCGGTTGTTCTGTGTTTTTGTTACCAGTCCAGTTTGAAGGCCAGTGTGGAGGTCGTGTTTTTGACAGGCGAGAATTGCAGTTTGAGATTGGAGAAGGTGACAACTATGATCTTCCTCATGGTCTGGAGAAAGCAATTCAAAAAATGGAGAAATCGGAGGAATCTGTGTTCTATCTCAAACCTAAGTATGCTGTTTCTGATCTTTTGATAATTGATGGGCTTATACTAAGCATCTGGCAAGAATGACGTGTTTTGTTATAATGCCTTTCAGCTTTTCTTCAGTGCTGTAGCAAAATCTTGATCAGTCCCTCTGTGAGCCAATGCAGGCAGGATGCAGGAACAACCATAAAACCATGGATTAAGGGCAAAGAACAAATTTCATGTCAATACCTCATGGATCAGGGAACCTCTGAAGCAGCACCTGGACAGGGGCTGCAGGCACTGTGGAGCGAGAGTCCTTAATAGCAGGAGACTCCTTGTTAGGAAGGGAGAAAGTATGAAACTTAAGATCGCTTTGCCACGAGGTTGTGTAGTAACAGCCCAAGAAATTTACTTAAGTGTCTCTATAATGTTGATCTCGGTGAATGTTAAAAAAAAGTATTATTGTTGTCTTTAACTTAAATTTTTGTGTCCCTCTTAACAAAGCAGTACTTACCGTGCAGTGCATATAAAGATACCTAAAAAACAGCCTCAGAGTAGAAAAAGAGCTGATGAGCCTTCTGAGCAGCCCAGTGTGACCAAATAGCTAGTCCTTGGGTGATGTATTTAGTAAAGAGTGTCAGAAATATTTTGTCAGTAGAAAACGTTCACTGGTATTCTGAAAGCCTTTTGGAAAAAGACCTTCAAGATTCCTGTGAGACAGAAGGCAGAGTTACAGCCAAACCCACATCTGAAGCAAGTGGAGTTTGTGCTGTTTTTTTCCATCTAGCTCTAATTCGTTACAATTTTTAAGTGTTTTAAACTGGAAGTGAACCTGATGATAGAAGAAAAGCAAAGCTATCTGATCTTGAGGGCGTTCCTACCAATCTGCAGCTTCTTACTGGAGTTGCAGTGCAGCCTTTCTGTAGGCATTCACTATTAATTGGCTGATTGGCAGTATGGGAAGTCTACAGCTGTTCACTTAATCTCTGTATTTATCATTATCTTTGCTTTTCTGACAATAGTACTAAAATACAGGTGCTCTGAGGGAAACATCCAGTCTCAGACCATTAATATAAAGCAAGATGTGTATAACTTGAAAGCACTTTTTTTCATTGATGGAGAGATAATTAGCTTTTCTTTCACATAAACGTAAAAAAAGGAACTGGTAACCTAGAGATTAATGAAATTAACCCCAGGTTTCTTCCAGTCTTTGTCTCGTAATAATGCTGTATGGACAACCCATTTGCATAGGGTTTTTGCCTCCAGCTTCTTATGTAGTAAGTATGTCTAGCTGGATAGTTTTTGAACTCTTTGTTTCTTTCTTTCTTTCCACCTCCAGTCCCCCCCCCCCATCTTACAGTTATGGTTTTGGAAGTGCTGGGAAGGAGAAATTTCAGATCCCTCCAGATGCAGAGCTGCAGTATGAAGTGAAACTCAAAAGCTTTGAAAAGGTAGGAATGAGATGAAATCCCAAAGAGATTGGGAGGTGGGGGAAAGAAGTGTGAGTGCAGCTTAAACAAGGATGATGGAATCCTTGAACATTGATCTGAAATAGCGATGCCACTCTGGTCAAAGCTGGTAACACCCTGGGAGCTCTTGGCTGAAATTGTTCTTGATGTATCCCTTTCTGTTGCCATCAGCATCTCTCCTGTTCTAGCCCAGATTCCAGCAGCAGTGCAAACTCTGCTTTGCTAAACCGATCTCTACCGTACTGTTAGTGGGAAGCAGCATAGCCACTTGGTCTCTCTAAAAGCTATGTCATTTACTTGAACTGTTTCTGTTTGAGTAGGCTAAGGAGTCTTGGGAAATGAACACAGATGAGAAGCTGGAACAAAGCTGCATTGTGAAGGAGAGAGGCACTCAGTACTTCAAGGTAAACTACAGTGCTCAAGTAATAGTAGCATTTCTTAGTCCATGTCATGAGCTGATGATGATTGCTGCTTCTGTCATTTCAAAGTGGTGTTCATGATATTCTCTGTGATGTTTTAAAGGGAGGACTGGAAGGGAAGGTGTCTTTAAAAAAAAAAAAGCCTCAGAGTTGAAATATCCAAAGAACTAACTCTGCAGGGAGTTAATTCTCTCTGTCAGAGCTCTTTGCTGTTCCAACTTTGCCTTAAACTGAATAGTAGCAAGCTTACAGTATTTAAGTTCCAACTGTGGGATAGCGCTATGAATGAACAACATTTGTTTGGGTGTAGATGCGTGGAGAAGCTGTTTCAAACAATTTGACCAGCTAAAGGCAGACTTTCTTTTGTTATCTTCACGACACAGGAATAATTGACACATTTGAAAATGCCCCACGTTTCTTCTGTATCAGAAGTTAAATGTAAGGTGGGAGTTGAGAGTGAAGTATCAATGCTAGCCTATATATAGGCCAAGCTATATCCCTAGCTTTAGTGGGGGAGCTGGTAGGTATTCCTAAAGATTTTCTGATTCTTCTGTGCAGGAATGGCTTTGAGAAATAGTATGTTTTTGATGATAGAAGTTATTTTATGATCGCTCTGAGGTTTTTTTTCAGATCTATCGCTCAAGGTAAGCAGGAGGAGCAAGAGGGAGATAAAAGTTACTATGGTGAGCTGTGTGATAATTGAACTGCCTTATTTACAGGAGGGGAAATACAAACGGGCAGCATTACAGTATAAGAAGATTGTGTCATGGCTGGAGCATGAATCAGGACTCTCTGATGAGGAGGATGTAAAAGCCAAAAACTTGAGGCTTGCTGCCCACCTTAATCTAGCTATGTGTCATCTCAAGCTGAAGGAATACTCCCAGGCTTTGGAGAACTGCAACAAGGTAGTAAGAGTTTATTTATTCTTAAGCTGCACAAGCAATCTGACAATTTTATCTCTTGCTTTAGTAACTTGAGGAATACCAAGCCATGTGGTGTTTGGTCTTTCTGACCAGCTGGAAGAACAGGTTATTTTCATAATTACTGTCCTTTGGGTATCTCTTACTGACTAGCTGCTACATTGAGAATATTCAGGTATTTAGAAATTAGAAATACTGAGATGTGGTGAAGGCCGTCATATTGGCAAAGTCCCTTAAAGACCTGGAATAGAGCCAGAACTAAATTTTAGACTTGCTGGTTCTCTGTCAAATAGCTTAATATACGTACTTACTTCTGTATTCGACTCACCTTAATCAGTAAGCCCTGACAGGACGCATAAATCTACATCAGAAGGTACAGTTTCTGACAGTCTTTGGTATTCTGACTGTATATTGTATTTTAAAAAGAAAAAATATTATTGAATGTGGTTTTGTTTTGTTTTTGTTTTTTTAATGCAGGCTCTTGAGTTGGATAGCAACAATGAAAAAGGCCTCTTCCGGCGTGGAGAAGCACACTTGGCTGTCAATGACTTTGAGTTGGCCAGGGGAGATTTCCAGAAAGTGATACAGATTTATCCAAGTAACAAAGCTGCCAAAGTGCAACTGGTAACTTGTCAGCAAAAAATACGGGAGCAGCATGAGAAAGAGAAAAAGATGTATGCCAACATGTTCCAAAGGCTTGCAGACAAAGACTTAAAGGTAAGTAACACTACTCCAGGAGACAGCAAGAGGTGGTATCACATGTTAGACAAGGAATAGTGTTTTCGGTATTCAGCTTACTTTTTATTTTTAGTACGGATAAATATAGTCAGGGAACACTCAAGTAGCTTTCTCTGGGGTAAAAGACTGGAAATAGCCAATAGTTGAAATTATTAGGCCATCTTCTTTGAACAAGACAGCTAGTCAGTACCAAGCGTGGCACAGAATGCTTTTACTTACTTCAAGTGACTTTGCCCACAGAGCGGTGTTAAATCAGAGAGCAACTGAAGTGATGAGATGCAAATACAGTAATGTTCAATAACTGGATAAAGTGCCTATTCTACTTGAACTGATCTTCTAAATAACTGTCTGATCTGGTGCCTGAGACCAGGCCCATCTGCTGAGACCTTATGTCTGTCATAATGCAGATGATGCTGAGGACCATCTTGCTTCTCATAGAGATACCAGGATGTAGTCTCCATCTCAAATGTCATAGATTGATTATGAAGTGTCAGAATTCAGACTATCAGAAGATTCTATTGTATGGATGGTTTTCTTACTAAGCTTGCACCAGAATTTTAGTAAATACTAGTTCAGTTAACAGTATCAATATTTGAATACAAGTTATAAGAAGGTTGTACCGGTCAGAATTGCACATACTAAGAAAATTTTGTTTTCCTTAAATCTGATGGTCCAGAAGGACTAGGTAAACCTGTAACTTCCAAGACAAATCTGGGATTTACATCAGATTCCGTTTTTCTCAGTAACATTGGAGAGTGCAGAAGCTTGCATCTGGTGAGGTTACTTTCACAGACTTTGTGTCCACCCTCCTAGAATATGCACGGAGTATCTAAAAAATTGTTGGACATTGGTATGTCACTTTCTGTGGTTAACTGTCAATGAATCCAGGGGCCCACTGCCCTCAGATATGTGTATCCTGACCATTCAGCCATCTCAGATTTTCAGTTGACAATTCCCTATATGAAATGCCTCACAAATCTTTTTTTTTTTTTTTTCTCCTCCCCCTCCCCCAGTCTTTCAAAATGAGATATATCTGAAATCAGTTAATGTCCCAGAGACAATGGGAGACGTTTTCCATTCTTCATCTCTTACTCTGCTAGAGTTGTCATACAGTAAGCATAGGGTAATCGCCTCTGACTGGATGATTGGGTGGGCAAGCTGTTCTGTTTGTGGTTTTTTGGTTGTGGGTTTTGTTGTATTTTTTCCCTCTTAAGAGAGTAGCAGTAATTCTATGGATTTGTTTCTGTTTCTCGTGGAGGAGTGTTAACAAACATGTATACACAGACATTACCCACTGATTCTGCAAGGCCAGTGTCATTGCCCTTGTATTTACATATCTGGCTAAAACAGCCTGATTTCAACAGCCCTTGCTTATTGGAGCTTGGAAGAAAGAATTCTGCCCTTTTAGACATTGTCACGTGTAGCCGTGCAGTACCTTAATTTTTGGTAGGCTTTCATGAAAAATCTCACAAAGATAAAGATAAACTAAACTAGAATTATTTCACTGTTGGGGATCTTCACTTTTGAAATGGCAGGTTTCAGTTGCCAGCTGTGCCTTTTGGCTAGCACAGCTGCTAGGAATTTGGGTTCCCCCACTAGGTGTGGGATACAGCAAGATCTGTTGTTTGGAGAGTAAAAGTGGATTGCTGAAACAAGCTATACTCACTAAAAGTAGCAAAGTGCTGCCTTTATGCTTTTCAAAACGTACACTTCAGCCCTTAAGACAGACAGTTGGTAGTTGTGTTCTTGGCAGAAAGCAGGCTCACAGTCTTTGTATTGCAGACCATTTGGGATACTGCAAAGACATGGCACTTAATTCCAGTTTTCCCATCTATTTCGGATAGAATCAGTTTGTAGAGTCATAGAATCATTTAGCTTGGAAAAGATCAAGTCCAACTGTTAACCTAACACTACCAAGTCTACCACTAAACTACATCCCTAAGTGCCATATCTACGTGTTTTTTAAATAATCTCCTGGGATGGTGATCTAACCACTTCCCTGGGCAGCCTCTTCCAGTGCTTGATAACCCTTTTGGTGAAGATATATTTCCTAATTCTTAATCTAAACAACCCCTGGTGCAACTTGAGGCTGTTTCCTCTTGTCCTGTCACTGAAAGGGGAGAGCAACGCTGACCTTGCTACAACCTCCTTTCAGGTAGCTGTAGAGAGTGATAAGGTCACCCCTTAGCCTCCTTTTCTTCAAACTAGACCCGTTCCCTCAGGGACTTCTCACAGGACTTGTTCTCTGAACCCTTCACCAGCTTCATTGCTCCTCTTTGGATGTGCTCCAGCACCTCAATATCTTTCTTGCAGTGCCAGGCCCAAAACTGAATGCAATATTTGAGGTGTGGCCTCACCAAATCCAAAGGGAGGATTGTTTCTCTAGTCCTGGCCATGCTATTTCTTATACAGGCCAGGTTGCTATTGGCCTGGTTCTTTCTTCTGAATAGTTAAGATGATCTTGGGAATGTGCATGTGTTTACATTGTTTTGTCTCAGAGTCATCTAGGCAGCTTCAAATGGATGAGGTTTATATAAAACCCGAAAATGGATCGGAGGAACTGTAAGCAAAAGGCATTTAACTGCCCGGGTCAGTCCTGGGGACTCTTCTTGCAGGAAACCATGTTTTCCTGCTAATTAATTTATGTTGCCTTACCCTAGCTCCAATAGTTTCTCCATTAGTGGTGGTAGGAGAAGTTCAACAGTTCTGGAGAAGAGTTTGTTTACCAGATGTCTTCTGATTTGCTAAGAAGGTAGCTTGGACTTCTGAAATCCATGACATCTGCATATCTTATTGTCTGCTGAAGTATTGTTGAAGCCACTCTTGGATCAGCAATTCTTTTCATGAATTTGAATAGTTCACATATGTAAAGTAGCAATTTTTAAAGGTCAGGATGTTTATCACCTTATCTTAAGTCCTGGATTGCTAGCTCTTATGGTTTGAGAAAATGCATAACAATATATTGTCATTTAGACAATTATTCTATCACCTGATGATCCCTCCCCACCCGGAAAAGGGAATCAGGGAACTGAAAGAAACACAAGGGTTGAAATATAAATAGATTTATTAATAGACTAAGACTAAATAATTAACAATAACACTAAAGGACCAGTATTAGTCCCGATACTGATATAAGATATGCAAGAATTATACTCAGCCAATTATATCAGTAGGAAGCTGTGCACTCCCAGCAGTGGACAGCTCCTGAGCGCAGTGGCTTCAGGAGGAAGGGAAGGCCTCAGGGCTCCGGCACCAGGGCAAGGAGTTGTCTGGGCCCGCCACCATCAAGGGCGAGAGAGCCACACAGCAAACTTTTCTAATTGATATTGAATGTGACGTTCATGGTATGAAATAATCCCGTTGGCCAGCCTGGGTCAAATGCCCAGGCCTTGCTCCTCCTTGTCCCTGCGCCTGGCAAGGCTCAAAAACACTAAGATCTTGAATCCCACAGAGCCTGGCTAGCTATAGAGTAAATACTTTCACAAATTTAGACACTAGAATCTTCTAGAAGTACAATTTTCCCCAGCATTAGAAGAAAAATTAGTCCTGTGTCTCTCAACCCAGGACACTAGCTAACAGGTTTTCTGTGGAGAGTTTGCTCTCATGTGCTTCACAGAAGGCTGCCAAGGATGAAAGATTGACCTTTGATGCCTAGATGTTTTTTGCCTGTGATTTCTTATGGCAGCTAAGCTGATGTAATGTTTTAGTTTAAACATTCTGTCCCCTTTTCCCCTCCTGTTCCCTTCTCCCAACAGTGCATGCTTACATCCTTGCTTCTTCTTGTCTGGTTCTCCTCTAACCTATAAAGGGTGCTAGGCTGATGCGTGGAATAGCAATTTCACTACACTGTCTTTTAAGATGAGCGGGACAAGACACTTCTACTTCCTTTTACTGTGCTTGAAAATTACTGCAAAGTCAGGATGTGCTGGTTATGTCCTATTGGAAAAACTGACTTCTGGCCCTTAGTACATGGCTCTCTGCTTTCCATGCCTTTTTATGGGGACTGGAAGATACAGCAAGGAAAGGACTTTTAGAGAAACCACATCATCAGATCAAATTTTCTTCCAGCTAAGCTCTTACAGATGACATCCAAGAGACTGTTGTCGAGTTGAAGCCATTCTTTATGAAACTAGCTATACAACAAAGATACTTCTTCCTATCTTGAGTCCAGTTGTGCCTCATACAAGTTCGGGGGGTGGGAGCAAGGTATGGAAATTCCTGAAATTGAATCGCATTGAGATTGAAGCAGGACGAAAGCAGTTCAGTGCAGAAGCTTCCTAAATGAATTTAATTTTGGGGGAGAACACTTCCTTTGAGTATACGGTAAGCGTATGCACGCCACATTACGGATCATAACCACCTAATACCAGTATTACTTCTCAGCCTCCTCTAAACTGCTTCTAGTTTCTTAGATGCAGAAAAAATGCAAAGAAAGCTTGGTTTGTCTTGGGTAGAGGTCCTAATATCTTAATTCAGTCTTGCAGGGAGGTCAGGAATGCTAGTGATAATAATCAAATACCGTGTGCAGTATTGTTAGTAAATGCTAGCAATTTTGTATTAAAAAGAAATATATTTTCTTTGTTTCCCTATTTAGTCAGCTGCTACTCTTCAGACCGGCCACGCTGAAGATGAAGAAATGAAAGATGAGCAGAATGGAGTTGAAGATAAATCGGAAGTTGACACAGAAGCATAAAACCAAACCCTATTCCATTAGTTTTGTAAATGAAAGAATTTCCAGTGAATTAGACCTTTATTTTTCTACCTGGTTGGACAGTGGCTTCAGGGGAGCAGAGGCTGATGCCACCATGCCGCAGTCAGTTACAGCTTTGTATGTCTGTTGAAGAAGCTGAGTGGCAGCATAAATCTAGTTTAATCCTAGGGAGTTTATTTATTCATTCGGCTTCTGTTACTGTTTGGGTTCTGTCTGGATTTACTCTGCTTGGCTTATTTGCACTTTTGCCATTGGTGTTATGTCTCTTTCTGGTTCCGGCTCACTTTAATCCCAGGTTCTGCTTCCGAAATTTAATTTCCTTGATTTCTTTTAACTAATCGGCCTTTTCCATGAGTCCTCACGTGACACTTGAGAACAAATTGGCGCTCCCAGTTCTTCTGCCTTGGCATTGCCCCCTTCCCTCCTGTTCAGTAGGGAGTCCTTTCCATTAAGTGTTGTAACCTTTATTGTATGCCTCCTCTTTACAAATTGCTGAAGATAAAAGACTGTGAAGTCACAGCTGAAGTAATAAAGCTCCAATTAAACTCAAGAAAACAGAACTTTTTGTGGGTTTTTATTGGAATTTGCACAGAATGAAGAGAATTTACTGTCCTTTGGTCGATCGGTATTTTCTCATCCACATAACTATGCAGTAGCCGCAGTATCTGATTATTTTCCTGTGTTGTTCATTCATTGCCATAGAAAATTCCCACAACAATCCATATGTTATTTACTCACATATTTGGAAAAGGAAAAAATATGTTGCTGAAAATTGTACAAGCAGCAAGCCTGTAACCAAGGGCTTACTTTCTGTTTGTATTGCTACCTTCCTCTTCACCCTCTGTGTGGTGAAACTGGACCAGAAGAAAACCCATTTATTTATACCCGAAAGTGACTGGCTTTGAAAAGAAGTGATAAGGGTTTAACGCATCACAAATACTTCTTATTCTTGATGAACTACAATGTTCTGAGTGAGTCTAATGTCTGCTTCTCCACTCTCACAAGAAAGCTGTTACTCGATGATACTGCTTTTTTCTGCTCTATGTTGGGTGTCTTGTTTGGGGGTGGGTGTGCTTTTGGGTTTTGCGTAGCCACGTCCTAAGCTTCAGTGGGGTGGGGGAGATTAATAGGGCAAGAAGCCCAATAAAGCGATGGGTAGGTTGAAGGTTAAGGGGAGTCCTTCAAGAAGGACAGGGAACTGCTGGAGAGGGTACAGCAAAGGGTCACAAAGATGATTAAGGTAATTTCCGCGGCTGGAAGACGTGGACGAGGGCCGGGGCCGGCGAAGGGCCGCGCTCGCTGACGGGCACTGAGAGGAGCGCGGCCCCCCCCGGCCCTCTCTGACGTCATCCCGCACCCCGACGTCGCCCCGCCCCTCCCTGACGTCGCCCCGCCCCGCGCCTCAGCCTGGCGGCGGGTCCGGTGGTGGGAGATCCTCTGCGGGCGACGGCCACGGGATGCGGTCCGTCAGCTACGTGCAGTGCGTGGCTCTCGACTTCGGCGGCAGCCTCTTCCCGCACGCCATCTGCCTGGGGGACGCCGACAATGACACGGTTCGGAGGCGGGGAGCGCAGGGGAAAGTGCGGGCCCGGCCCTGGTACGGGGCTCGGGCGGGCGCCGGGCAGCAGGCCGCGGGAGGTGGCCCTGCCGCAGGCGTTGTGCCGGGCTCCGGATGGGGTGGCCAGATGCAAGGGGGGGCCCGGGTGCAGGCGGGGCGAGGGAAGCCGAGGTGGGCTCCCCGAGGCTGCCCGCAGTCGCTGGCGGAGATGAGCACCGTCAGGGTAAGGGGCGGCAGCCGCAGGTTTTAGGGAAGGAAGCTAAAGCGGAGCGGGGAGAAACGCTGAGAGGGTGGGGTGGCACCAGAGCAGGTTCCTGGAGAAGGGGGTTTCTTCTTCCTTTCAGTGGTTCCCAGTGACAGGACGAGGGGCGATGGGCACAAGCTGAAACATGGGAAGTTCCACTCAAATCTGAGGAAGAACTTCTTTACAGTGAGGGTGGCAGAGCCCTGGAAGAGGCTGCCCAGGGAGGTCGTGGAGTCCCCTTCTCTGGAGATCTTCAAGCCCCACCTGGACGCGGTCCTGAGTGATGTGCTCTGGGCAACCCTGCTTTGGCAGGAGAGTTGGACTAGATGATCTCTAGAAGGTCTCTTCCAACTCTGATTCCAATTCCATGATTCCGTCGTGGGGCTCCTACCCTTGGGGGGGACTTGGCGCTTGATGGACACTTGAGCAGTGACAGAGACAGTTTGGATAATGTGGCCCCCAGAGGTCTCTTGCAAACTGAATGTTTTAGTGGTTCTGGGCTGCAGCTGGTCATCACCATTAGGTGTGCTAGGTGTCCCTGGCACGTGCCCTGGATGATACACGGCTAGTAGAAAGGTTAGCTTTTGGTTTCAAAGTCCGGCACTCTCTTGTCACAGTGGTGGGAATGTGGAGGTGTGAGGAAATGCTTTGCTGGATCTCAAACCAGGTAGAGCCTAGTTTGAACGTCTCTTGTCTCTGATGGATGGATGTGCATCGAGAATGTTGCTGTCAGCCCCACAAATGGTTGTTTCTGATGGGTCTGAGTTGCCTGTAACTAGGAAGAGGTTAGCTTAACAAGGTATATGTAAACTGCCCCTTATTCTCAGCAGTCAAATTGTATTACAGCCCTGTCCTGCTATCCTGAAAAATGTCATGGCTAGCAGTGAGGTGGAAAAGAAATCAAGTTTTCCCATAAGAAGTTGTGTTACGTGGGGTAATGTGTGCAGGGAGTTATGAAATGCTCACAATTTAAATACACAGAGGCATGATGCAGAAGATGGAATAGTAGGAGTAGGGTTATCAGGCAGGGTGGTTGGTGATTTTTGGCAGTCTTCTTTAAAGATATAATCACCATTCTAAAAGACCTTTATCAGCGAGACTGAACGTCCTGTGTAAATCCGTTATAAGTGTTCTTGCAGCCTCTTTCTGGCTGATTACATTTTCTTTAGTGCCATCATCTTTCTCGGGTGATTCAAGAAGTCAAGTCAATCTAGATTGAAAGGTGGATGATGGCGTGGTGATGATGGTTATTAAAACAGGCGGTGACAAAACTCAGAATGGCTAGAGAAGCAGTGTATAATAGAATGTTGCTCTAAAAAGCTCTTCTCCAGCTCTTTCATCTGTGAGAATAAAATCGGGGCTTTTATTTTTTTTTCTGCACCTTCTCTATTGATTCGGGGCTGTCTCTTTAACTTTTGTCTTGCTTTGCTCTTTCTTCCCGCAGAGTGATCTCTTTAGATATGATTTCTGTAATTATTGCTGCGTGGGGATACTGTTACTGTCATTGTGAATTTCTTCTTAGTAACCCAGTTCTCTCCTACAGCTGAACGAGCTAGTGGTGGGAGACACCAATGGGAAGCTCTGTGTTTACAAGAATGATGACAGCAAACCCTGGGCTGTGCGATCTTGCCAAGGAATGGTCAGTTCTTGACAAAATTATTTAAATGGTTAGGCCTTTAGGTCCACTTCCTAGGAGCATGTAGGCTGTTCAGGCTTCAAGAGAGGGTTTATGAGGGAGGAGGGGGTAGGGCAGAGGCTTATCCCAAAGTGCTGTTTTGAGTTGCCTTCTCTCACGTATGGCCTTCTTTTCTCTTGCAGCTCACCTGTGTTGGCGTGGGAGATGTATGCAATAAAGGAAAGGTGAGAGCAGCCAAACTCTTCCCAGCGGTGTCTGTAAAGCACATGGGAGGTGCTTAGGAGATGAGGGTCATATCATATCCTGAGTGTGGAGAAGGACAGGTGCTTTCTGTCCAGAATCTGCACTTGCTCATACAGTTTTAGCACTACTGTTTTAAAACTGTTCTTCTGTTTACATATAACCTGTGACTGTGAGCCATATGCAGGTTTTTGTGAGCCAGGAAACCCATCCTATCTTCAGAACTCACCATTGATTTGTATGCCCCCCTCTGTGAGTGCCACAGGGCTTTGGTGGTTTGAGGGTTGCTCCTTTTCCTCAGTGGCTTTTGCCCTGCTGTGGGCCATGGCCCTTATGCCACTTGCCTGTGTAGCATTTAAGGTCATCTAAACAAGACTGAGCCATGGAATAGTCTAGATTCCCAAGCAAATTCCGCTGGGTTTAATATGACTCTTTTTGCTGGATTGCTATTTCTGGGGGTTAAACTGGTCCAAAAGTTCCAGTAGTACCTGAGTAGTTCGTATGCTGGCCAAAAACCTTCTCCTTTTCCCTCTGTAGGGATCTTGATGGATCTACCCTCATATCTTCCCTCATCCTGCTGTGGGACAGCTTCTGCAGTTTGTAAAATGGGAAAAATCAAATTATTATTTTTTCTTCCTTCTTAGAATCTTGTGGTGGCAGTGAGTGCAGAAGGCTGGTTTCATCTTTTTGACCTGACTTCTCCAGCTTCAAAACACCCAGATGCTTCAGGCCACCATGAGTTGGCAGCAGCAGAAGAGCAGAAGCCAGTGTTCAAGCAGCACATTCCTGCCAACACCAAAGTCATGCTGATCAGTGACATTGGTGAGCTGGTGTGGGAGTGCGGGGTGAGGGAGTTTGTGAGTATGAAGTGGAGGGGTTGGACAGAGAGAGAGAGAAAGTGCATGGGACTCAGAAGGAAATTACTGTTTTGCTGAAACAGGTGCTCTAATAAGCAAACCACAGCCAAGTCATGGAGGAGAGAAGCAACAACTTGAGGAATTTTCCTGAAGTGCAAGTTCTCATTACAGGGTTGGGATCCTCAGGGATGCTACCTGATGGAAACCAGGGGGTGGGTTTTCTGAATGCTGAGAGTATTTGGGCTGTGAAAGGCTGAGAGAGCCTATTGGTCTCCTTTTGTTTCCTGCAGATGGAGATGGGAAGTGTGAGTTGGTGGTGGGTTACACCGACAGGGTGGTACGTGCCTTCCGCTGGGAGGACTCAGAGAATTCAGACCATGTCTCCGGACAGCTGCTCCTGCTGAAGAAATGGCTGCTGGAAGGTCAGGTAAGGAAACAATTTGCTCAGAGCAGAAGTTCTTCAAAAAGTGGCTCTCCCAAGGGAAGTAGCATAAAATCTCAGTCCTATTAACAAAGGAATTGTCACGTTGATGGCTTGAAAGGAGATTTGCCAGTGGTTGTTCTGCAGAAGCAGTCAGTTGCTCTCACTCAACCAGAGAGCGTTAGTGGAAAATACTAGTGTGTTCTTAAGTGCCTTTTAGTAGGGAAACATGACATTTCACTTCTATCTGAATTTGTTCAGTTTCTGTTCAGCTCTGCGAGAAGATCTGCTGTAGTTTAAGTTTAGGTACAGTGAACCTTTCTGAGGTGTTTAAAGTCCTCGTTTTGACTCTGTGTTTTTCCTTGGCCAGTATAGGTGGACAGCCTCTCTGTGAACCCAGGCCCCGATGGCTCACCGGAGTTGATGGTGTCTCAGCCAGGCTGTGGTTACGCCATTCTGCTGTGCACCTGGGACTCTGAGCAGCCGGCCACGACAGAGGGAAGAGACAACTCTGCCCCAAGCAGGTGAAGAGCATTACTGCGTGGGAGAAATCAGGAGATTCAGCTGTAGATGCCCTCACAAGGGGGCACCACCACACCACCTTTTGGGCGAGGGGGGAGGTGTTTTTCATTTGTCCTTGCTTCAGTGACCTCCTGTGCTGCTGGGAGTTCATGACTTAAGCCCACCTGCATCCAAGCTTTTGTGATCACTCTTCCTGTCTCTATCACAAAGATGAATACTCCTTTCATTGTGTTCCATCCTGTTCTTCTTGGGTTGGCCAAAGAGAGTGGCAAAACCAGCTTGCTGCTGGGGGAGGGGGCAGTACTGGGGGCTAAGGCAGGGAAATGAGCAACCTGGATTTACAGAAAAGGAGTGTAGGCAGTCTGGTGACCTGTCTAACAGTGGAAAGGGTAGCAACTGAAAGGTTGGGCCAAGTCCAGTTAGTCTGAAGCCCAGGATGATACTTTGGGTTCATTTCACTCCTTTCTTCCAGGTGAGGTAATTGGAGGTTTTTCCTAATGAGGCCCCTGGCAGCCAGTGCTGTAAATCACAACCAGAGCAATCAGGGTGAGCAGTGAGGTTATTGTCCTTGGTGCCGGAGGGACCCTTGTGGGGAATTTGTGTGCTTCTGTGGTGTTCTGCAGACACAGAAAACTGCAGCAGGAGGGGAGCTAGGCAAGTCTTCTTGATGTCTTGGAGACCTTAGTGGAATGGTACCCTGCTAGCCAGAAGGCAGACCCTGTCATCATCTCTGACCAAGCTGTTCGACCTGAGGCAGGCACTTGCTGAGTGAAAATCAGCCAGGCTTATGTGACAGTAAAAGAAAAAAAAAGACAATTTTAATTATTATTAGAATGCATTTTTTACAGACTTTTTTTCTTTCTTTGTTTTCATTTAAGCTCTTTCCAGTTTTCTGGTGCATCAGATTGTCTTGGTTTCTGTTTGTTTGTTATTTGTTTGTTTGTTTTTAAACATTGGTGAGTTCCTTTCATATCTGGGGGGGCATGCATTCTTTGCCTTGGTCTTTACCATTAAAGGGCAAACCTATGCACAAACTCAGTCTCTGGATTTGTAGAGCTTTGTAGTACAATGCTCTTGAGATTGTTCTGGCACAGTCCCTGGCGTGGTTCTCTGACCTTTCCCTGTTGTCTGTCTCTCTTTTCCCTAGTGAAGTCCCTATTCGAGATGTTATTCTACACCAAACATCTGGACGGATTCACAACAAGAATGTTTCTACTCATCTAATTGGTAGCATTGGCCGAGGTAAGAGATTAAGAGCTGGAGGTCTCTGGCCCAACATTTGCTCCTGATAATTTCTCAATATGAAATCTGATTTCCCATGGTTGAAAAATAACAGTGGGAGGCAGCTGCAAGAACAGAGGGAACTGGGCTTCTGTTAGCCAGCTCCCAAAATAAAGACAGACAGCTGGAAATTTGAATTTGAACTTTTTATAGCCTTCGTCCTTCCCTAGGGTGCTCTTAGTGTTCAGCTGGGACAGCAGTTTCTCTGCAGCCTCCACTGGCCTGCATTTAGTCAACCTGAATCGCTGTCATGCCTTGCTCCATGCCGTTGATGTTTGCTTTTCCATGGCTGCAGTTTATGCTCTCTTCTTATTCCCTGGGTGCATATCTTCTTTTCCACAGCCTCATCTTTATGCTTTTGTGCTTTTCAGCATTTGGTTCCCAGTACCTGACAGCTATATCCTTCCCTTCCTTCACCTATGCAGTCCCAACCCCTTCAGAGCTGCTTCTGTATTTCATTTCTATTACTGTCCTCTGTCATCTTCTAATGTCTTCTGTTGTATCTAAACTCTCCACAGCTACTGACTCCTCTTAGCCTTGACACACTGCTGTTGTGTCCAGATTTTTCTCACACGCTGCCGCTACTTCCCTTGTCTGACTGCTTTGTGCTCTTGACCTGTCCCTGGTGCACCTGCTGATTGATGTTTTGGTACCTATGGAAAATAAGCAGCTTTTACTCCCTCTTGGAACATGTGGGCATAATACAAGGTGGCAGAAAATTCTCAACGCAGATCACTTTCTCTTGTCTGTAGCTGGCTGGAATCCAGCTGCATTTGCTCTGTGCAAGTATTAGCCTCTGCAGTGCTTCTGAGAAGAACTTAGACTGTTCAATGTAATTAGAGCTGGTGGAGAAGAGCAATCCACTGAAATCCCTCCTCTTCCCCTTCTCCAGAGTACCCCTCCTCCCCAGTTCCTAAGCTTGTCGTGTTTTCAGCATTTTGGATGCTGGTATGAGCAATATGGTCAACAGAGCATGTAATCAATTATTTCACTGGATACAAAACCTTGCATTTAATGAGAGGTGTCTGTGAAAAATGAAGGCACACAGAACAAAGGATGAAGAGAGTCCACTGATGCTGGACCATCGGTAATGAAACAGCTGAACAGTGCCATGCTGACCAGTTTATAATAAGGTCACAGCAGATCTTTTGGATCAGAGCCTGTCTGGATGACTCGTTTGCTTTAGGCTGGTCTGTGGAAGTAGTGGGGTCTGTGTCTTGGGGGCACGCAGGGGGTTGTAGCTTGGAGCTGTCTATGGACAGTGGAGTTAAGGTTGCAGTATTAGGTTCATTCTGGTGATGCAATCCACTAAAATCAGAACTGCCGTGAGCCTGCAGGGGCATATGTGGTACAGACAGGCTCCTAGGAACAGCCAGCAGGGCCAGATATGCCTGCCCATCAGGGCAAACTAAAGGTCTTGGGTTTTGAGATGCCAGGGCTCTACAATTAAAAGCCAGCATGAAGTATGATTGGTTGTAAGACTCTGCAGATACCTGATAAGCAAAAAAGGAGGCAGGCTAGATCAGCTTGGTTTAGATCTTTCTTTTTTCTTTTTTTCTTTTTTTTTTTTTTCAGGAGAGGGAGGGGACAATATTTGTAAAACAGCATCAACTCCTTTAATTCTTTTCTGCACTTACAGGCTGCACCAGTGAGAATAGTGGCTCAGGTCTCTTTGCCCTCTGTACTCTGGATGGTAAGTCCTACCACAGTCCTGGAAGAAAAGCCTTTGGGCAGACCAAAGCCTGTCACTGATTCAAAATGGGGAACCAGGGGCTTGGTGCTTTAGGGTTTGAAGGAACAGGAAGCTGGGCTTCAGAAGTTCTTCCTGGGTCAGGCAAGAGATTTGACTCGGACTTCTGCGGACATAAGAAGGCATGAAAGCTAAGACAGGAGCCAAGGTAAGAGTTGTCCCTGTGAGCAAGTTCTCCATAAACCGGGTGTGTGATAACATGCCTGTCTCTGAAGATATGATGAAACACATTAAAGCTGAGCTTGTCTTTTTGTTCCTTACTGAATTGGGTCTAATATTGCACAGGCTTGGTCTCTCCAGGAAACCTGTTGTGTTTTCTATCTGTTACTAATAGGTGCCTTTCTCTCTCCTTTAGCACAGTCTATTCACCTATGGATTTTGAAGCATTTTACAAATGCTAATCGCTTACGTTGTCCTGTGGCCTATGGGTGTAGAAGTATTAAAGCTGTGCTGCAGCGAGCCACTGGGAAAACAAAGAGGCTGGGTCATTGGCCCAAAGGCACACTGAAAGCTTGAGATGGAGAGACTAGAGCTTTCATCTGCTGA
The DNA here is from genome assembly GCA_025769975.1 of Gallinago jamesoni. Classification (NCBI taxonomy): domain Eukaryota; kingdom Metazoa; phylum Chordata; class Aves; order Charadriiformes; family Scolopacidae; genus Gallinago; species Gallinago jamesoni. Next base: position 73,026,957 of record JAOQGH010000001.1, on the reverse strand, counting down.
CTCCTAAGTTGCCTGCTTACCCAATAGCCAAACAACTGTTTGAGATGGCAGTTCAACAAGTGCCATTCATTAGACAGGAGATTGTAAACCACAGCAGAAATGTGTCCTTGTACTTGAAGGGACTTGGGTTGTTTTCAAGAGCAGTAAAGGAAATGGGTGTTGGAACTTGAATGTTAGTAGGGAGGAGCTGGTCTTACACAGGCCTGGAGTCAGGTTCTTTTGCTGTGCCCCTGACTGATAGGACAGGTTCCAACAGGAGTGAATCTAATGAGCTGAATGCTGGGTTTCTGTCCAAAACCCAACGGTGTGGAGACAAGACACTGTGCATCTCTTCCCAGACAGGCAGCCTGGCATTTTTGGGCCAAATGTCCACCTGCCCAATGATGTCCTGCTAGGGAATTTCAGATTATTCTTTGTGTCTGAGCTCTGAAGCTTCTGCATCTGACAAGGCTTCCTGCCTCTCTGTATTTTACTCAGCCTTACCGAGGCACAGATTCGTGTTCCAGTCTCTCACAGCCACTCTCCCACCCCAGCACTATCACAGTATTTGAGACCCTGTTTTGGGCAGTTTTCCTCTTGTCTTAGAGCACAATCTGATTAGCAGGGCTGTCACTTTTCCTTTCTCTTTCCAGTTACTGATGACAAGATAACGGATTGCTGTCTTTCCCAGAACTGAGACTGTGTTATTATCAATTTATTATCAATCACAGCCTGTACACTGGGCCCAACCCTCTGCCTGCAGACCTTAAGTGTTGAAGGAGTGTGCAGGGCCCAGCGTTAGCAAACATCTTGCTCCCTTTTTATATTTCCAAGGCAAACTTCATTGTGTTGTTTTGTTTTTTTTCCCTCCAGGGACATTGAAACTCATGGAGGGAGCAGACAAACTGCTCTGGTCTGTGCAGGTTGATCACCAGCTGTTTGCTCTGGAAAAGCTGGATGTTACTGTGAGTGTCTATGGAAAGGGCTGGGAGGGATGAAGACAAAAAACTCAACATGGCTTTGTGTCTGTGAATTTAGGAAGGGCAGAGGGAGTATGACTCAGCTGAAGAAGGCTGGGATTTTGTCAGGATGACACAGAGTGCTCTGTGTCAGTGCATTCTGCACTCGTGTCAGTCTGTCCGCCTGCAAGTGGTTGAGCTGTGTCTGCCTGTTTGACCTAGTGAGCCCAGCTTCCTGCTGTGAACTTTTTCTTCACCCAGCTATTCTTTTATCTTATTGCAAAGTTGAATGGTTTTGTACACTGCTAGTACCCCAATTGCCTACAATTTCTTATGATATATAAGGATTACAATAGAGAGAGGTGGTCTCCAAGTGCAAAATGTCTGGACAAGACATCCAAAAGTGACATCAAAACACTAGATACTAGTGTTTTGTCTCTGAATAAGCAAGAAAGAATCCTGACAGCCTCTGGGAGTAGTTGATGTGTGTGCTAATATGCAGTCTTATGGTTCCTGCAGGGCAATGGGCATGAGGAGGTGATTGCCTGTGCGTGGGATGGTCAGACGTACATCATCGACCATGATCGGACTGTTGCCAGATTTCAAGCAGATGAGAATGTCAGTGCGTTCTGTGCAGGTGGGGAGCCTGACTGCAGATCCAGCTCTTGCAGCATTTTTCCCTCAAAACTACTACTGCCCTCTGGGAGGCCTGGAATCCTTTGTCCATCTGCAGTAGGGAATTATTTCCACGTGTGTATAGTGCAGAAGGCCCAGCTAGTCTTTCCTCTGATGGCATCTGGGAAAGTAGGGGTGAGAGGAGGTGATCCTGAGGTTTGTCTCTGATGGTTTGGGGTTTTTTTGAGGGGAGTGCTACAGTCGTCTCTTGTCTTTTCCACTGCTTTTTTAATTTGTAGACACTTAAGTTGTTCTCAAGCAGAGATAAGGAGCCCCGCAGAACCAGCCCAAGCCTTGTCTTTGCGCAGTCCCCTCTCTCAGACCTGCTGGAAGCAGCTTGCAAATCTCCAAGCTCCATGCATTAACAATAGTTTAGAGACACATTTTTGGATTGTCTCAAAGGGAATTCATATACCCAAGTCCATGTCTGTGTCCCTTGCCCTGGGTGCTTGCTGCTTTTCTGCTAGCAGCTCTTGTACTCCTGAGAAGTTACGCATTTGCTTTCTCTGTCCATTTGGAAGTAGTAAGATCTCCACACTTTGCTTTCTGCAGGCCTCTATGCGTGCAAAGGAGGAAGCAACAGCCCCTGCCTGGTTTATGTCAGCTTCAATCAAAAGATCTACATCTACTGGGATGTGCAGCTGGAGAGAATGGAGTCCACCAACCTGTTGAAAATCCTGGATTGTGACCCAGAGTTTGGAAGTCTCCTGCAGCAGCTGGGTGTGGGTGAGTGCAGAAAGGGTGAAGTATGTACAGGAGAAAAGAGAGGAAGGGCTGCTGGCAGGTGACATGCTGGGTACTAGAGTTCCAGGTCCTTCTTCAGGAAGAGGGGCTTTCATACTGCTTGTTGAGAATCCCTAACAACTCTCTTCATCTCTTTTTCCATAGAAAGAAGCGATGTTTCTGCTGTCAAAGATCTGATTCACAAAACACTGTATTTTCCTGAGGAACAGCAGCAGCCAAGCAGCTCCTTTCAGTGTCAGGACCCTGCTGGAACAGACTCTTCTGGCCACTGCACTGCCATGCAGGATCCCTTATAACAAGACACATGAAGGTTAACATCTTTTCTATCAGCACAGACTCTTCTCCAACTGGAATTGGGCACCTAATGAAGATGAGGCTATTGTTTTCCCGTCTCTGTCAAAGGTTCCAGACAGCAAAGGGTATAGAGGCAGGGTTCTGTGGAGAGATGTGCTTGGCTGTAGGCTTGAATGAAGGTGGTGGATTGATTTGCTTTTAGCTGAGGAAGCTGCCAGAGCAGCAAGAGTCCAGAGTCCTGCTGGACTTCCTGCCTGCCTTCCATTACCAGTTTCCATGTTCTCTGCTAGCTAAAGCGTTTTATGGGTGACCGTGAAGGAGCATTGAGGATGTAGATGGAGAAAATAGCTGAGCTCAGTCTCTGGTTTGGCCTGTTCTTAAAACTGCTCTAGTGATTACCTGTGAGATCTTAGCAGGATCGCAGTGCAGGAACTGCAGGTAGAGGAATTGAGTTAAGGAGCAGACAAAGGCCTTCTCTTCCATTTGGGTGTGTTTTTAAGGTAGACTTTTGTTTGCCTTTGCTCTGCTACTGCTCTTCTACTGAGCAGTTTCTCACAAACCACCTAATGTTCTGAGGAGCTGGAGACATGTGAGAACCACTACAACTTCTACTAATAAGTGTTGAGAAGTAACAGCTGCAAGTAAACCCCAGCTGTACTCGAGAACATTGGTTGTCTCCATCTTCTTGGGCAGGGTGATCCCAGAGGTGGCTGTGACTTAGCAGACAAAGCAGCTGTGAACTGGGCAATAAGAGGAATCTGCCTTAACTGTGGATCTGTGGTGCTGTGGGAGCTTGGCTATTCCATAATAAGCAGTGGAAATGCCACACTTCCTTTTTGTTGAGGAGAGTCCCCTGCTATTTTCAGTCCTGCCCAACTGAAAGAGGTGGCCTGGAGGTGTGATGTTCCACTTGCTGATATGCAGAGTCTGGGAAAGGGCATTGCTCCTCCAGGCTGCTCGTATGCCAAGGCCCATGCAGAAACGTTTCCACGTGCTGCTTTTCCCCATCTCAATTTGCCCTTGCCTGACGTAGCTTATTAGGGCAGGACCAGCAGGCTCACCTGCTGGTTTGCATCTGTTGTCTTCTCTGAGTTGTGTCCAATTTTATTGGACACGTATAACGGGTGAGGCTGTTCCTTCATCCTTATGGCAGCCTGAGTCAGAGCAAATGTAATTTAGTGATGTCTCTTTAGCAAATGGCAACACTTAAAGATCTTGCAGGCTGTTGAAGACCTGCTGTTGTATGCTCTGCGAAACATCCAAGGGCAGCCCTAACTGGGAGAAGGAACTTTGTATAGAGGAAAGGAGTCCTTTTGCCCTCGGATCAAAAGGACTGTTGTTGAAGTTGTGGTACAAGGGCAGGATTTTTATATAATGAGCCCAAGTTTTGCTTTGAAATTTCCATCCATTGATTTATATAAGCTTTATAGAGGAGACAGCTTCTGTCCTCTGTGTTTGATAGCTCTGAAAGCTGACGTGGAGCAGTGAAATGGTATGACCTGTTCTCCATCAGTTAGTTTGCTTTTCGGACCACTCTAACTACAGTGGAAGTCTCTCCATTTTAATGACCTCACTGAGAAGTGTTTTTAAGTGTTGTTCTGTCATATTAAGTACTTGTGTACAATTGGACCCTTCAAGCAGGAGCTCATAGTAGTGATTTAGTGACAGTGGTGTTCAGAGCAGCAGGGTTTTGAGTTTTGTCAGCTGTGGAGAGCTGACAGTGTAGGGACCATGGGCTAAAGCAAGGAGTTGTCTTGAAGCTTGTCAGCTCTGGACTGTAACCTCAAGAAATTGTCAGCTCTCATGATGCTGAGAGGTACAGCCACCCATCCCGGTGGGCAATCACTGCTGCTTCTGGCATATTAGTCAGTGGGACCCTTGCATCAGTTGGACCAGGCTGAGCTAATCTGGTCATCTTGGTCTTGTGGGCTGTTGCAGTGCTGCTCTATTGTAATTCCTTCTGAAGTCCTAACAGCCTTGTCTGCACTCGTAACAGAGAACAACTCAATGCTGCGTGTCCATGCCAAATATAAACCTTTATTAGCAACACGAGCGCTAAGGAGGATACAGATGGTTGAATGACTGAAACTGTTTTATGCAAACCAAGTTTTGCTGTACGGGTCAAATTGATTCACTATTGGACTGTTAATTGCTGATAAGAAACAGGAAAGGGTTAGTGCGGGAGAGATGACTTTTTCCTAAGAACTGTCTTTAAAAGAAAATGGGGCAAAACCAACGTAAATGTTGAGAGGGCAACCTGTACAACCCAGCCCTCTTCTCTTGCTGGCCTGAGGACAACATTGCTGTGCAAGCGCAGGTGTGCTGCATTGCGGAAAGCAGAGGTGACAATATACAAATGCTACACATCATCCATTGTTCAAAACTTTTCTGCTCTTAAAACCATTTCAGGAGAAAAATACTAATGCTTGAGGGTTTCTCTGGTCAGTTTCATATTGCTTACAGCAGGTAATAACTTGCAGATACGTTTTGCTCCTGTGCCCCTTGTGCACAAAGGGAAATGAAAACTGTCTACAGACTAATTAATTGGAACTTACGTACCATTCCTTGGCCAAAAGATGAGTTTCCTTCTCTTTTGATGCCCTGAACTCCTAAGTGACAATTAATAGACTGGCTACAGTCAATACTTCCTGAAGTCAATGCTTCAGGCTATTTCCACTGGCAATAATTCTCTGTGAAGAATAAGAGAATTATTACCTCTAATAAGAGAAGGAGCTATTTAGGCTCAGTCTGTTGACTGGTGGAGTTACGTTGTAGTTTCGTTGTAACTCACTGCCTGTTTGTCACTCACTGCCAGCCAACACAAGCCACAGAGCTGGAATTTGGAGTTGTTCCTTCCCACACAGCAGAAAATGTTGTTTGCTGCATCCTACTCAGTAGCAGGTTGGCATACCCACTGGTGCCAGGAAGCTTTTTGACAGGGCAGGAATTGCAAGACACATTTGTATGTCCCACTGCCAGCACCCAGCAAGTGAGGAGTCCGGCAGCATTCTCAGACTCGGGGGGGCATTTGCAGATGAGTCATGGCTTTGGCTGTAACATTCAATTTGTTAGCAAGAAAATAAAGGGGCTTTATTTTCTTGAGATATAATGAACCTGCTGGCTGTCACTGCTCTCGTTTTTATGATCTCTTTGCTGAATGCAGTCAGAGAGGTATATCCAGTCATTTGCCAGGGGAGTCTCTTGAAAGGACTGTGCAAACACGTAGGTGGCTCAGTGGTCTTTGGTTCCGTAACTCACCTGCTAGTAGTGAAAGAAGGAGCAGGCCCCTGGGAATATGAATGGCTGTAGCTCCTGTTCTGTTCAAAATCAAGTGACCCCAAGCTCCTGGAAATCATCCCAATTGTGGCTTTGGCAAAATGCTGGTTCTTGGGGTAGGTTTCTCTCTCGCACATAGGCCTTGGATGGGGTCTCAGAAATCCATCTCCCCACCCGCAGACAAGTTCAGCTGTATGTATCTCACACATGTGCTTCTCTGTTCCAAGGACTTGCTGTGACAGACACTTCCCTGCAGATTATTTCACGACTGCTGTATTCACTCCCCTGGAAAGTAGCCCTGCTAGGAGCTGACCACCAAGGTGGTTCAGAGAGATTATCCATAAAATAATAACATTCCATTGTCTGTATTGAAGGGATGGTCCTCATTATGTGGAAGTCAGTGTTGGACACAGAGGATGTGCCTATGTCAAGGCTCCAAGGTCACGGTTTGTACTAAATTCCTACTTTCCATATGAAAGCATTAGCATTTTTTGATTTACTGTGGAAAGGACCTTTAGATAGCTCCTTCTTTCCTCTTGTCCCCAAAAAGACTGGAATTGGGGTAGGGAAGTGTATTTATATAATAGGCTTTTACAAAAGAAACTACAATTGAGGCAGTCTTCAGCCTTGCCAGCCTGTTAAAAATTACTGGGCTCCTTAACTTAGGAAGACTTTTAAAAATTACCATGTTTGTAGATGGTTTGTATGGGATGTTGTAAGTCCTGTTATATAATCACATCTTTTAAAGCTAAGATTTCTGTCTTTCACAATGGAAGCTGGGATTCTCATGTAATGACATAAAAATGCTGGTCTTTGAAGAAAACACCAATTTGGGCAAGAAGTCAGAATACATGTGTTAAGGTCAGTAACAACATGTCATTTAATGTCAAGGAACTTTGGGAGATGGAAACCCCCAAGGAGTTTTGTATGATGATGAGGAAACCAGGTACTGACACTGTAGGATGTGACTGTGATTTAGGGAATGAGTTGGTGAAGTGTCAGCCATGGTGTTATGGCCTGCGCTTCTCACTTAGTCATACAATGCCCATAATTTTGGGCATTTCAATACAAGGGAGATCTTGAGATGCTGGAGTGAGGGCAGAGGAGGGCAATGAAGCTGGTGAAGGGCCTGGACAATAAATCTTATGAAGAGCGGTGGAAGGAGCTGGGACTGTTTAGTTTGAGGAAGAGGAGGCTGAGGGGAGACCTCATCACTCTCTACAACTACTTGAAAG
>JAOQGH010000001.1:73007763-73019695 GCA_025769975.1 Gallinago jamesoni | reverse complement strand
GGTTGAGTCACCATCCCTGAATGTGTTTAAGAGTCATTTAGATGTGGTGTTGGGGGATATGGTGTAGGGGAGAACTTCGTAGAGTAGGGTTGATGGTTGGACTCGACGATCCCAAGGGTCTTTTCCAACCTGAATGATTCTGTGATTCTATTTTTTTTTTTTTTTCCTGTAAGCTCCACCTGCAACAAAGCTTGATGGGGAGGTTCTAGGATAACTGTTGGCAACAGCTTCCTCAGTGTCTGGGTGGAAGAGAACTTTGCTGTGTGGATTTGCATGTTCAACTGACACGGACAAGAGGAAAGTGCAAAGCATGTTTTCTGCTCTGGAGCTGCTTTCACAGCTGAAGAGAAAAGCTCTCACATGCTAATTTAGTGCTTGCTTGGAAACATCCTCTCTGTGCCTGCTAAGTGGCCCAGTCTATGTTCATACGTGCTAGTATATATATAATTAATATCATTGTTAGGAACATAGAGGAAAGGCTGGCAAGATGGTGGCACAATGTGAGAGAGTATTAGCAAGTAGGGTACAGGAAAGTGTTAAAAGAATTATCTAAGAAGGCAAAAATTCCTTTTGGAAGAAGCAAATTTTTCACTTACCAGTGTGGAAGAAGGAATTATTTGCTTGGGGGAAGTAAGGAGCATGCAAAGAATGGTTCATTATGCCAAGGAGGGACAGAATGGGCTGGTGATGTTCGCCTGCTGTAGCACATTAATTTGCAGAGGAACCTGAGCTCCTGGTGATTTGAGGAATGAGGTGTGAATCACAGACAGGCTTCAGAAGGACTGGGGGATGTTCTGAGGGTGAGAAAAAGCAGAGTTATCCTGAGACTAACGTTTATGAAGCACCCAGTGAATTCTAACGGCAGCTAGTGTGCAAGAATCTGCAGGGCTGTTCAGTGACAGGCACTAGTCAAAATAGAATTGTCAACTCAAAGCCATGCCAATTTTATGTAGGATCCCATCCAGCACCCTTTAAATCATTGGAAAGATTCCCGTTGGCTTCAGTCTGAGTTTGGGAAGACTTCTACTCACCTACACCCTCATGCTCACCAGAGCAGAGTTAAACCAAGTACCACGAAGATTCCAGCTGACATACGTGATGGTTTAGTACAAATCTAAACTGTCATTTAAGATCCCCAGGTTTGAGAACCCAGTCAGACTTGCAAGTGATACGAATCCAGGAGGAATTACTGGTACTTTGGAGGACAGGCTCATCGAGTAGACATTGGTCCTAATGTAAAAGAGAGACCTGTTGGTGCCATTCAGGAGATTCATGGAAAGTAGTTCATGCAGCCAGAAATAATCAGATGCACAAGTAGAAGAATGGCAGAGATGCCAAGGAACAGATCGAGAGCTGCAAGATACGATGAGTAGCAATAAAAGCCACTAGCCTGATGTGGCTTGTAGGAGGAGCAGTCGCCAGTCACACCAATTACCACTGGTAAGTGCATCACAAATCATAGCAGCCAGGCTGTAACTCCGCTGTCCTCAGCGTGTTAAACTACAGAATACAGCATCTGATTTAGGACAGAACTAACAGAAGAAAGCAAAAATGCATACGCAAGTTCTTGGAGAAGCATGACAGAAACAATGAGCAGTTTGCTAAAAAAGGAAGGGGGCAAGTGGTGTTTAATCCAGGAAGACTGGCAAAATGGGGATGTCGTGACATTCTAGGGGCGGACAAAGGGGACATTGTGCAGAGTTTGGATAGTGAATTAGTAATCACGAGGCATGGAACAAGACCTGATCTGGTGCATCTTTCCTACAGCTAGTAAATAATAGACTATATATTTATCATACAGCTATACTCTGTTAAAAAACTAAAAAAAAAATTAAATTAAAAAATTTTAAAACCCTAACAGTTAAGTAACTTAAGAATCACCTTCACAGTTCTCTGACCTGAGCTGATACTGCAAGGAAGTCTAGTTCTTGTTTCATGCAGGAGTAGTGAAGCTGATGGGCTGTGAGATGATGGGACTTAAGGCTGATGGTGTGTCTGTGTCCAATCACTAGATTTCAAGTTGAAAGAAAGGAGCTCACAGAGCAGAAGACTCGGGGTTGTGTAATTCATTGCAGCATTTAAACTGAGGCCTGGTCAGAAGATCAAGGTGTGCAAGTCTTGGTTACTACTATAACACCAAGGGATGATAAGCATTGCTATTTATATAATATAGCTTAGTAGCCAAGGATGCAGTGGCAAAGCCCAAGCCCCTCTGGCTGTCCACTCTATTCCAGGCATCCACACTCAGCATTTCTTCAAATGTTTCTTAGAACTTAGGAACTCTGAAAGCGTTCTTGCTGCAAGGTTTTTCCAAGAAAATACTTTTGCTCTGAGCCAGCAAATAATAACAAAATCTGGCTTCCCAGAGTACTGATGAGGGGACTGGCCACAGAGTGGAGTCCGCCCACATTGAGGCAAAGAGAAGTGAAACATTCATGGCAATCTTTGGAGGCTTTTGGAGAAAGCGCTGTCCTTCTGTCCACAGAACAACTTGAGGTTGTTCACCAAGACTCTCTTTGTCTCACGAACAGAGGGCGTTGTAAAAATAAAATTAAAAGGATAGAGTGAATTCAGTACAGAAGCAGAAATTGAAGTGACTAGAGACATAGAAAAAAGAACAAAATGGCCACTGGGTGCATGGGGACAAGCAAAAGGGTCCACTAAAAGGAAGGATCTCTCTCAAGATGAGGCACTCCTGGCAGCTTCCAGCACATGTTTGTCTTCTTCTTGGTCCCCAGTGAATGCCTCAGCCTAGAACTTAGGAAGATTAGGAGCGTGTGAGCCTCACCCTCATCTGTCTCTCACAGCAGCGAGTCTCCTCAGCCCCAGACGTGTGGAACGCAGCCAGTCACTGACCAGGCTCTTCGGAGACATGTAGAAAAGGCAGTTCTTGACTCAATGCTTTAAATCTCAGGACTCCCTCCTCCAAATCGATGCAACACTAAAGAAGGGGAGAGCCGGTTACTTGCTGCACGTACCAGAGAGCAAATCTCATGATGTCTATGACTGGGGAAAACCTGTATAACCATCAAACAGCCCCACTTTGGGTTTGTACAGACCATATCCCATTCCCCAGCCCCCTGCCATGCTGCCTCCTTGCTCCTATTCCCTTTAATGGATTCTTTTCCAAACGCTGCACAGGGCCATTCTTCTCCATTCCTCCTCTAATTCTCTCTGAGGTGATGTCCTCGCATCAGCTTTTCATGCTTTATGAGTCTGAGTTATGGCTACAAATATTCAGTATGGAGGAGCAAGCTTGCTGCAGCCAAATTTTGAGCCACCCAGGAGCCAGGCTCAGCAGAGCATTAACGCCGAGCTGAGCTGACAACAGGAGAGGACTTTTTCCACCTGTGTCCACCGAGTGTTGGACACTGAATGTGATCCTAGAGCCTCATTTGGCTCAAAGCAAGGGCAAGGCTTTTTCGCATCTGCCTTCAAAAGGCAGAACAGATACAACTCATGACACAGCGTGCTTTGCCTTTTCTGGTCTCCTCTTCAGTTTCCTCTTCCTGTTTGCAACTGGTATGGTCAGCAATACAAAGATTGGGAGATGTGATAGAATCCAATCGGGCGTTTCTTTTCTTAAAACCTTTTAAGAAGGACTGGAAAGGCGTCAGTGACTCATGGTGCAACCAGTCAGCCAGCTGTGCAACAAGCATTGCAAGTGGCACCCTGCAAGAACCTGACCCTAAGTATTTCTGATGCTTCCAGCAACCAAATCTTGGAGAATTTGTTGAGAGGGGCTGTTCCTTACCTTGAGAGACAACAGAGTCTGGAGACCAATGCAAAACTCCAGCATTTCATCATCTGAGAAGAGAGAAGAGACTGATCAGGTTCAAGATTGCACCTCTAAGGAAAGTGTGTCTCTCCTGTAAAAGGATGTGGAATACAAGAGCATCTGGGTCATAAAGTTTTACAGTTATGGTCTATTCAGTATAAATTAAATAAATAATAAGGAAAGTGATGACTTAAATACATAAACATTAACAAGCAAGTGATAACGGTGACAATAACAAAGAGCAGCACTCTCCTGTCACTGGTGAGCTGTTAAAGGAGCTACTTAGGCACAGCCCTGAAGAGGGTCAAAATGAACTTACTTTGTAGCTGATAAGAGGAGGGAACCATGATTATTATGAGATATCTGAGGGCTTCTGGGATTGTTTGAAACTCACTATGAGATACCACAAAGGGCTTCTGGGATCGTGTAAAACTTAACTTATGGGCTGTGCAGGGGAAGGACCAAAGTCAGAAGGTGGCAGCAGGGTGCATCAGGGAAGAACAAGCATGGAAACATGAAGAGGAGGGAGGGTAAGGGGCCATGCAAGCAGGCTGTTGGTCAGTTCACTTGTCTGTCCAAACCCTGCACCTGATGGCTGCAATCTATCCAATCTTCTTATTAAATAAGTTAATTAAGTAAACTTTTTCTCTGTGTAACTCCTCTATCCCACATGTGACTGCTGCAAGTTCTAAGTGTCAGCAAGTGTAGATTCTGTGGGTTAAAGGGCAAATAGCTTTAGATGTCAGCAACTGGAAGGACTGGCATCCAAGAGAGGTACCAGTTAACTGAAGGGACCATGGGCCATAGGGCTCGTAGGTCTGTGTCACCAACTGGAGAAGGGGATGCAGCTCACGGGTGCCAGCGACTAGAGACCAGTGTGCAAGAGAGGAGTGCCTGCCAGTAACTGGGGAAGGGAGCACAGCCACGGGGCATGTACACCTGGGTGCCAGCAACTGGAGGGACTGTGAGGTGTGCTCCAAGTTCTTGGTTTCAGTAACTGGAGAAGGACTGGGTCACAGAGCTTGCAGGCCTAGGTGCCGGCAACTGGAGAGATGAGCACGCAAGAGAGCTCCGGGTACCAGCTCTGACCAGGGTCACAGGGGCCTTAAGTTTATAAGCTGAAGAGGACAAGGCATATGTGTGAGAGATCTAAATGCCACTAACTAGAAAGACCCAGGAGTGTTTATGTTTCCCCCACGAACTTAATCCTATATGGTTCTGATTTTGTATAGATAATTAGCTGGCAAACTTCAATCTAGTCTAACCAGTGAGTAGGAGGAAACCTGCATCGGGAAAGACTCAGGGTCTGGGTCAGTGGCTACATAAGGGCCCAGGATCCAGCCATGGATAGAAGACAGACCCAGAAGCTGTGCTGTTATTCAAAGACTCTCTGAATATGAGTGTCCTTGTGAATCTAGAGACAGAGGATATATTTTACATATATTATAAGCTTCTGCTAGTGAAATTCAGTCCTAGTCAGCCGGAGAGGAGGATCAGGACTGGGCTACGTGTGCTGGTGTTTATGTAAGTGCTGGTAAAGGCACTGCTCTCTGTTTGGTAATCTCTGTGGCTGGCTTAGTCTGTGTCCTCTCCATACATGCCTCTCTGGAATATATGTTCAGCCTTGGGACTGTCTGAACCTGCCGCTAAGAACACGCATCAGACTGGGCAGGAGCAACCTCCTGGGTCTTAAGAGTCATCCACCTGGATTTCAGTGGCAGGGAAAGGGGGAATCCACAGGTCCTGGCTGCCTGCTCGCCCTGTAACCGGAGGCTGTATTTTGCAATTTATTTATAACCACGTGAGCAAGAGCACTGCGTGCACGGGGAGATGTAGGGCACAGATGTAGCTGTTCTGCTCCTTCAGGCAGCCATCTTTACATCCCAGCGAAATGGATAGGTGCTACTGGGCTAAATTCACCCGTGGTGTTACTAATACATGAAGGGCAAGAACACGTAGAGGAGAAACCAGGGAAGAAGAGCGAGCTGGAATATGGAAGAGGAGGAAGGTCTTTCTAGATGACTGGGAAAGTGGGAAGAATGGACATGAAAGAACAAGGGAGGAAGGGAGGCCTTGGAAGATGAATAGAAATCGTCAAAGATGAGGAGGCAGATAAAGGAAAAGAGGGTAAAGCAGGAAGACTGATAAGGAGAAAGAACAGGGGAAAAAAGATTACTAAGTTGTTTTCAGCATATGTGCAACTTGATGTAAATGCAGAACATGCAGCCTTTCTGCTGTTTCCTGGGTGTGCTCCAGTGCCTGCTGACTTGACCTTGTCTCCTACAGCTGCTTACTTCAGAGGGTCCTGCCTCAGGACACAACGGGTGACTCAGCACTCTGGAGCTACCAGGTTCTTCCAGTGTGCTCCCTGAAGCAGAGGGAAATGAGTACACAGAGAAACACTCTGGGGAATAAGCTGTACCCTCTCTCAATTTCTCTGATAACTTCCATCCAGCCAAAGACACAAGTGCCCATTCAATAGCAGAACATAAGGCACCAGAGGACTAATCAAGCAGTCTGGATAATTTTAAGAAAGTTCCATCTTAGAAGGAAATGAGAATTTTCCACATCCTGCGTTTCCACATCCACCTAATTTCTCCCCAATTTCAACATCTTAAGTCTTCTCTGTGCTCTTCCTATGCCCTTTGCCTTTGGTTACATGGAGGGTATTCATAATGCATAGTGATCTTGGCCAGCAGTGGAGGTGACCCCATCACCAGCCTTCCACCGCATTATGATCTGGTGGGATCCCAGAGGTCCTTTTAAATGCTCTTGGCAGGGCAAGAGGGACACAGGAAAACTTGGGGAGAGAAAGGGCTGGCACTCTCACCTACAACCAGTGCTGAACACAGCACTGTCTCCTGGCCAAATTGCAACTCCATATGTTCTACTCGGCCAACAACGCTGAGGATGGGAAGAGAAAGGTCTCCACAGTCCATAGCAGACACTTCTTCTAGCCTGTGGGACACAAGAGGTGTTATTACCTCAAGTGGCGGAGGAGGAATTAAAACAAGACTTCTCACTGATAACACTACTTCTTGGTCTCACTGGGAACAGGCCCAGAAGAGGAGAAGTTCTTCATAAAGCATATCAGGAGGTGGATTTCACAAGCCAAACCATAAGGTGCTGTCCTTTTGGGTTCCTCACAGCTGAGGCTCACCATCAGCTGGGCAGCTTTGCCCTGCAGTCCACGCAGACAGAATGACCCAGCTCTGCCTTCTATTCAGGGGGTTTCTGCACACAACTTTGCCAGTGTTCCATGATGCCTCACCCTGTAGCCCACCCTCTGCATCTTCACCTAAACAGCCATGTGCACATGCATAGCCGCCGGTAACTATCACTGGGGCTGGGAATCAAGAGTACCTTGTCACAGGTTTCCTTTTAGCCACCGCTCCTTTTCTACTGTGCAAAGACTTACCCCAGCTGGTTTAAACAGCTCTTGGAGATGAGATTGGGTAGACAGCCAGTGTTAACAGTCGCTTTCAATATCTGACCTTGGCACTAGAAAAAACAACAACACGTAATTACCCTGGGCTCAAAATTGGCATACCCACTCCTCCAACAATGCAACAATCCCTTAGGCCTTCTTTAGCTACACTGCCAAGGATGTGGTGTTTTAAGCAGCAGTCGTAAAGCAGGAGACTCATCCAAGACATGAGTGGTCTCTGGTGCGTGGTGCTCTGCCAAAGGCTTCTTTTTGAATGTCTTCTTTAATTTGTATTTGATTGCACAGACACTTATCTGTTATTAGCGACTTTAACTTAGCAGTGTTCCAGTCAAAAGATGCAAAACTCGTGAATTTGTTCAGAAAATACGCATGGACTTTATTAGCAGAGCAATAATTGATATGACAAAAGCTCCTAAAGGAATATAAGCATGTGATACAGCCTTTGTAGTTCTCCTGTCTCCTTTTCTTCTGGTGTCACAGAGAACAATGTTCAAGGACTGGACATTTGTTCTCAGTTGAACAGCTCCCAGAGGGAGAAGTCTGTGGCAGAAGCCAGAGCATCCAGGACGAGCATCCCAGAGAAGATCTTGAATTTAAGGCAGTTCCCAAGATAAACGAGACATCCAAGTGAGTCTTGAATCCAAGAAACAATGTAATCAAGAGGTGGCTATTTTGTGTGGGGCTTACATTAAGTTCCCAGACAGCTCTTTAAGGAAATACGACATGAACACTACAATATTCAAGCTGGTGTCATCTAGCAAAGGGAGAGACTGGATGCCCTGCAGTCCTCTGCATCATCTTACTGCAACACTCCCCAGAGCCTTCCCTACTTCATTTCTTAACCCCTTTGCACCTGAAAGGGAACAGGGAGATGTGGTTGCCATCTGTTTTCTGTCCCTTCTGCACATGAGCCCTTAATGCCATGCCAGAAGTGCTGCAGTAACAGCAGGTCTCATATGTGGTAGAGATCTGGAAAAAATAGGGTTGTTGAGGACATCAGTAAGAGTTATGTTCAGAAAAAAAAAAAGAAAAAAAAGAAAAAAAAAAGAAAAAAAAAAAAAGGAGGAGCAGGACTTAGTAAAGGAACTGGAAAAGATGGATTAACTGCCATCTACAAAATATAGCTTGCACCTACCTGTAGTGCCTAACCATACTCATTCTTGACGGTTCGTCAAGGCTCTGTCTTGCACCAACACCCAAAAAAAAAAACCCCAACTACCAAATTTCTGTCTTAGAGGCTCATTTTCATTCTGCAATGATTTGTATTTTTCCTGTGATTCCTTCTCTTCCATCCACTATGGCACTCAGTGCCACAAACCACTCAGAAACAGCAACAGACCGCCCACAGCTCCTCTACCCTTATGCTCCTTCCCCATAAATGCTTCAAACACCTTAAACAGATCAGCATGACTGTCAGGGACTCAGTGCAGCACCAGTAGGGTCAAGGAAAATGTCTCAATTTACTAATTGTTAACTAAATCTGTTTCTGATTATTACAAGGGTTAATCATCACAGACAGCTACACGCAGTATTTCCAAGATTTCATTTTCAAAGATGTGCTATTTGTGAGTTGTTATGAAGAGAAAGGAGAAAACACCTCCTGTGAAAAGTACTGGAATGTTTCATAGAATCATAGAATTATAGAATCATTTGGGTTGGAAAGGGACCTTAAAGATCACCAAGTTCCAACCCCCCTACCATGGGCAGGGACATCTCCCACTACACCAGGTTGCTCAAAGCCCCATCCAGCCTGGCCATGTATCTGTTGCAGACAGATACAACATCAGTAGTAGCTCGAGTGCTAATTGCACTCAGGGCAACCTCAAAGGGCACATGCTGTTAACTTCAAGCCTGTTTCATCTTGGAGCTCTTCCTCTGGTATAAACTGCAGCTGCAGTACACCAGGGTAGAGAATTTCATCGTTCTGAACATTTAGATACACCATATTCCTAGAGTGGCCATTTAGTTGAGAAATTCTCAAGCTCTGCAAGACCACTGCATCTAGATAGCTCAACCTATTTTATTTTACAGAGTTTACCAAGAATCATGCAAGAGCCATATATATATATATGATGTATATCTAAATAATATCAGTGCTTTTAGAAGCCTTCACCACGTGTGGCCTCATCCAGGAACAAGGAGAGCAGTGCTTAAGCAGTTATCTACACAGAAAATAGGCACAGACACATATTTTCAACAGCTCCTAATTTGGTTATTATACTTCTTTAACGTAAAAAAAAAGCACATCTTGTTCATAAAGAATGATGCCCCTTTGGCAGGTCATTTGACTAGATGATCTCCAGAGGTCCCTTCCAACCCCGTGTGATTCTGTGAATAAAGTGACCCAAACTGACCTGCTGCAGAGACATGAAGCTGTCTGTCCAGGTGAGGGGCTGCATGGAATGTCTGTCACTCTGGCAGGAGGACAGCAAAGACAGCACCTGTGTGCACTGTGGGCAGGTAAACGATCTGCTCAGGCTGGTGGCTGAGCTTAAGGAGGAAGTGGAAAGACCATTTGGGAATGTGACGGGGAAACAGATTGGCGGAGCCACACCTGCCATCCTTAGGGAAAAAGGAGCAGGGGGATTCTCCAGGAGAGGCAGAGGGTCCCCTGTCCTCTTGTCACCAGGCAGAAGGAGGGCAACTAGGAGAGGATGGGGAGCAATGGAAGCAGGTACCTGCTCAGGGCAGCAGGAGAGTCCCCTCCAGACCTCCCCTGCAGAACAGACAGGGGCCTCTGGAGAGACACCTCGAGGGAATTGGGGATGCTAATAAAGCCCCATCCAAGGAGTTGTTGAAGCACCCAGCTCCATGTATTAAGATTGCCTCTGTGAAGAGCAAGAGGAGGGAGATAGTTACAGGTGGTTCCATTCTGAGGGGAGCTGAGGGTCCCATGTGCCGGCCGGACCCTTCCCACAAGGAGGACTGCTGCCTCCCTGGGGCCCGTGGTAGGGATAGGACCCGTTAGGGAAGCTTCCTGGCCTGACACAGCCCTCAAATTATTACCCTCTTTAGACCTTACAGGCAGACAATGATCTGGAGAGAAGAAGTCTGAGGGCAATGAAGAAAGATTTCAGGGCTTTGGGATGACTTGTCAAGGGTTCAGGAGCACAAATCGTGTTCTCCTCTGTCCCTCCAGTTTTGGGGACTGATGAATGGGTTAACAAGAAGACCAGACAGATCAATGCCTGGCTCCAAAACAGGTGCTACCAGCAGGGCTTTGGGTTCTCTGATCACAGTTTGATTTACAGGACGCCAGGCCTGATGGCAAAGGATGGGAAAACCCTGTCCCAAAGCGGGGAAAGGGTACAAGGCAAAGAGGTAGCAAGGCTCATGGACAGGGCTTTAAACTAGAATTGAAGGGGGAAGGGGTTAAAACCAGGCCTACTAGTAATGAGCCTAGGGGTAAAGGACCAAGGATGGCAACTACAGGAGGGTCTGATCGTGGTCAGGTGGGAATTAGGGCTCGTCCCCTCCCCAATAGTGGCAGGACAATTAGCCCAGCTGAAGTGCATCTACATGAATGCACGCAGCATGGGCAACAAACAGGAGGATCTGGGGGCCATTGTACAGCAGGGAAACAATGTTATAGTTACCATCACAGAAACGTGGTGGGAAGACTCACACAACTGGTGTGCTGCAGTAGATGGCTACGACCTTTTCAGAAGGGATAGGCAGGGAAGGAGAGGCTGTGGGGTTGCCTTCTATGTTAGGGAAAGATTTGAGTGCCTAGAACGTAACAATATGAGTGACAGTGTTGAGTGTTATGGGTAAGAATCAAGGGGAAGACCAGTAAGGGAGACATCATGGTGGGAGTTTGTTACAGCCCCCCCAACCAGGATGTAGAGGTAGATGACATATTCTATAAGCAGCTGAAAAAGGTTTCATGATCACTCACCCTTGTTCTCATGGGGGACTTCAGCTTCCCAAGATGTCTGCTGGAAATATAACACAGCAGAGAGGGAACAGTCCGGGAAGTTCCTGGAGTGTGTGGAAGACTACTTCCTAACACAGCTGGCGAGTGAGCCAACCAGGGAAAGTGCCCTACTTGACCTGCTGCTTGTTAACAGAGAAAATCTTGTGGGGGATGTAAAGGTTGGAGGCCGTCTTGGGCAGTGATCATGAAATCACAGAGTTTTCAATTCTTGGAGAAGCAAGGCGGAGAGCCAGCCAAACTGCCACCTTGGACTTCCATGGGCCCTGATGGGATGCACCCACGAGTGCTGAGAGAACTGGCAGATGTTATTGCTGGGCCACTCTCCATCATCTTTGAAAGGTCATGAGGACAGGAGAGGTGCCTGAGGACTGGAGAAAGGCAAACGTCACTCCAGTCCACAAAAAGGGGCAAGAAGGAAGACCCAGGGAACTACAGGCCAATTAGTCTCACCTCCGTCCCTGGGAAAATAATGGAGCAACTCGTTCTGGATGTCATCTCCAAACACATTGAAGATAAAGAAGTTATTGGAAGTGATCAATACGGATTTACCAAGGGTAAATCATGCTTGACCAGTCTGATAGCCTTCTATGATGATATAACTGGATGCCTGGATGAGGGGAGAGCAGCAGGTGTCATCTACCTTGACTTCAGCAAGGCTTTCGACACTGTCTCCCATAACATTCCTCATTAGGAAATTAATGAAGTGTGGGCTAGACGAGGGGGCAGTGAGGTGGATTGAGAACTGGCTGTGTGCAGAACTCAGAGGGCT
>JAOQGH010000001.1:72982585-73003983 GCA_025769975.1 Gallinago jamesoni | reverse complement strand
AGGGCTGTGCTGCCATCCAGCGTGACCTGGACAGGCTGGAGAGCTGGGCAGAGAAGAACCTCATGAGGTTCAATAAATGCAAGTGTAGGGTCCTGCACCTGGGGAGGAAGAATATCAGACCCCAATAAAGGTTAGGGGTGGACCTGCTGGAAAGCACTTTTGGGGAACAGGACAGTAAACTACCCATGAACCAGCAATGTGCCCTTGTCACCAAGAGGGCCAATGGAATCCTGGGCTGCATAGGGCACCTGTCTTAAAGTGGTAAGGGGACATTCCTTGCTTCTCTATGCAATTATGAAATACCTCACATCATGGGAAAGCTGACCTTCAAAGGAAGGAGATGTGATTAAGGTAATTTATCTTCAAATATGGACAACTAGAATGCATGTGGCAGAAAGGCTTTCCCCTATCTGTTGGAAGAATGGAATCCAATCTCTAGGAGAGGCCATGCAGGACATTGCTCTCTCTGGTTGCAGCTGGCTTTGCAATTAGTAACTTAGCATGGCCCTTGGGAGTCAGGCAGCTGGAACTCATTCTGCATTTGCCATCACTGTGAAATCATCAACACCATGTTATTGCCTTACCTGGCACTGTATTAGCAGGAGTGAAGTCTCTTTTCTCCCGTCTTCTCCCTTTTTCATTGTTTCATCCTGGTCTTTTGCCAGCGGAGATTGAACCCATGCAGACTGAACCCTGGTCTTGCCCCTCAGCTTGTTCAGATTGCCTTCCAAGAGGCGCCGCTGGACCACGCTGTGTGGCTGCTGTCTCCACCACAAAGAAAGAGAAATCCCAGCTAAGTATGGAGGTAAGGACAAGGACGTTTGCTAGCCCAGGGCATCAGACTGCAAATACTTGAACCAACTGATCATCCTGATGAAAGGCAGGCTTATTCCAAAAAACTTTCTTTAAATCCCAATTATTTTTTTCTGTAGCCACTGAGGTGACTTTAAAGTGTTGGCTGTCTATGCCAGGCAGGTCTCTGAGATATATCTGTTCCTTCAGCTAAATACCTACTCAGGTACTGCGATACACTACCTGTGGGTGTGTGTGCTGATGTTCAGCCTTCTAATGTGGGAGAGGACATGGGATACAGCATCTGTGTGATGTACACGTGGGTAAGAAGGCAGGACTCCAGAAATGTTAGGTGTATAAGCAATTATTTGTAGTGAAGCAGGAAGCTTTCCCTGCATAGTACAGTAAAACTTGCTTCTAATGTTCTTTGGAGTCTGTCTCTCTGCTTCCCTCCATCAGAAATTATACTATTTTAACTCCCTTCCTAGTTGGGGGAGCATCTGTGAAGCCCTATGTTGTTCACACCTAGAAGGGAGTGCCATCAGCCAGATGAAGGAACTTTATTCCTGTATCTCATGTATCTTTTATTCCTATCTCATTCCTATCTCCTTTCTTCTGGGCAGAAGATGGGGAGATGCATCAAAAGAGAAGAAAAATAGTGAAAACCACCTTGTCCCAACATTGCATGCACACTACGTATGTAGGAAAGTATTGCTTTGGAAAGAAAGCTCCCTTTGACACCAGCTTGATGCTCTAGTTTTTGCCCGATCTTGATCCAGCGCGTTCAGTCCCTGCACAGCTACTGAATCAACAACGGACAGCAACAGTGAAGTAGGTCTTTTGGAGGTAGTTTTCTCCTTCCTCCATGTATTTGGCCCCACGGCTGATCTCCAGGAGCTGCTCAGAGCTGAGAATACGTTCTCAGTAACAACTGCCCACGTGAAGAAAGGTGATGAATCTAAAGGGGCTAATCTGCTACAGCATAAACTGTTGCTTTTGTCTATCTCAAAAAAAAAAAAAATAATCTACTTCCAGATGGTGCAGCAGTTGGATATAGGATCTTATCGTCACGATCTGAATTAGACCAGACCTGTCAATGAGTTGGGCTATATTATGAGGTGTGTGTGTGTGTGTGCTTCAAACCAGCTTTATGCTTGGTCAGAGGGCCAGGGAAGCCTGTAAATTGCAATCTGGCATGAGAAGGACTCTCCCTCTCCCCACAGCCTTTCCCACAGAAAGAGCAGACTCTTTGCAGCTGCCACCTCTGTCTCCTTCTTGTCACCCAAGCTGGGAAGAGGCCAAGCACTGATGGAGGAGCATTGATGGAGTAGCTGAGCTTTGAGACTGTGGAGGCATCTGATTTAAGAGCAGATTCCTGGAGCCTTCCCTGTCTTCTCTCTCACCAGTGAGATGGAGAAGTGGAAACCATTGCCTCTCTCTTCAAGGGGATGGTGAGGGAGGACCTGAAGGGAGTTGGGGCCAGCAGCTAGAAGGGAGGCCCTCTCAAGACTCTTAGAAGGGTCGGAGCAGGTTTCCAGTGCAACTTACCAGGTTCAGGCTCTCCAATGTGAAATCTCAAAGCCTTGCTGTGATTAATGAAGTGGTATGAGCTGGGGATCTTGATTTTTGGGAGGGGAGAAGCCAGCTATTCAGACCTCCTTGGTATTGTCAGAATATTTTAGCTGATGCAGCTACTTTTTTTCTTTCCCATTAAAAAAAAAAACCACCAAAATGTCATGCTTGTAGTTATAAAGCTGGAAAAGTGAGGTCTCCACTGAAATGTATAATTACTCATTGTTCAAAATGTGATGGGAGCACCAGTCCCAGATCCTGCTGGATGCATTGCATAAGTTGAATGCGCCCCCAGCATACACAGAAAAGAGTGGCAAAAAAAGAAACAGCCTGACTTTGACTGTATAAGAAAACGCTTTTTGAAGTGACATGGGGCGTTGCTGTAAATTTAGGACATGTGCGGCTGCCACAGCTGGAGCCTCTGGAACTGTCAGTGGAGACATATCTTGGGGAATTAATTAAACTCTCCTCCCATTGTAACTGCTATAGGACTCAGCAGTGTTTTGTGCTCTCTCCAAGATCAGCCTTTCCAGCACTTCTTGCTGCTGCTCTGTTTTCAGCCCTGCATTCCTGTTCTCCAGGAGGGAGCCGGATCAATTTAGGAAACGTAGATGGAGGTTTTTTTTTTTTTTTCATGGGACTGGATGAGTGCCTGAAAGTGTATTTTGGTCTCAAAGCATCACAGTGGTATCACAGTGGCCCATCAAGTTGCAGGGGCTGCTGAATTGCTCCTGGAAACCTTCTTCTCTCACTCCAAGGTGAACCAGAGATGGAGACACCACAGCTACTCCATTGACCCCAGGGTTTGGCACTGTGCGTGTGAACTTTTCACGGGTGCAGCACGTCATTTGGTGCCTTCTAACACCAGTGCAAAATTTTCGAGGTAGAGAAGATGTTATGTTTCATTCACTGCTCCCCGGCTCTCCGCAGTAAAAATGTTCCTGTGATTCTGTTACAGGCCAAACACGAACTCTGCAGTGCTTTAAGTGACCGAACGCCCTCTGGGTGCCAGGAGGCCTCTGGCCTAGAATGGTTGATGTGCTCAGGAGAGCCGCTCGCGGCCAGCAACTCGGACAAGGCCTGTCTCGCTGGAGCAAGCCTTTGGGGTGCAAGCCAGCAAGAGTGCCAGCCTCTGGAGGCAAAGACTGCCATCTGCAGCGTGCAGGGCTCTCACGGGGGGGGCTCTGGCTGCCACCCCTGCTGTCATTTTGGGGCATGGTGTGACAGGAGCCGATCACAAAGCGAAGCCCTGCTGACAGCCACGCGCCCGACCACAAAAGGTGGCCACTCAGGGTGACTTTTGAGGAGCCACCCTCGACCCTGCCCAGCCAAGGGACTCTCAGCAGCAGTCTGAGGGTGGTTGGGGAGTGGGAGGGTGCACCAGTGCAAGGGACATGGCGCCGACCCCTTGCTAAACGCCTCCGCTAAACGCCTAAAGGTTTCAGCAAGGCAGATGGCTTCCCTCCGGGCCCGGTGCCTGGGACCCTGCCTGTACCGCACACTCGCTGCCGGCAGCCGTGGGGCCCGCCGTGGGGCTGGAGGAGACCCACACGCACAAACACCCGCGGCGGTGATGCTGCTGCCGTGGCCTGAGGCTACAGAGGGAAGCATGGCCTGCGGGGAGGGGCGACATGTTCTGTGATACCCGCCGGGCACAGCTGGAATAAGTGGTTCCGTCCACGTCGCTGGCCAGACACACGGCCTCTTTTGGGGCCTTTTCCTTCTTTAGACCTCCACATCTACATCGACTCTACGGTGGAGAGGAGAATTTAGACAGCAAAACCGGCAGAGCAAGGGGGAGATGCGTGCGGTTAAGCCAGCAAGAGATCCCATGGGAAACTGCTCCCTGCCTTGGGGAAGTCCCCCCAGACCACAGACTGGCCAGGCTCTCGGAACAGATCCCCTCCCTGATGCTTCCTGCTCCACATCTCCTCAAGGAGACACCCATAGGCTTCCCTCCTGTACCTCCTTCCCCAGAGGTTGTTATCCACAGGTGCTGGCCACTGCAGCTGCCTGGCTAGCAGTCCTGCCCTGTAGTTGTCCCTCCAGGAATCCGAAGAAAGAGGGGAAAGAGAATAATGCAAAAAGGTGACAAGGTCAAACCTTGGAGTTTCATGAACTGTGCTTACCTTCCTGCTGAGTCCAGGAAGGAGCCTACTTTTGAGCTGGATCATGCAGGAATACATAGGGGCTTTAAGAGGTGTCCCACATGGAAACATACGTGTCAAATAAACATATTTATGTACCAGAAGAGTGGAAAGTAGGATCCTGGAGAGTCCTTCTAGGCCATATCTGCCTGCCTCTGGGAGGAGTTTTGACCCTGTGGGGATGCAGGGGAAGATGGATGCAAAAAATGGGCAATTAATTCTTTCCCCTTACCCTGACCTGTTCCTAGATGATGCTGAAGGGAAGTTTCATCTTTGCTGAACTCGTGACCCTTTCACAAAACCTGGCAGCAGTTCCCAACTGGAATGAAGGCTATTAGGAGGATTCTCTCCCAGATGGGGTCCCACGGGACTTACCAGATCCTTGGAGGTGCCAAGCCTTGTCAAGCCATCCAGAGGCAGCAGGTCAGCAGAGTCCTTGTGCACAAACTGGGTGGCCTGTTTAAGGCGCCTCTTCTGTTGCAGAATAGCTTTGTTCCTCAGTTCCACCTCACACTCCTGTTGCCCTGGGCCAGGAGTACCCTCATTCTGCTTTTCCTCCTGGTCTCCTTGCCCCAGTGGCAGGGGGCAGCTTTTCCTTGTGTTCATCGTGCAGGTTCAGACAGAACAGGTCCTTCTTGATATGCTGGGGAGTTCCCTGCACTTGCCTCCTGGTGTTTGTCCTCTTGAGGCTGACTCGGTCTCTGAGCAACTTTCCCTTCCCCACAGCTCTCTGCCTTTCTCTTGTCTCCCTTTCTCTGCCTTTTTTCCTGCTCTCTTAGTTACAACTCACCCATCCCTGAAGCGTATCTGTGCCTTTTCCTCCCTCTGTCCTCTCCGCTCCGCCGGTGTCCCTCTGCTTCCCACCTCCTCTTCCTCTCACCCTCTTCTCCTACCCTGGACTGCAGCTCTGCCTCCTCCAGTCGGTGGGGTCCCCTTGTCGTAAGAGAAAAAGCCCCGCGTCAGAAATCCATTTCCATCAATTACAGCAAGAGTCCGCAAAATGCTCTGGCTGGAAAAATCCAGCAGCAGAAGGATGACCCCGCTGCTGGGGGCTGGACTTACATCCCTCGGGCTGCCCGCACGCATGCGCCTGCGTGGGGGGGGTGTGTGTGTGTGGGTGTGGGTGTGTTTTCCCCACAGTACACTGCCTGGTCCCCACAATTTGCTGAGGAGACAGTGGATGTCTCGGTGGCAGCGCCGTGTGGTTCATTGTCTCTGCTGGAGGGAGAAGGGAGGGGGGGAGGGGGAGCTTTGACGCATCTCAGTGAAGCTGTAAATACCAGCAACGACATGTTTCGGTCTAGAAGATGATGCGGTGCCTTGGTTAAATGGGAGAAAGCATCCATCTCGAGGTTTCTGTCATTTCTGCAGAGACTGTCACACGTTTGGAACGGGCTGCACTGAAGGAATTTACTGTTTTGCTTGAACAAACTGCTGAAGGCTTGATTTCTGCTTCCAGCCAGGGCAAATGCATTGGGCCTGACTCTGACCTGATTTTTCACCCCTGTCTGCCTAGAGCTGAAGTTGCAGAAGTCCAAAATCATCAGCTTGTGAACGTAGTGAATCACCAGTGAACTTAACTCCCTGTTTATACTGATATCGCTGCAGCGTGAGATGTCTGGACCAGGGCAGTCATCCCTCCTTTTGGGAGAGACAGGACATGGCACAGCTCACTTTTTCAACTTTCTGCCTCCACATTGTCCTGCTTGAAACTGTAAGTTTCAACTTGAGCTGAAGATGCTGCATTGTGATTCCTTTTTACTAGTGAATGCGCTGCCCCA
The DNA here is from genome assembly GCA_025769975.1 of Gallinago jamesoni. Lineage (NCBI taxonomy): Eukaryota > Metazoa > Chordata > Aves > Charadriiformes > Scolopacidae > Gallinago > Gallinago jamesoni. The sequence continues at coordinate 72,997,691 of JAOQGH010000001.1, read as the reverse complement.
GTAAGTACCAGTTCTGATGTCACATACAGAGTAGGAAACTGAGTTTTACTCAGCTGTGAAGCTTAGAACACCATTACCTTTCTGTGAATGTCAGCTAGGGGTGAAACAGTTTTAATGTACAACACAGAATAACAGAAACAGACTATGAAAGTTACAGCAAAAGGCTTTCTGTTGCTCCCTTTGTGGTTTTTTTTTCCAGCTTAGTAGCATGTAACAGTCAGACATTACTGATACTAATTATGTCCTAGATTATATATAAAAATATAACACTGAGTTTGCATTGTTAGGAAGTAAATGCAATGGTCCACGTACAAAGATAAGTCCAGGCAGCCACTGTGAGACCTCAGCGTGGTTACAGAAACTACAAAAAAGTTGCCTCGGTGCAAAGCAAACCGTGTCATTTACCTTTTATTCCCTGCTAACCATCTCAGTGTTAGCAGGTCTTTTGCGATCTTTGGTCCTCAAATGTTAGAAGGGAGGCTGGTAATTTTTGGAGTCTTTCAAAAATTGGAAGAGGTTAACCCTTTTTGAAGAGGTTAACCCCCAGTACATGATGCTGATACAGAAGACAGCTTTAGGCTGCATTCATACATCAGATGCTCATTGCATTCTTGATGGCTAGGCTTTGGCATTATTTGAATGACAATTGAGATTATCTCTTGATCTCCTAACGCCAGCAATCAAGATTTTAATAAAAACAGCAAACAAATCAAAATTCAGCTACGGGAAATGGCAAAACAGCTCCAGGTGTTGTAATATGCCAGTCCCATGGGTATGCATAGCAGAGTGCAGACTGTTGAGCACTAATTAGTTACAGGATGGAGCTCCTGAGATCAGACCATTCTGTGGCATCAATATAATTATTTGCAAACACTCAGAAAAGCATATTGATGCTGAAGGTATCTTCGGTGACCCCACAAGTTGCAAGCAATATGCTTTATGGTGTCAATTCTGCTGCATTCCTGACCTTTCTCCTCTCCCTATCATTGGGTGCTAAATACAGCAAACACTGTTCATTGTCCAAAACGTTAAGGAAAAAGAGAATAATTAAGATGTGCAGAAAATGAGAGGAGGAGCTGAGGGTGAAGGTGTGAAGGTGAAGTGAAGGTCTAGAAAGAGCAAGTGTATGTGCACCAAAATTATCTAGCAGGCAGAGTAGGGATTTGGAGGCTGAGGGTCATTCTGGTCTGCATGTAAAGACTTAGAGTTGTGGAAGGAAATGTAGACATACGTGCTCTCCTGGGAGACTATTTCTGACAAACTTTGCAAACATGGAAGGCCTATTCAGAGGCCCGACAGGACTGTTGATGCCCTGACACACAGCACCATGTTTTTTTCACAGCCCTAACCTGTAACATGCCCCCTGTCAAGAGAGGGAGAACACAAACGCTGCATATAAAAGATGAAACAGGGTGTGTTCGTGGGGAACCTGAGAAAGAGAGAGAACTGAGAGTGTCTAAACGGAGAGACAGCAGTAGAACAGATTGTGTATGGGCACTTCCAGCCTACAAGACAGAAAGGGGATGTCCTAAGAGGACGACAGAAACCTTGATAACCAATATTCTTACTAAACTTTCACGTACTGTTGACTTTACAATGCCTGAAGCAATTCCTCCTGTAGTTATCTCTCTGTGTGTAACAACAGATAATCTGGCAAAGCTTTAAGTGTCCCAAACAAAAGCTTTTCTGAATTGGAAAGTGCATGTTGATAATTCAAGACAGATTATACTGTAAGAGTCATATGACTATCCCTAAATTGTTTGTTTCAGAGCTTAACAATATACATGCATTATCCAGAATAGAAATTCCAGGGACCATTCCATGATCCAAAATAACTTCATGCATAGATAAACACGTAATTTCATTATTCTGAATAATAATTAAAAAAAAGTAATCTGAACATGTTACTCCATGAGAAAAGCATAGAGTTGAGATGGGATATTCTGGCCTGTTGTGTAATGATATTACCTAAAACTTTGACTTTTTATTAAAATTTACACATAAATACATAAAATATTAAAGAATACAGTACACCAAGAAAAGATACCATATTGCTAGTGAGAAAACCCACAAAAATAGAAGATGTTAGCAAAATTAAGAGATTCCTTTAAAGTCCAGTTAGATGAGGGGGTTTTTGTCCAGTTGGAAAACTGGTCTATCCATTTTTCAAACTGTCCTGTTTATAATGAGCTGGTCTCTTGTTTGTAACTACAGATGAGTAGAACAAAAATTACCTTCTACAAATCACGTGTCTAAAAAAAAGGCCCTTTTAGGATCGGCAGCAACCTCCTATCTGTCCATGAAAAACCAATGAACATAAGCCATCCATGTCTGATTGTAGTTTAATACTAATTTATGCTGACTGTTTTGCTTGACTTTCTTAAATAATGTCATTAAATGTTTCTGGTTTTAATTAGAGTGCATTAGAAAAAAAGACGCAAACATGGAAGATGAATAATTCTGATTACGTATCTTCTGCACAAACAGTTTATCAGTGTGCTCTGTATAATGACTTCTCACAGATTTTGAGGTGTGGAATAGAATCTGCTTTGCATAATCTTTTGCTTGTATTAGTAAACTGTATTTATCATCTTTATTTTTCCAAGATAATTTGTAACTGAAACTCAAGGACAAATGTATCATTTAAACTGGATCAGCAATTCAGATTCATGGCCTTTAGATTCTAAAACCATGCTCTTATCAACGCAAGAAACCAGTCTGAGATGACCAGTGAAGGAGGACACTTTCTTAATCTCAGGCAGCTAATACTTTGTTATATCCTGAATATCTTTTTATCTGGTTGTAGTTCCCCTCTACTGGAAAAAGGGAGGGTGGCTATTTCTCTTCAGGAATAAGCTCTTATTTTTCAAGCCTGTAATTTTGCTCTCTGAATCCATAATGCATTTTAAAGAGGAAGTCGCGTGTTTTACTGAAAAAGACACCTTTCTTTAGAGCTATACTGCCCTCTGCTAGAAATGAAAGCCTGAAACCTCCACAAAAAGACTGCTGGGTTGTAAAACAGAGTCTCTTTCTTCCATATGGGGAAGGGCTTGAGTTCTTCCTCCACCAGCCAAGTTGCAAAAGCAAAAAGGAGGCAAACATCTTTACTTGCCTCACATCAAGGGACACCCAGTCCTTTTCAGGTGACAAAATGGAGTAGGAGGAACCCCACTCAACTGGTGAAGGGGAATTACCTTTGCATCTATTGCACTTCTTTTCAGGTATAGAGCAGAATTTTCAGAGAAGCAGAGCATCCACAGCACTTGCTGGCTCCCTGTAGATTTCTATGTCCCAGATCCTTTGAAAGTGATATCCTAAATTAATGTTTTCTTTCAGTGGCTAGAAGGTGTTAAATAGCCTGCTCTGTTATCAGAACTCAAGGACAGTCTTGGGATGCTCCTGCCCATTACTCAGAGAAGACCTGGGGAGTGCTATACAAGGGGTGTGAAGAATTGTGCCTACTGCTCTTGAGTTACATGAGGTTCATGAGAAGACAAGACGTATACCTTACTGAAGGAGGATGGACAGAAGCATCCACCACCTTACAAGATCACACCTCTACACTATAATCCAAATATTGAGCCTGCAGTGGGACAGGTGACACCAGCCTTCTGGCCTCTTTTCTCCCTCTGTATACTTCTCCTCTTTTCTGAGCCTACTTCATTGCTCTGCTCTCAACAATATAACCCTTCGATTCTTTGCCTGGTTACAACTTTCTATGCTACACAGTCCTCCTATTTCTTGTGAATTGACACCCCTATCCCAAATGCCTGAAGATCTTTAGTCACAAAGCATTAACCACGTTCCCCATTCGTCCTTCTTTTTCCCTCCTGCTATTACTGTCATGTGAGAGCAAAGCCTTTTACCTGGTTGCAACCATGGAATTCTTGAGAGACACTCTTTTTTAACAGCACTGTCAAACTGCTTCATTGCTGCCATTTGCTGAGCAAGTGTGACTTGATACGTCCCAAATCAGACTAATGCTTCAAGTGAGTACCTCAGATCAGTAGTAAGGATGAAGGTATGTGGTGGAGCTACTGCAGGAGGACATTGGAATTCTTTTGGATGGGGCTGCTTGTAGGTCCTACACCTCCACCAGGAAAAGGGGGTAGATGGTTCTGTACAATTTGCAGAGAACTTCTGATTTCAAAATGTACAGTTACTTGTTTAAAAGGGTTGAAAAGGGAGACACTGGGAAAAGCACGGCTTTTCCTTGTGGAAATGCTGCTGTTGAAGTGTTGCCAGAGAATTGTCCTGTTGTAAAACAGAGGCATAACAAGAATGTATTTTCTGGGCTAGGTTATCAATAATCTTTATTAGTGGATGATGCTGCTGTGTTACTTGTTCTTTCTGTGCCAAGACCTGGAGGGGTAGGGGAATTTCTATCCCATGACGTGATTACCTCCATGCTTCCACATGTCTGAGTGCCCTGTATACACTGCCCCAAACCCCCTAAACTTCAGTGCATGCTCTACTCCTATACAGGGTGCTGTTGCTGCACCTCATTGTTGGTGCCCTGTTGTCTTCTGGTCTGTGTCTGATGTGGTCTCCTAGTACTTTTTCATCAGCTCCTGACAGAAGCTGGCTGTTCTTCCTCAAGCTAAGTCTCAATGATATCTCCTGATAACGGGGATAAGGACTGGGGCAAGACCAGGCCCAACAGGCCTTTAGTGAAGGTTCAACGAGGTTGAGCTGAACACAAGGCGACTTCAAGCTGATTCTTGCTGTCTGGGGGCCATGTCTCCAAAGGGAGAGGTGGTTCAGAGTGCTCTGTTCTCAGACAAGCGTACTTCTCTTTCTCTGACTCCGCTAATTCTTGCAGAACAGAGGCTGACATCAGTGCTCAGCTCTGACCACTGAAGGTATACTTTTGCATAATGGAGAGGGTGACAGGCTTAGTGCTCAAGAAGTTCTCTACGACACATCCAACCTGAATACAGAAGCATTTCTGTCTTGCTCAATCACGTCCCTGCTCCGCCCGTGTACCTCAAGTTCAGTAATTAGCTCCCCATGGTCCAAAATAATGCCTTTGGGTTTATTTCTCACACAACATTCTAGCCTAGTTCATGACAAACATTTTCAAAACAAAATACTCCTGCCCTGCAGCCCTGCTTCCACTGTTCCCTGTCTCCTGGCACCCAACGGTTCTTAGGCCTAAAGATTTCTGAAGCCCTTTCTTATTATCTCCTGGTTAGAGGCAAGGAAATTCAGTCAGAAATGATAGACATCATTGACAGAATTTTTCTGGTTCATTTTTGCTAGTGAGACAGAAATATAGGTCAGGGAGTCCAGTATTCCTCCCCAGAAAACCTGAAATAATAACCAGCAGAGATTCAAGTATCTTCAGAAGGCAAACAACCTCCGACAAGCACAAGAGAACTGCAGTTCTGAAAAGCACACACATCTAAATCTGTGTTGGTGTTTATAGAGGAAGGCAGAAATACAATTTTTGAGTGAGACTTTTTTTGCATTTACAAAATACAGAAACTGGTCTGCTGGTGGTGTTAGGCTGTTTGAGACTACGTGTGTTTCTGAATTGTAAAGTCAGGATTTGCCCATGAAGAATAGGAAAGAGTATATTATACAAAGCAAGTAACCAAATCTAATGTGGTATGACCAACGTGACCTGAGGAATAATGAAGACTTGCTAATGATCACTGAGTGATCACAGATAAGCAAAAATTGGGTGTTCGTGCTATGGCCCAGCCTGAACATGGTGCAGGGATCAAAAGTAGCAAGGACAGTACTCAGCTGTGTTCCCACAGAAGCTTTATTGGGTATGTAGATACATGAACCATCATTTGTCTGTAAGCAGAAGATCAGGTCTCTTCCATGGCAATTTCCTCTTTTGACACGAGTTCTAGAGAATGGGGATGACTTGTCCTATTGCACCTAGAGAAATTTACCTTGTGTTTCCAGCTCAAATATTCCAATAACTCTACAAGAATAAAATTATTATTATAATTAAGGTCTAATTTAAGGAATGTACAGTATTTACAGTCATTAAAACTACACAGAAGATATTAAGTAATAGGAGGACAAAATAAAAGTAAGGACAGAGCTGGGAGTAGGTTCCTCAGCTCTTTCCTATTGTACATAGCTGAGGAGTGCATCTGTTTCCTCTGACAGCTCGAGGCAAAAATGGCATCAGAACCCAGATGTTCTCTTGGTAAGACCTCTCCTCCAGGGAGTCTCACCTCTAGCATGAGATTAATGTGGAACAAGATAGAATCTTTCTAAAGTCCACTGCAGCTTATAAAGGGAGCTCATAGCACCCAATGGGCCTCTCTCCCAGCTTATCAGGAGTCAATAATGTCCTCTGTTCCCATGAATGAAGCAATCAGTCAAAAGGAGTCTTCCTAGACTACATGTACAGATCTCAGAAGAGTAGAATGCTTTCTGTAATATCAGAACAAGTTAAATTCAGTCCTCGGGACAGTTTACTTCAGTTCAGGGATGAGCTGAGACCAACTAATGTCTGTTCCTAAGTTTTCATCCTCAAGACCAGGAAAGCTGATATCTAGAAGGATTTTGCTCAGACTGTCATTCATGGTGTCCAGGATGAGGCCCTCCATGAGAGATCGGTTTTCAGTAAAGCCAGAAGTTGGCAGTTCAATAGATGACTGCTGAGTAGATTCATGAATAAAAGCCGGAGAGCTCGTGAGTGGGGCGTGCACCATGTCACTAGATTCTGCATTCAGCAGTTCCCGAGGGGACTCAAAAAGGGGATTTTTAAGGGGTGTGGTGTTAAAACCCAGCAAGTCCTGGTTCTCCTGGACAGGTGTGAGTGGCAACTGAAGAGTTCTCACTGGACTGAAGTCCAGCTCGTGACTTCCCTTGGCTAAGGATGCAGACTTCCAAGGGTCAAGGCCCCCAAGCGGGGGAGTAGTAGTTTCTGAGACTTTGCTGGGAGTGGAAGAAACTGGCAATTTGCTGAACATCTCCTTGACTGGTGTTTTAAAGGGCCCCTCTTCCCCCTGTGAGCAGCTGAGCTGTGATACGTTCTCAAGAGGCTGGCTTTCCTGTAGGAAGGGGCGGTCTGTCCCCGCTCGGAAAGGGTCAAAGCTATTGCTTTCTGGCAAAACAAGAACAGGCTCTTCTGAGTGAGGCAGTGCCAGGCGTTGTTTCCTTCTGGATCTGCCCATTTCCCGCCTCTCCCGCCTCTTTATAACCAACGTGTCAGAAATACTCTTAGATGGTGGCTTCAGTATGGTGAATTGTTTCTTCTCCTCTGTGGATGAGGCTGAGAGGAACACACCTGGCTCTTCCTTTACCACTAGGGTTGAGGCAATTGGGGACAGCCAGTCATCCAGCTGAGAGTCTTCTTCCTCCTTTATACGGATGTTCTCAGGGAAAGAAACCGATTCCTCACCAGGCTGGGAGCTGCTCTCCTTTAAGGAATGGGTTGGGGAAAATAAACCTTCATCACACTGACTCTCCTCCTTGACAACAGCCACAGGTAAAGAGGATGACTCTTCTGCAGAGAATGACATCTACAAAGAAACACAAGTTATAAGCAGCCACTAAGCAAGGATCTAAGCCACCCCAAATCCAAATGATAGTGGAAGGAAGAAAAGAAAGACTGACATTTAAGGACAGCAGAACAAGAGGAGGATTTTCAGAAAGCAGTAACTGTAACAACAGATAGAGACCAATTTCTGTGTGAAGTAGATACAAAGAAGCCTGCAGATCACATGGGAAGGATTTTAGCCAAGTGACTGGAAGCCATGCCCTTCAGAGCACTTCTGCTATCTGGAACTTCTAGGAGTACAGGTAGGAGACCTGAATATTTCTGGAGAAGTGTAACCCCTTTGATTCCCCATTACGCTATCTACATGAGAAATAACAAAGCGAATGAGGACAGCTTTCCCAGAAACACAGGAAAAAACAAAGAAAAAAGCACAGAGGAAAGATAAATCATAGCAGGAGAGAACATAAAGAGCAGGCATACAAAGGCAAGTAGGATTCTGGTTAGTCAGGATGGAAGAAATTAAAGTTTTACAATGTCTAAGCATCCAAGAGCAGTCAGTGAGATGCCAAGAGAAAGACCTGTTTAATAGCAGTTTTGCTTGTGCCCAGAATAACCAGGAAATCCACAGAATTAGAGAACAGCAGGTCCTGCAAACCTCTGGGAAAAGACTACATACAAATGAATGCTCTTTCAGGAGAGGTTTCCTATGTTATCAGAGCTATCAAAAATCTAAATATTTTAAGGGCAGAACAAACCTATTCCTCCCATTCCTATTTCTTCATAGCGAAAGAGTAGATAAAAATTATCTTGACCAATCCATAGATTCCCCTGTTTTAGTGAGTTAAAGTAACATCCTTACACCAGGTCAACTAGCAGGTAATAGGTGCCCTAGAGAAAGAAAAGGACAGCAAGGCTTGTCACTGGCTAGTTCCTTAATATGAGCTTAGAGTTTCAGAGCACCTAGTAAAGATGCAGAAAAGGACCATATGAAAAATAGAGTCTGTAGAAGGCAAAAGCTATAGAAAAGGGGAAAAAAACAACCAACCAACCAACAACCTCCACACCCCCAAAAAAAAAAAAAAAGAATAAAGAAAAAACCCTCCGAAAAGAAGAAACCAACCTTTGGAGCAATGCGCACACGCTTATTGCTCCAGAAAGTCTCTGAGCTGTTGAGGGATGCTCCCTGTGCCATGGACAGAGGAACCTTCATAGAAGGCTGCAAGACAAGAGGCTGACTCAAAGGAAACTGGATTGGAACCAGGTAGGAGTTGATGCGAGGAAGCAAAGGTTTCATCTTTCGGCCTGGAAGGGAAAAAAAATGGACTTGCTAGCCTCTTGCCTTCCTCTAGTATCTCTTGAAAACTTAGCATCTAACAGAAAGCCCTTCTAAATACCCCAAAATAAACATCCCACCAGAGATAGGCTCACCTACCTTCTCTGCTGATTTTAAGGATACAAATACCAAGCCAGAAGGCCTCATGAACAAGAAAAATAGTCCTTCATACAGATCCTAGTCCTCAAGTTGGGACAAGCTTGGCTCTCATTCTATTTGAGTATCCAATAGCCTCCATCTGCCCATTACATCCTTTCTCAGACAGCCAGAAGCCTGAAAGCTGGCAAATCTGGGTAACAATTTTCACTTTTATTCCCAAGGGAATCTGGGAGGGTGGCCCATATTTATGGGACTGATTCTCTTTGAAGAATTTGCTGACATAGACACTCACGTGCATTCTGGGGTTCAGTTTTGCTGCTGCAGTTGCTTCCCATGTTCTTCTGGGGATCTGGAAGGTGTCGCTTTTGCTGCTGCAGTCATTGTGATATAAGAGGAGAAAGAGAAAAGGAAGAGATTTAAAGAGAAGAATCCATCTTTATTCTGCTGCTTCATTCAGAACTGCAAATCCAGAAGCCTGTGCTGCACTAATACAGGGAGAGCAGCTGTTAGCACCCAGCATTCATGCCAGCTCTATCTCTGTGCCACTTGCTGTTTTGCAGTCGTGCCATCTCAAAGCCAGCTACCAACCCAAAGCTGTGTAGAAAAAAAAGAGATGGCATGAGAGTGCTGCTCTGGCTGCAGACTCTACTGCAGTGACCTGGTTTTAGTGTCCTCTGTTTCTGAGGAAAGGTAAAGATGACAGTTTTATTGTACATTGGATCTCTATACAAACTACAGATCAGATAGGTGTTCAAGTGGAATAGCAGAGTCAACAGAGGAATTAAAAGACTAAGCAGATGGAAGGAAGGCCATGACAGAAAAGTGTTTGACTGGCTGTTTACAAATCTGTCATTGCTAAAACTGCTGAATGCAAGACAGACAGCAAACAGATTCACCCTTCTGAAAGTCACAAAGCAGATGGGTTCCAAAATGAAAGAGGAGCACAGACAGATCCTATTCTCTCTGGGCCTGAGCCCCAGAACAGACTGGGACTGCTGCTGTGGAGCAGAAATATCTGTATGGGCTTGTTCTCTGAAGGCTGTTGGTGCTCATTGCAGCCTACTTCAGTAATAGACTTCCAGCTGCTCAAAGCTGTACAGCTCTACCAGCTGTAGAAAGAGCATATCCTCTGAAGGCAATTAACCTTTGGCTCAACTCCTTTTCCCGAAAAGGGTGCCATTGGAGCTGTAAGACTAGGTGCAGCAGTGGCCCAGTCTCCCTCCCCAAGCCTGTTGTCCTTTCCTTCAGTGACTGGCAAGAAGAGAATGGAAGCCCAAGCCCCGAGCCAGAGGGTAAGTCTTACTGATTCAGAGTGCACAGGTGATGTTGGTGACCCCAAGTCCAGTGGCTGGTGGCAGCAAGGCATTGAGAGAGAAAAAAATAAGATGAAGTTATCAAAGGGGGGAAATATGGGACATTTAAACCTTGCATAATCTGAGCAAACAAGAGTCAATCTGCCCACTTGCTGCAGCAAACATAGAAAAGCCTAAACACACTTGTACCAGACTTACAAGCTCTGTTTCTCCCACAAAATGGTACTTTCTAGAATACATAACGGGGATAGAGCAATTCCATCCTGTCTAATTAAACAGCATAGGAACTCTTGGTTGACTTCAGTAGAAAGCTTCTCACTAGGAATTTGAATCAGGCCCGTGGAAAGAGGTTGAACAAGCTCACTATTACGTTTGCGCACCACCTGAAGAATAAACACATCCCACAGAAGCTCACAGTTCACACACACAGCCGTGGCACCTTTTATTTCAAATACAGAACTGGTCTATTTGACAAGAGAACTGACTGAATCCAGCTTTTACAAAAAGGTTGATGTCAAAGCAGCTTAACTTTCCTGTTAAAGTAAGGTGCATCCGGCTAGTGTGGCATTTAGGAACTGGATAGCCTGCCCCATTTTCTTTGCATGAGGTACTCACCTTAAATACCTGGTCCAACGTTAGGCAACGATCTGCATCAGGGTGAATAGTCCAGAAGGAGACTTTACCATTAGCAGATGTCTCACGGACAAACATATCATGAAGGGACAGGTTGTGCCGAATGGAGTTCTAGGGAGAAAGGAGTGAGGGGGAGGTTGAAAATGAGTAGTTTTGTTAGTAGCACAGCAAGGCTTACCTCAGGCATGACTGCCCTGGAATGGGGTTAGATTCTGAAGTGTAGACAACAGGTACCTTCATATTCACTACATACACAGCCAACCCTTCATCAGTCTCTTACTGTATTTACTCTTGAGATACCTATTCTTACTTCAGCGATCAAGCATCCTATCATCTTGCCTGAGTGGAATGAGAAAAAGGGTACAAGAAGTGGAACAGGGAACTTCTGGAATGAGATGGTATTTGGGGTAGTGTGTTTAAATTAATTTCCATCTTGCACTTTTGATTTTTATCCAGGAGGCTTATGATAATATCACCTTGTGGCCCACAGCAACCTGAGGGCCTGCTTGTTACCTTCCAACCTGGCTTAGCCACATGTTTAAAATATGGAAAATGATCCTCAATCCAGGTATAGATGTCCTTCAGAGTCATACGCTTCTTCTCAGTGCTGTTGATGGCAAACTGGATCATGGCCATGTAAGAGTAAGGAGGTCGTTCTGATACCGATTCCTGGCATGAGGAGGTGGCGGCAGCAGCAGTAGGAATAGCAGCAGAATCTTCTTCAGTCTGAGAGGCAGAAGGAATGATACATGAGTGCTCACAAAGCTGACAAGAAGGGCCATGGAACATCCCTAGATCCTTCAGGTTCTGCTTTCAAAACAGTAAAGGCCAAACTTGTGTTACTTAGATACGGCGATGCCTAGTTTTTGTAAGTCTTCTGATCCACATGGGTTACTTCCCTATCAGAAGTTTAGCATGTGCTCTGTTGTCTTCTCCTACTTACCTTGATTCTTTTCCACAGAGGTATCTGGTTCTCTTTCTCCTTGTCTTGCTTCACAGAACAGGGACTTAACCCATCAGATCTCATCTTCCCCAGCCACTGGATGTTAGTGAGACTATTGTCCAACATGGAGCTTGTTGTCTCGCCATTGCCTGTTGGAATAACAAGCCCATAACTCTGCTTACTCACAAGTAACCCTCCTCCCCCTTCACCTTAACTGCCAAAAGGAAGGCACCAGCCACACTTCTAAAAGAGGTATCCCTGTTCTCGAGATAGGGACAAGATGGTATTACAATGCAAATGTTTCTTGGGCAAGGAATTCAACCTTGAATTCCTGATTTCACATGAAACTGCCCAATTTCTGAGAAGAGCTGCAGTCTTAAAAACCTTCAAACCAGGCTATTGCTGTCAACCAAAACAGGGCAATGTTGATCCAGTACTTCAAGAAATCAAATATTTTTAGTTAAAGGACAAATCTAGAAAGCAGCAGCTGTGGAAGGCAGTGACAGACTCCAACTGGAAGATCCAAGTCAGAAGCTCAGATGTTACCAGGTTTTGAACTGCAGCAATGAAAACTAAAAAACTTTTGTTATCTTTGGTGAGTTTGGTTGTAGCCATGCAGCTACTGCAGCTGTCTGAAGGTTCCTGTCAGACAGGACTATACCGTGGGGTAAGATTTACTACAGCCCAAAAGCTATATAGCTATTTTAAGTTGTAAATATAAATTTCATCTGAGCAGTGTTTCAAAGTAAAAATCCATCCCACTTCTAACATTCATTCAGCAGCTTCATGAGACAACCTTTCTGCTTAGTTATTAAAGGATGGGAATCAAGTCTTTTCCAAAGCTCTAGGCCTGTATGTTTTGTCACTGACTACGGTACTCTATGTCAGTCTTGAATTCAGCCATAACCTTTTTGCTAAATGAAACTTAGTCTTTTGTTCTTCTAGACTTGATTTCCTCAAAGGAGCCCTTCTTTTCTCCCAGCACTCAATTTCGCTTTGCTAAACACTTTTACGTGCTATTTCTTCCACCAAAAATACATCCTCTAAGATCCTTCAGATTTCACTACATATGCATGGCTATGTAGGTTATTAGAATCAAACCCATAGTTATTTTGTAATTAATGGAAAAGTTTTCATTACTGCATACTGACACCCAAACACTACACTTACTGTCCCACTACACACCTCTGCCTACCTGTCAGGTTGAAAAAAAAAGGGTAAAGTTTACATACTGTTGCTCTCCTGTTCCTGTCCAACAATAGAATCAATTCCTGAATGCCAGAGCGTCGTTCCTCCTGCAGGACCAGTTGTCTGTGCAACATTCTTCTCTCTTTCTTGGCCATCTGCAGCCTTGGTTGCTGCAGGGGGTTTCTTCTGTAATGGGAGATGCTGTGACGGCGTTGGACCCGCTGAACGGGACGTGCCCCCGGTGCTAATGAGAATGAACTTGTTGGGCCCATTGTTGCCACATTCTTTTCCTTTTGCTGTCAGTGCCTCTATGATGCTCTGGATATCAGCATTCGCAGGGATGGCCACCACTTGTGTGTTGGGCATTGTAGGATGGTCAACTATCTTTATTCCTGCTGGGAATTTCTGCAGGCCGTATTCCGTTTTTCCTCTGTGTTGGCTGCTGTGTTGGTCCTCCTGGCTGTGCTCCTGCCCAGGAGTCTTCTCATCCTGACCACTCTTCTCATCTCTCACTGAAGTACTGCTGGATGTATTCTTCTGTGGGAGGGTCAGTTTCCGTCTTTTGAGAATTAAGGGCCTGCGAGGGCTGGTCCTCATCATTGATCTGTACAGTCACTCTCCATTGAAAGGGATAAGAACAAATCCTGCAAAACAAGAGATTCAACAATAAGAGTGCAGAGGGCAGGAACAGCTAGGAGCGGTCCAGCAGGTCACCACATGCCCCTCAAAGAGCACACATTCTCAGCAATTGCTGCAAAGCTAGAGACAAGGAAAGAAAATAAAAATGAAAGAATTCCGTGAGATTGATGATACTACTGGAAAATAGTACTGTAGCTTCTTTATCCACACCTTGTGTGAGCATGACAAGAGAGATATTTGCAGAGTAGATAGTTACATTGCAAGTTGGGAGCCATAGAGTACGTAACAATGAGGAAAGTATATTTACTTTACAGAAAGGGAGACTGAGGCTTAGCTGTAAAGTGACTAGACCAGCATCAGGCAGCAAGCCGGAGGGGAGAGAAACCGGAACATAGAAATAGCAGCCCTGATTCTTATATCTCATTGCTGTAACCAGCAGATCAGTTGACCTGAGAGAAAAAGGAATTTAACAGATGGCTTAAGACCAGGGAAGCCCGCCTCCAAGAGTTCCATTCCCTACAGGTGCCAGCCACTTCCTAAGGCGGCCTCCTAAGGACTGCTACCACCGGTACAGGCCCGGGAACAACCCCCTGTAAACAAGGCCCGGGGCCGGTAGGGGGACAGGGCGCTAAAAGGCCCCCAGCTCCTTTTTCAGCCCGCTCCGACCCCAGCCCTGCCGGCCCCACCTGTGAGTTCGCCTGTTCCCCCGGGGCCCCTCCGCCCCGAACGGGGCCTAAACGTTTCCCCTCTCCCAGCCGCTCCCCGGCGCGGCTCTCATGGGGTTGCAGGCCGCTGCCTCCAGCCCCCGCGAGGAGACTGGCACCAGGGGCAGGTCGCGACTCACCGCCTTCCCGGGCAGGCAAGGGGGGCGGGTAAACGAGGAGGTTACGGTAGAGAGGCAGCAGCCCCGCCGCTTCCGGCCTCGGCCGCCGCTCCCGGTGAGAATCGCTTCCCGGTTTGAATTTGGCGCCCGGCGAGTCGTTGGCGTCACGTGCCGACCTGGACCAATGAGATGTGGCAAGGGGTGGGGCGAGGGGGCGCGAGGAGGGGCTGCGCCTGCGCTAGTACCGGCCCCGCCATCCGGCCGCCGCTTCGGGCGCGGGCTCTGACCCGGTACGGTAGCGGCTCCGGGGAGCGCTCCTCAGTCCTGCCGTGTGTACCGGCGCTGGCCGCCGGTGTTCCCTCGCGAAGAGCTGCGGAGCTTCGCCGTGTGACCGGTGTGTCTGGGCAGGGTGGCTGGCGGGAGGCCCCGGGAAGGCTGAGCGGCGACGGGGTGAGCGGCGACCGGGGCCGCCGCCGTCCTGGCGCGTTGGGTAAGAGACCGCGTTTCTCAGAAGGCGTTCCCTTTAAAATTTGTCTCCGCTAACCGGGTTTTGAATGGAAAATTAAATTCAATGTCATTTCGCCGCAAGCTCGCTCGCTCGCTCGCTCGGTGACAAGAACAGCGTGGGAGATACGTAGAATACGGGGGGGGGGGGGGAAATACC
>JAOQGH010000001.1:72945064-72972514 GCA_025769975.1 Gallinago jamesoni | reverse complement strand
CTTCTTCTTTCCTTCCCCCCTTCTTCTTTCCTTCCCCCCTTTCCTTTCCTCATTTTTAGTTTAAAAGATTATAAGACAAGTGCAATTTTTGGCATGAAGTGTGGTAATGATTATTTTCAGGGAACTTTGAGTTTTGTTATCTACTTGGGTTCATCACACCATGTGCCATTTAACCGCTGACTTTGTTGCTAGGAGAGAACAGCAACTGCTTTACATTTCACTGGTTTCATGTTGTAATGGGGTACGATGTCAACAAAAGTGACAGGCAAGGATTAATAATTCACAAACAGAAGGTCATAGGAGTCAGAATTCTAAGTCCCTTGTTTAGAAAGCAAGATTCTAACAACCTTCTTGCTAAGAAAGCAAAATTCTTGCTTTGCTTTTTAACCTTTCTAAGAATCTTGCTTTGCTTTTTCCTTGGGTACGGCAATTTCTACAAATGAAATGACTCTGGGAGCTTGGAGTGTGCAGTTGAGAGGACGTTAAATGGAAAGCTGGTGTTCTGCTTATGGAATAGACGTCTCTTCCTTAGTAGAAACCTAAGTTTCATGAAATTCACCTGAATAAACATGATTTTGGAAGCATAGCATTCTGCAGTTGTATTGGTGGTTAAGAGCTGAAAAGTCCTTATTCAAGCAATGTTGTGAATTTGTACCTTCCCAGTTAATGTCAGGAACTCTGGCAGTCACCAGCTGTGAACTCTTGAAGGAGTATGAGAAGCAGGAGGTGCGTTGTGTCCCTTTTCTTACAAATATTGTGCAAAATCCCAAGTTTTAGACCCCTTGCTTGGCTACACACTTAAAGATAAGTTTATGTGCGTATTCTTATTCTTATGGTTGTCTTCCTCTGTGCCACCCTCCCAGCATCTGTGATGGCTTTAATGGCTAATGGCGTGTGTGAATTTCTGGCTTCTTTTGGCCTTTCTTCCAGGAAAAGAATACCCCTTTCAATTTAGGTATGCTGTAATGAATTACTTGAAACTTTTCTGGCTAAATAAAACAAGAACCTGCTTTCTGTTCACCCAGGATAGTATAATAGAGAATGACACAGACTTGTGTTTGCACTCTTCTTTGTAGTCCAGATAGAAGATCTACTAGCTTCTGTCTGTAGAATGCTGCTTCATTTCCCTTGTTCAGTGTCCTTGGGTGGAGCTAATCTTTGGTATTTGGTGAGTCAGTTTTTGAATGGCATATGAAACACTAAGCGGTACAGTAGTCAAAATAGTTCTGAGCTCAGAATTTAACCTTTTTATGATGCTTGTGTTCCTGTTGCATTTTCTTGCAACAGCCTGTATTCTTTATTGTCATCCAGTTTCTTTACTCAGACTCAAGCTCTAAATTGTCTCCATTTATCTTGTGACACCCAGAACCACAGAATCACAGAATCATGGAGGCTGGAGGGGGCTTCTTGAGGTCATCTGGCCCAACCCCACTGCTCAAGCAGGGTCAACTGGAGCAGGTTGCACAGGACGATGTCCAGTTAGGTTTTAAAATATCCCCAAAGATGGACACCCCACAATCCCCCTGGGCAACCTGCTCCAGTGTTTGACCGCTCTCTCAGTAAAAGTTTCTTCTTCTGTTTGGATGGAATTTCATGTATTTTAGTTTGTATCCATTGCCTTAGTAGGCACTACTGGCTTCATCTCCTTTACACCTTCCCATCAGGTTATTTATACACATGAATAAGATCCCCACTGAGCCTTCTTCTCTCCAGGGTGAACTCTCCCAGCTCGCTTGGCCTCACCTCACATGAAAGATACTGCTGTCCCTTAATTATCTTTGAGGTTTTTTGATGGACTTGCTCTAATATGTCCATATCTTGTGCTGAGGAGTCCAGAACTGAACACAACGCTTCACGTGTGGCTTCACCAGTGCTGAGCAGTGAGGTATGGTTACCTCACTCTGCCTTGGAATCACAGAATCATAGAATCATCTAGGTTGAAAGGTTGTTTCCCAGCACCATGTCAACCTGTCTTTTGAACACCTCCAGGGATGGTGCCTTAACCACCACTCTGGGCAGCCCATTCCAATGTCTGACAACTCTTTCAGTAAAAAAATTTTTCCTAATATCCAGCTGGAACCTCCTCTGGCATAACTTGAGGCCGTTTCCTGTAGTCCTGTTGCCTGTGACTTGGGAGAAGAGACCGACCCCCACCTCTCTACACCCTCCTTTCAGGGAGTTGTAGAGAGCAATAAGGTCTCCCCTGAGCCTCCTCTTCTCCAGGCTGAATAACCCTAGTTCCCTCAGCCTCTCCTCATAAGACTTGTGCTCCAGACCCCTCACCATCTTTGTTGCTATTCTCTGTACCCGCTCCAGCATCTCAATGTCTTTCTTGTGGTAGGGGGCCCAAAACTGGACACAGTACTCGAGGTGGGGCTTCACCCATGCCCAGTACAGGGGGACGATCACCTCCTGAGTCCTACTCACTACGCTGTTCCTGATACAGGCCAGGATGCTTTTGGTCTTCTTGGCCACCTGGGCACACTGCTGGCTCATGTTCAGCCGACAGTCCACCAACACCCCCAGGTCCTTTTCTGCCAGGCAGCTCCAGCCACTCTGCCCCAAGCCTGCAGGGGGTTGGTGTGACCCAAGTGGAAGACCCGGCACTTGGCCTTGTTGAACCTCCTGGCAATGCTTTTCCTAATGCAGCCCAGAATGCTGTCAGCTACCTTTGCCTTGAGGGTGTGTTGCCGGCTCGTGGTCAACTTGCCTGCCAAGACAGTCCACTTTTGAAAAAGGAATCTCATGAGAGATGAGATAAGTTTAAGACAAAGCTAATTGTAATTTCAGCAGGAATTTAAAGTGGTATAGTTTAAAAATAAGACCTTTTGCTTTGTGTTGGACTATGTTGAGTCTGGAGATGGATCTGTGAGGAGAGATGGATCTGTGAACCCCTTTGTGTCTTGCTATCTTCTCCCACTTTCAGACATGTTGTTTTATCTTATTAAATGATTTTTTTTTTTGCTAAATAGTTGCTTTCCCACTCTCGTTTTTATTCTGTATCCTGGATAATCGTTAATCTTCACTTCTGTGTTACGTTCTGGGCCATTTTTCCTTTCTCCATGGCATATGTCTGTTACCTGTCATACAGCTTTAGCAGGAGAGTTAATGGATTCTGGTAAGTCGTAGAATAGAGCCATAAAATTGTCTAGGTTGGAAGGGACCTTAAAGATCATCTAGTCCAACCATCAACCTAACTCTGACAAAAATCACTAAACCATATTCCTAAGGACTACGTCAACCCGTCTTTTGAACACCTCCAGGGATGGTGCCTCAACCACTTCCCTGGGCAGCCCATTCCAAATGTAGCAGAGGAGTTGGTGGACAGGATCTTGGGTAGTGGGCTCTACTGGAATGGCTGGGAAGAGGAAGATTGTGACAGGCTACTTGAATATTTTCAGGTCTTATTTATCAAAGCTAAATTGTTGACTGATTTGGTGGTGGGTTGTTGTTTTGTTTTTTTTTTTTTTTCCTGTTTTGAACCGTGGCGTTGTAGCTACAGAAATGCTGCTTATTTTTCCTTTTCCTACAGGGCATTTAATTCCTCTTATAGCATGTAAACCCTTCCAATAGAAAAGCGTAGTGAAGAGCATAGTGGTTTTGTGTGGGTACGTCTGAAGAGGGTTTACACAAACTCCTCTGTGTAGTCAGCCCATCTGAAGGAGGGTTCCTGTTGGAAGCCTGCAGCTCCATGCATTCCTCAGTGGTGAGCTGGTGGGAATGACTCTGGCACAGCCTTTTCCTGTAAGCTCTGTAACAACACCCGCGCCACTGCGGTGGGTAGAAAAAAAGTTTGAAGCCTCTGTGTGTGTAGGAAGCTTTTTTTTTTTTTTTTTTTGGTCTGGTTATTATATTACACTTTGATGATGACCAAGTGCTAGAAGGAAGGTTGCTCCATCGCTCTGATTTTCCTTGTTAGGGTTATATTCAGCGCTGTCTGCCAGCTTGTCACTTCACATCGTTGGACGTTTCTGCATACCTAGACCAGACGGAGAATTTCCTGTTTAAATTGAAATTTTGGCTAGCCCTGCCTTTCTGCATGTCATCAATAAAATATGTTGGGTTTTTTTGCCTATTTATTCTATTAAGTGTCTTCTTCCTGGTGCTTTCTCGTTTCCAGAGATGTCTTTGTGAAAGATGTGTCGGAGGAAAGTGCACAACTTAATCCTTTGTAGGGTTAACTGCTCTAAAGTGCACTTTATGTACTAATTTATTGTCATACAAAAGGAAATGGGCAGCCTGTATGGAACACAGTTCAGAACAAAAAACCTAGAATTCTTATGAAAGTTATCTATAAAACACTTTTGTTGTGAAGTGGTTTTTTCATCTCTAGGAATTAATATCAAGTCTTGCAAATACAGATTCTCTCAGATATTAACAGTAGTTCTGGGAAGTCTGGTAGGAGGAGAAAATGGTATAGGTTTGACTCCAAGACAAAAAGTAAAATTCTGAGTTAATTTGGAATTGGGTATTTTGTGAAGGAGCAGAGCCTTTACTGAATTGGTTTCAACTCCATTAAGCCTTCAGATATAAATTGTCTCATAGCCAACCTCAATAGTGGCTCATAATTTGGCCATCAGTAATGAAGCCTTTTTGCTTACAAAATGTTTTCAGGAATTTTTACTAAGGTGATTAAATTACAATTTGGTCCTATTTATGTCAGAATATGAAGTATGTTATATTTTTTATTGCCTTGTTACTCAAGGGATATAAGTTATGTCTTACAGTTCTTTTAACATCTTGACAGTGAAGTTGTAGTCTGTGAATATCCTGTGGTTTTATAATGCAAACTATTTACTAGCAATAATTAATTTGTTTCTTTCCCTTCCCTAGCATCTTTGAGGATGAAAGCATGAAACTACGGCAGCTGAAACTAGAGAATCAGGTAAATGATAGTGCTGAAGCCGGTAAAAATAAGTAAAGGAAAACAAACATTAACCATCTCATTGTAGAAAAGGAAGAGGTAAAAGTTTTCCTTTTTCTCTCTTTTCTTCCCTGTCCCCCCGTTTTTCCTCATGATGGCCTGGCTTCTGTTTGTCATCTACTTTGTGATTTGTTGCCCAGAGCTACAGAAGATGTATTGCAACAGTGAATCCAGTCCACGTTCTTCAACTTCTGTTTTGATATGTGATGTCAAGGGGGACTTGGGAAATGGAGTTGAAGTGCTCAAAATGCCTGGTCTAAAGAATACAAGGAAGAACTCATTGCTAACTTTTTTCTTTAAAGATTTTTATGGGTTTTGTTAGTTTAAGTCAACCTTGCTATGGCTTGTAGGCTTAATTTCTTTGATAAATTTATTGTTCATATATCCTACTCATTTCACTGGTATTGAGTCACCAGAATGCAGGAATGAATAAAAAGAGAGGAAAACTGCAGGGAATGATCCATATTAAGCATCAAAGGGAAAGAAAAAAATTTCCCTGAGCTATAGAAAGACCTGCTTAACACTACTGTTGAGAAAAGTTTTCAGTTGCTTCTAACTTTTTTTGTTTCCTAAAAATAAAACGTTTACAGCAAAGCATTTGTCAAATATTAGGTTGTAGGTCTCATTTTTTAAAGGGCTGTTTGCTGGATGCTTACATTACCATATTCTTCAAAGCAATAAAGTGCCCATCCTTAAAATTCTTCCTTTGTGAAATTTAAATGCTTTTAAATAGATTAGAAGAGATGAGATTATTATGATTCTTTAGCTGGCCATTTCACATGGACCACAAAACACTGTCTTGCATTAAATTAATCTGTGTTCAAATTAAAGTGTGTTTTTTTTAGAAAAGTGTGCTCTCTGCTGAGGTTCTTTAAATCCAGACAACACTCTTCAGGGAACTGTTGCAGTGAATAATAACCCTCTTCACCAGAACTTGTTCGTTATTTCTAGTCTGAGTTTTCTTAGCTTTGAGTTCAGATGGTGGATTTATTACTAATGTACTACCTAAAATGCTTCAGAGTCAAAGAGTAAAATTTATCTTTGGTCATATTTGTGGAAGCCAGGACAATCCTTTCACCTGTAGGCTATTCAGTAACATTTGTTTCAATTAAAAAGGAAAAAAAAAGTGTTAGTTCAAGTAATTGGCAAAAAAGCAAATGCTACTCAGTAAGAAGTTCCAAAACTAAGGATGGTCTGACTGCTCGGTGATGAACCTCAGTGTCTGTTTCAGGAGTGTTGTCTTGGGTGTCATAAACCAGTTAGTAATCACTGACTGCTAGTGCTAGGCACTGTGGGCGATGTATGCCTACTCTCAGACCTTGCCATGGGGATCCATTGCAGTTCCACCAAAACAAAGCTGCTGTCAGTTGAACCATGAAGAGGTGAGTTTAAAGAATTCATAGCCTTTTGCGCTTTGGTTTTAGGCTTTCTTGGATTTGGTTGAGATTGTAATCACCTGCAAAACCAACAGCTGGAAAATTTCACTAAAATATATTTTAACACCACCGTGCTTCCTTGCGAATGAGATATGTTGGGAAATGCTATGTTTCTAATTTAGGATTGTATATTTAGGTTTCACTATTAACATTGCTTTTAACTTTTACATAAATAGTACCATGCCTTCTGAAGAAGTAGAGGTCAATATTAGATCAATATCAGACATGATGGACTCATTGCAATTGGTTAAATTATCCTGAGCATTTATAGTCATTGGGATAAAAAATGCAAAATGTTTTAATCCAGCAGGATCATGTCTAGAATTTTTGGCCATACAGAGAATCTGAAATAAGCGCTTTCAACAGCAAAGACATGCCCTCTTTATGACGGGTTTGGAAATCCTGTAATTGCAGTAAAATATTATTTAGAATAGTGCATGACATCAGGTTCTGTCTATGGGCCAGCTCTGCCTGCCAGGATGCTTTTAGCTGCGCTATGGCCTTTTCCTTGAGGAGAGGATGTGTGGCTGTGCTTACTTCCCCAGCAGTACAAGGTGTTTCTGTGTCTTCTGAGGCAGCTGCAGCTCCAATGCTGCCATCTCCCTGTAGGTGGTGAGCTTGAAGCTGAAGGAGATACTCTTTCAGCTTATTTCTGAATGTAGCTGTTATGGTACTTAACTCTTGACACGAAGTTTGGTTGATGCTATCATCACTACCATTGTCACTGCTGTCCCAGCATGAACTAGAGTGGACCTGGAAAGTTGTAGAGGATGCTTCAAGAGCTAGGAGCCATTCTGCATGGCCTATTAAGGTAGGATCATGCCAAATAAATAGTTTGGTATAGTACCTTCAAGGGTGGAGTGGTTGGAACCTTCCTGTTTGTCACAGTTGTTGAAAGAGTGCTAAACTTATTAGACTTATTAGTCTGCTATAGTACATTCATCTGACACGTCTGATGACTTAGCTTGTTGGAAACTCATTAGAACAAGAGTTGGTGGTTTGTGATCCTTTAATCATCCTGTATTCCAATGTTCTGCTTTTCTGTGGTATACATGGAGTTCACAAAATCCTGAACAAATCATGATAATCTGTTATTTATTTAATGGGCTGTGTGTTTTGGTGTCCTGTTCATAAACTATCTGCATTTTTTAATTGTAATATTAAATGAATTTTTACTGGAACATGGAGCTGGATGAAAAGGCTAGTTAGTAAACAAAACAAAGCAAAATACAGTTTCCTTTTTTCTACTTCATCTTAGTGGAATATGTCTGAGAATACGTAGTACTGAAGATAAGGCTGCTCTGCCACCTTATGTAGGGAAAATGAACTGCTATTATCTGTCTTGTGAGTGGGTTTGTAGATTTTTTCCATCTCAGTAAGAAAAACAGTAAAGAAAAGCCTTTTTTAAAAAAATAATTTAATTACTATCAAGTTTTGTCACTTTGATTATCCTGACATTCCTGAAAGAAGAAGGTTGATCTCATCTACCAGCAGTAAAGTATGTGTTTCAGCGTAAAGCAATGTGATCCTGTTGGATCGGTGAGTCCTGGAAACTCTTTGATGAAACAGCTATGAAAGTTATGGTATCCCATATTGATCCCAAATTCAGCTTCCCATTCTAGCAGTAGCTGTGTACTTTATTACTGCCTCTGGGATATGTCTTTTATTTTTTTTCTGTCTCTATTTTCCAGGTAGAGAAGCCTTGGCAACAATTTTTTTTCAGATGCTTATTCTAAGTATATCGTTTTGATCCTTGTTTTCCCTCTCTCCTTTTATTTAAACTATTGGAGATTTATAAATATCATGAAATTTTTTGCTTTTCCTCAGCATTAATTTAAAACCCAAATAACACAAACTAATGTAAGTTCCTAAGGAAGGTCTGATTACCTTTCCAGCAAACAAATTTTATCTCCGGTCAGCATTTTCTAAGAATTTGACTTCTACTGCTTATTTTAATTTTCTTGTTCTACACCAATGCGGTAATCTCTTTGGACTTCTGTGTAATTTTTGCCACGCAGGACAATCCTTGCAAATAATTCTGCAGTAGCAAGCACTACCTGCATTGCAGTCCAGTGTCTTCAAAGTATAATTACGAGTTTTATTTAAAATTTTACTATTTTTTTTATTTTAAAAGGTTGTTTTGGTTTGTTGCTGTTCTCTGATTTGATTTTTTTTTTTTTGCTGTTGCTTTGTTTTTGGTTTTGTTTGGGTTTTTTTTAGATAAGTGCTTAAAAAGCAGAAAGAATAAAGGACCAAAGGCTGAGTTGTTTTGGAATTCTTCAGAGGTTGCCTGAGAAACTAACCTCATTTGAGATAAAAAGTCTTATAGGAGAGGAGAGAACCAACAAGAGAGAGAAAAAGCATAACGGGAGAGGGAAGGGTTCCAAAGATGTCTATGTCTCAAGTGATTTGAATTGGTGATACTGTTTATCTGATAGATCCTTGGAGACCAGAAAGAGTTTGGTGGAGAAAGGGTTTCTGTCATCGAGAACAACCCCTTTCAGAGGGTGTTCAGGTACCAAGAAGCAGGCAGGGATAAAGTGTATTTACAGCAAGGGGCTTGCACATCGTTTGCACTGTGGTGCATTCCAGAATATTAGAATATGATTTTTCCCCCTCCTTCATGCATAACCTTAACTTTTAAAGTTTAAGTGTTGCCGTCTGTCAAATAGTGCAATGTCCCCATTTGCTTTGATTTAAGTCTAGAAATTTCTATTCTCATGTAGTAGGAAATCATAAACATTTAATGTATGTGTATCTCAGGAAAGTAATTGTTTATTTTTTAAAATTTGGATTTATCATTCTTTCCTTTCAATTCAATCCTGAATTACATGCAAACATTTTTTAAGGGTCAGTCTTATTTTAATAGTTTTAGTATCTACTTTGTAGATACTACAAAACTTTGTAGTTTTATTTTTTCCCCCTCTGAGTCTTATCTCTCAATATTGGTTTCTGGGAACTATTTGCTTTGAGTTTTCCCTATTAGACGATAGCTTTTGAGACAAAAGCCTTTTCCTTTGCAAGTCCTGACTGCTTTTACTGCGTTGTGACAGCACTTGTATCTGTAACAGCAGAGTGAGCTCTGATTAAGGATTTCTAGAAATGTTGCTAAAACAGTAAAAGCCTTAATTGCTGCATAATGCATAGGGTAAGGGTTCTCATCTTTGGCATTTCAGATAGGCTAACTTTGTATTAAGTGAACTATCTCCAAGACTAAGTCTGCAAAACAGGGAGTTGTCCTCAACAGTGGAATGTTTAGACCAATCATAATGGCAGTGGAAAGTGTGGAGAGTCCTTGTGAGCTGTTCTGTCTATCAGCTTAAGTAAGCAGGAGGTATGGAGTAATAAAACTGCATGAACATCCTGTATTTGGTTATAAGTGACTGGTGAATTTGGCGATTTCTATTAAGGATTGCTACAGTTCAGACTGAATGAAAGGAGTTAAAATTTCCTGCTTATGGTCTCAGATCAGAAAATAAGCAGGTGTCTGCAGCACCCATCACTGATGAAGAGTCAAAGGCACCGTCCCACTCCAAAGACACAGTGATATCTGTATCTTGATTTTTTTGTAAGAGATTACAAGGTTTATTTGAGATCCTGATGAGCGCCATGTCATTGCCAATGGCTGAGGCACGGTTTCTACCTCTCTGGATGTGGTTACTCATCCTTATTTCATGTTTTTTCTTTATTTCACAGAGAGCTCTTCTAGAGAAGAAGCAGAGGAAGAAGCGTCTTGATCCGTTGATGGTACAGCCAAATCCTGAGGCAAAGCTGCGTAGGTCAAAGACCAAAGGGTGCGAGGAGCAAACTCCTTTAGTAGAAACTCCTATCCCTTTCCACAGTGA
This sequence comes from Gallinago jamesoni, assembly GCA_025769975.1. NCBI lineage: Eukaryota > Metazoa > Chordata > Aves > Charadriiformes > Scolopacidae > Gallinago > Gallinago jamesoni. The sequence goes on along the minus strand of JAOQGH010000001.1, from coordinate 72,962,309 downwards.
TGTTATGTTACATGGTAAGTAATCAACCTGATGGCAACCATGTCCCCCAAAATGCCTTTGCATGCATTTTATGTCACAGATGGGCACCTACATTGCTGTGACAGTGGTCAAGGGATATACAAGCTTGATTACACACCTTTCTTTGTACAAAAGTAGAATGCCATGAAGGCACGTGAAGATTCTCAGCTGTCACAAAATTCAAGGTAAAGTTTTTGTTTGTTTTTGGATTTTAGTATTACTCAAGCATACTGTACTACAATTCTACCTTTTTACATAGAAAGGTGGGTAATCAAGCTTCTTTATCACTTTGAGTAATCTCTGCCTTATGTTAGGCTAAGAAGAACTGTAGAAAATCGTTAGGAAGTTCTATAAATGTAGGAAGATACAAATCCAAAGTAAGAGAGTCTTCTGAAGCTGAGGACAAAGAAAAGGAAATAATCCAGTAGTGACTCCCTCTTTCTTCATGGTATGCTCCATCTCAAGATTGCATATAACTGAATGATAAATTAGACAAGAGCAAAACAAAAGTCTTACAAATACTGATTTAGGTTCTTGCTGATTTTTACTACATCTATTGTTTTCTGTGGGCTTCAGGGAGATAACTGAAACATGACAAACAAGCTATGGAGGTCCAGAAAGTCACAAATGCAAAGTGGTATCAGAGCTCAGTGGTTTCAAAACACTACACTAAAATAGTGACCATTCTGTTAGGAGCGAAAGGAAATACAGTAGTGAGAGCCTTAAGGCTTCCATATTACAGGAAGGAAAAAAGAGCAGCAATTATACCCCTACATTCCAGTGGAAGTGTCAATACCACCTTTATATTAATAGCAAATTAATGCATGGAGTAGAATTTTAAAACCCAAACAAACCAGTGTTACCTGGTTTTGAGATCATATTTGGAACTGTGTTATCCCCTCTCTTTTGAATGTTTTTTTTTGCTTGCCAGGGGCCTCTCAGGATCATAGGATGGGGAAGAGAGTGGTGATGTGTTTAAAATCAGGTGGGAGAAAACTTCTGTTAAAAGATACCTTTAAGTCAAAAAGAGAGTGAGAAAAAAGATTTATAGAGCTTCTACATTAGGAAACTTCAGTGGTACTGAAACTACAAGAAAGAAAAAAGAAAACTAACTGCTCCTTCGCTAGCTTACATAGTTCTGAAGCTTCTTCAGTACAAACAAATCCTGTTAAGAAGTGATAACGGCAGTAAACGTGTCAGAAATCTGATCACTAGATAAAACAGTGAAGTTTGAAGAAGCAAAACAGCAGGAAAGCAAGGCATCCAAAGCTGGAACTGCACTTACATATTGTGTGCTACACAAACAAACCTGTATCAAGTATTGTGCTTTATCCTGACATTAAGACATCTCCACCAATGCAGTGTACATCTGTGTTGCATGTTTAAACATGGAAATTTCATTTTTACAAAAAAAAAAAGGAGAGAGGGCATCTATTGACTTTTTTTTTTCTCCTCTTACTGTAGATATTTTTATCAAATTGATTTGTTATGTTCACTGTAGAGCACTCACTGGCACAGGAGCAAACAAGGAAACTGAAGGAAAAGAAAATAGAGTAGTTGCCCATAAATAAATTGAAGGATATCAATGAGAATGACAAATGCAACTCATTTTAATTGCTTAAGCCCTTGTGAAAAAAATAGATATAGGCACTATATTTATAAATGGAGAAACTGTTGGCTGATATGTTTCAAGTAATAGGTGGTCTGTACCAGAGTCAGGACTGATTCCTCCCCAGTCTTCTGACAAAAGTTGAACAAGTATATATCAAAACTTTAAAGGGATGCTTGAGCAAGGGAAAATGAAAAGAACCACCATCCTGAGATGCATCTTTGGCCATAAAAAATAGACTTCAGCATTCTGTTTCATCTTGTCCTGCAGGCATTGATGGACCAGCTGCTTTCCTGAAAACAGAAATGCAAGATTTGGGAATGAAGCTCCAGTCTCTCTCTGCTGGATCTTCCAAAACAGAACACGATGCAGATCAGGAAAATGATAGAGAGTCTCTAACAGACGTAGCAGGCAAGCCAGATCTGCAAGAAATCTTACAGAAACGAGGTAAGAGTTAATAGTGGGCAAAGATCTTTTTCAAGGTTCTTCTACTTATAATATTTTTTAGTAGCATTAAAAAACAACAAAAAAAAAGAGGAATAATTAAATAAGTGTGTCCTGTAGGATGTTACTTTTAAATGTAGAAATGCAGAACTGCAGTTTCTTCTCCTGATATTAATTGGAACGTAGCAGTTATGTTTTAAAGATGTATCAATATGCTGTCGAATTTCTGGCCTTTCCCAGGAGGTTGGTGGCAAAGTATGGTTGGTGACTGCTATACTTCACGTTTTGCTAAAGTTCAGGATATTTTTATTCCAGATATAATATATCTGGATATGATGTTTGAATATTTTCACAACAGCAAAACCCTGTATAGCCAGTAATGCTGTACTTTAGCTGTTTAGGAGACTAACAGGAAAGGTGTTCTTCCTGAGTCAGAGGCTGTCACAATCAACAGCTTTACCCATTGAGTAGTTTCCCAGTGGAGTGGCCATCTCTGTCTGCCAAGTATCTTATGTTGCTGCCAGCAGCACAGGAAACCTTTTTGTTTGTTTGTTTTTTTGCATGCAGCTTAAGCACTTTGCAGCAAAATAATGGCTAGTGTTTAATATGGTACACAGCATGCTTTTATTCTGCAGACCCTGTCTCCCAGAAAGTTTACAGTACACATTGTGTGTTCAGGTACTACCAGATGTAGAAATACTTCCATTCCATTGTCAGATGTAACAGTAGCTTGCCTATGGATAGCAACATTACACAAGAGTTAGGAAAGGAAGCAGGAGAGAATATCCAAAACCTTCAGGGGAAATCAGTGGAGGTAGAATATAAATAGTGAATTTTGAAATTGGCCGAAGTACTAGGGTTAACACCTTTCCTCTTCTAAATGTGCTTTGGGATATTTACTGACAGCTTGTTAAGACTACGTTTTTCTGTTTCATCTGAGAGAAAGAGCTTCTAGCAGTGCCCCTTCTATGCAGTGCTCTCTTGGAGCACAGAAAATAATTCATCTTAGCAGACTAATTGTGCTCACTTTCTACATTCCAGTCTACAGCCAAATCAAATAATGGCATCACAGAACAAAATGATGTAGTTCCAAGTAGAAGGAAATGCCAGTGATGTGCACAGAAGCTCTTTATGAATGTCTTTATCCAGAATTATTTTAGTTATATACCCACAGTCATCTCTACATAGTTGCGCTTAAATAAACGAGTGCTGAACTACTCACTCTATGCTTCCATTTTAAAAATCAAATCATTAGTAGTGTTCATGAGACCTGAGTTATTGCTACTGATGTCACAATAGGAGGGGCTCTTACCGAAAAGTTATCATACTCCCCTTCAATGTGTATAAGACTAAGGGGAAATGACAAAGGATGTAAATAATATTGAGTCCAACTTACAGGGTAGGTGTCAGGATATTGATCTGGATTTCCTTTTTTTTTTTTTTTTTTTCTTCTTCAGACATGGGGGTCTATTTGCATGAAAACAGGCAAAATTAATTGAATGACAGCATATGCTAAGGAATATGTTACATCATGTAATGTGATGTAAAATATGTATTAATTAAAGCCTGACAGCTGCTTAATCATCTGTACAGTGACAGCTGCAAAATGTCAGTAGGGGTTTGAATTACAAGGCTCAGGGAGCAATATAGCACATGAAGAAAATCAGCAGCTGAAACAACAGAAATTACTTAAAAGAGGTAGAGCAGAATAGCTATGCCAGAGTCATATCAGAATTAGTGATGCCGTGAACTCATGACACCTTTGTTCAGAGGTTACCTGCTTGATCCTATATTCTGACAGGAATTTCAGGCAGTTTGAATTTTGATGAGGAGGACACAGATGAGGAAGAAGCTAGTAAGAGACCAGCATCTCATTCACCTCCTGACTCTGAGAGGCCTAGATCTGCAACCAGTGAGAAATCTTTCACAGTAAGTGTCTTGAAATCCATTTCTGACAAGAGCTGGGCACATGCTTGATTTTTGTACTAATCCCTTGAGCACTGGGTTAAATACAGTAATTGCAGCTACAGTAGCTATCATATTAATCCCTAAAGGCAGAGGAAGGTCCTGGTTGTTGGGTTATCTGCTTGAAGGGCCATTGAGTTAAACACAAGACCTAGTGATGATCAAAGTAACAATGGTGGGTGGAGGAACCCAAGTAGCCTAATCAATGAAGACGGGAAAGACAATGAATCAGCTACTCAAAGGAGACAGATTAGGCCATTGTCTCTGGTGTAAAATCCACCAAGATGACTCAGAGAAGCTCTGAAATACCATGCAAGCTTAAGAGGGACTACTGCCTGAAGGTTTATAACATTTATTGTGGGATGCAAGGGGGAACAGAATTTTGGGTTGGAACAGAGAATTTTGTGATTGGACAAAACTTTTAATACGGTGTTTAGGGGAAGGGACTCAAGGGAAAAGAAAGGGGTCACGGTGGATCAGGAAGTAATAAACATGGGAAAATAGAGAGTAAAGGGGGTAAAAGGCACCAGATGCGTGTAAACAGCTGCAAGACAGTATGCTTGTCTGGCCAAGCCTTGTGCCTGATTACTTCAGCATGTCCTACCACCTTCTAAAGCTCTGTTTCAAACTATTTCCTGTGTGTATGTGTTCTCCTGTGCATATTTGTGTGTGAGAGATGCATACATACATACATAAACTGGCAAACTGTATGCTGGACTACCCAGCGAGTTGGAAGAGACCACCATGAGGAAGACCCAGGGTCTGAGTTAGCGACCATATAAAGTGCTTAGGATTTGGGTATGGATGCTGGACAGCCTCAAAAGTCCATGAGGTGACTGTATGTTGTGCTGCACTAGTGGGTGAGTAGTACAAGAGGTCTGGATGTTAGCTGCCTGGGAGAGTGGGCTGTGGGTACCAACTGCTGGAGATACCGTGTGGGAGGTGCTGGAGGTGGGAAGGGTGAGAGCCACCAGTGAATTTCAAGTCTGTGTGTGTGTGTCTCTGTGCGTATTCACTCAGACTTCCTAGTGGCTGTACCTGGGAATGGGGATAAACCAGCAGTCTCCTAGCTTCTACAATCCATAGGACTTGGTACCTCTAAGAAAAAAATTACTTTAATGACCTGTACCAGTTTTCCATTAGAATTCCAGATCCTGTGGTGACCATCATTTGTATCCTGACTGTACACATTGTTCTATGGTTCTTCCAGAATTTAGCTGAGATGGTTCCACTGCCAGCTTATGTTTCTGCTATTGTTCTGAACTACCATCTCAGTGCTCACTTCAGTCAAAAAAATCCCAGCCTGTCTTACTGCAGCATCCCTCAGTCCAGTTTGTCACACTGCCTTATTTCCCACAGAGTGTCTGAAGTTCTAAAAGTGGAGAGGCTCTATGCTTAGAATATTTACAGTGTCTCACTCCATTTTTGCCTTCCTGAAGTGCAATTCACTCATCTCTAGTTAATGGGTACTTCCCCCCCACCCCCTAAGGATAGTTTTTCCTTAAAGTAAAAGTCTTCAGCCACTTTCCTTAGATAAATACAGGTGATGTCTTGTTTGACTTCCCTTTCCCAAATAACTTCTTGAGACATGAGATCTTCAGTTTCAACAGGCCTTTCTTTTCTTGGAGAGTACCGGAGCCTCCGATCTGATATTAATTTGCTAATATGATGGTTCTTCCCACAGGAAACAGGTGCTTCCTGTAGTCCATCCCCCCAGGCAGATGCACAGCTGGGAGAAGTAGAGAACTTGGAGGATTTCGCGTTACGCCCTGCACCTCGTGGTATCACAGTCAAGTGTCGAATCACTAGAGATAAGAAGGGAATGGACCGGGGCCTCTTCCCTACTTATTACATGCATCTGGAAAGGGATGACAACAGAAAGGTATTGGAAGCAGAACACAGTATCTTGGCTATTGTACTCCTACCACAGAACGTTTTTGGTGTAAGGGAGAACTTCTGAGCTTCTGGTATGAAACCAGTATGCAAATGGAGGACAGCTTATATTTGGCCAAGGCACTAAGGAGGGAATTGGCAGGTTTAAAAGCCATAGTACAATGAAAGATGAAATTTAAGAAGCATTAAAATATCATAGATAAAGAAGAGCGGGGAGACCGAGCTGCTCCAGAAGGAGGGAAGACTAGAAAAGACAATTGCATTAAATCTAGACTACCTACAGGAGGAATAGGATTTCAGGGTGTGCATTTGTGGAAGAGATCAAAATTGTGGAGACAGTAATAACAGCAGAGAAGAAAAAAGGGAGAAGGCTATGGGAAAATGAGTGATAACAGTTTGGAGAGTAATGCCTAGCAATGCCTCTGCATTCTTGTAAAACTCCAGTCTTGATCAGAGTTTTGTATTTCCAGACATTCCTTCTTGCAGGAAGAAAACGAAAAAAGAGCAAAACGTCCAATTACCTCATATCAGTTGACCCAACTGATTTATCCCGGGAAGGGGAAAGCTTCATTGGAAAACTCAGGTGAGAACCACTGATGAAAACTATGGACAGGAGAGATTATATTTTCATTTCAGTCGTGCTGGAGATATGAATAGCAATCTGGTATCAGTTCAGAGATAATGCACTTGCATTGTCCATTCAGAGAGAATGAACACACATCATCCTGCTTAATGCAATCTGTAGTCACCTGGGTTGCCAACCCTTCTTCAGTGTTATCATTCACATGGCAGTTCAGAGAAGGAATTCTGGCTTGATGCTTTTCCAGGGAAGGTTACAGGCTCAGCTCACCATAGACACTTTGCAGAAGCTTCTTACTGAGCTGGCAATAGGAAGGTTCAGGTGGCAGGAGGTGTGTGTTTTCACTGTGCTGTACAAATACCTTCAGAAGATGACAAAACTTCCGTTGATGCCTCTCTCTTTCTCTGTCTTTCCATAACCTGACATTAGGTCAAACCTCATGGGAACTAAATTTACAGTCTATGACCATGGAGTTAGCCCAGTCAAGGCACGAAGTGTAGTGGAAAAGGCTGATATGAGACAGGAGCTTGCAGCTATTTGTTATGTAAGTAGTGCCTCTTCCCTTTTGCCCCTTTCTTTTTTTTGTTGCCTGGTTGCTGAGGAAACAGGGCTTACAAAGTCATGCTGCCTGGCAGCCTCCCCCAATTCACTTTGGAACCAACTGAACGATTTCAACCAGACACAGCAAAGGGCAGAGGCCTCAAAGATAAGTTCTTACAAGCTTAATGAAAAAAAAAATAGAAATCAATGCCAGGGAGGGAGAGAGACCCAAACTAACATCCTGATGACCTTGTTACCTAGCCCATCATTTGACATGTGGCCAGCCAGCACATCCTTTGCATGGAGCCAGCCACAGCGTCAACTGCCTCTTGCTCAGCTGGTACCTGGGGGACACTAAGAAGGAACTGGGAGTACCCTGTGAAGTAAAGTTATTTTTTGCAGAACCAAAGACATTTTGGTGGGTAGGAAGAGCCGATATTATTTCAGTAGCAGCTTGTGTTGGTAAGGATATAGTTCCAGGGCAAATCTTGATTTGCTAGCTCTGACCTGGAGATGTTTTCTTCTTCTGGTCTTGTGGATTGCCTTGTTCTAGGCTTCAGAGTGAAGAGGCACTTTTGGCCACTCCAGAATTATGTAAGGGTTATCATTTCACATTGTTTCATATTCCAGTCATAAATTTTAAAATGAGTACAGCAGATAATATAAAGTTAGCTTTTCAGATTTCTGAATTTTTATCTACAGGAAGTTCATAAAGTTTATATATAAATGAAATTGTATCTCATACGTGCCCCTAGATTTTCTGAACTAACAAAGGTTGCAACTCCAAAGACCTTTGTTCTGTAACTGCAAAATGGACTAGAATGTTAGGAGAAGCTGTATCACTTCTGTCGATCAATTCAGTACTTCTAAAAGATTCTGGCATTTTAATTGGTCCTTGGGAATTTTAAAGGTTGTCACTGACATTGTTAGCAAATGCTTTAAATGGACCCTTGGATTTTGGTTGGCACTATTAAAGGGATGGTTTGAGAATGCCAGGATTTTTTCCTTTGCTTTTTATACTCAATCACTTGGAGCAATCTCCTGCATTACTTTGGAAAAATCTGCTTAAGACTGAAGCTTGGACAAATGCTGAATACTTTGCCTTCTGGGTCTGTTCTTAATCATTTATAAAAAGAACATGATTTGAGAGAACATTGTAGGTAGGCTCTTAAACACAAACAGCAGTACTTAAAGAAGAATGTAATTTGTCAGGAACATTTTAGCCTAAATGGTAATATGTAGATAACAGAGACCCAGGTCAAAGATATTTTCCCTTTATCATACTTACACCTCATTAACAGCAAGATTTTAGCACATTTTTGCCTCAGATGCAAAAGTTTATGCCTGGAAATTGCACTTATCTGAGTTTGTTATAAATGTTTCAATAGGATAACAAATGTGCTCTAAATTAGGTAATACTACGTGTGTCTTTTAACACAGTTCTCAAAATTGGAATGAAAGTTATTCTTAGTGATTAAACACAGTTGCAGTTAGATAACTGCTACTACAGTTGTAGCTAGCAAATCTCTAAAAAACAATATAGATGTGGATTCAAGTTCAGCTTCACACTCTCTCTTTCTTTGAGATGGAGTAGCTCATTTACTGACAAGAATGTCTTCCCTTGTCTTTCAGGAAACCAATGTGTTAGGATTCAAGGGTCCCAGAAAAATGTCTGTGATCATTCCAGGAATGAATATGAATCATAAACGAATTCCAATCCATCCACGAAATGTGAGTTATGGAGTTTGGTCATGTTACAGGTTGGAGGAACAGCTTAAAACTATCTGGTAGAGGTCTGGGTGTTCCTAATAGTCATGGTTTTTAGAGCAAGATTGTCAATACCCAAGGCTTTAGCAAGTCTCAAGCAGAGTAAATACAATGTAGCAGAAAGGTGTTGATTAATTTGTTCTTGCCTTTTAGCTAATGTGTAGCCTTCTGCATAGTGTTTGTGTCTTTACTTGTCCTTTGGTCAGCTTAAATATTACTTTCTTGGCTATTGCAATGGCTAGTGGATGTTGCTGTTGCACCTACAACCCCCCCTCATGGGTGGCATCCTGTTATTCTGAGAGCTGGATGAACACAGAATAAACTTGCTTCTCCAGGAGCTTGCATTCTTAGCCACTATATGAATTACAACAGATAGATAATAAATGGAGAAGGTGGTATTCTGGTGTAGTAGCAAGAGAGTAAATACAATTTTGATCAGAATGTTGTCGGTCTCTTTGTAGGAATCACAAAAAAGGAGGTTTCTTTAAGGCGAAAGTGGGATGAGGAGAAGAATGGAGTTTTCTGATGACTGTTCAGTGAGGATTTCTCATACATACGGGGGGTGTTATAGCTAAAAGCTTACAGAACTGTATCTGAAGATATATTAAGGAGTATGATAAAAATTGTTCAGTTCCCTTCACGTGCGTTTTATATTTGGTGTGATAGAAGACCAAAACACAGAACGAACAAGTGCCGGCTGAAAGTCACGATTGGTGTTTTAAGCTAGGAAATTGTATTTGCAGCCACGATGCGAGTAGATATGAGCAGGATAAGAGTGTGGTGTTTGAAGCCAGAGAAAAAAAGGCTTCAGGAGTGGAAATTCAGAGTTATGAGAGACTGGAAAAGAGGTTTTTAGTTTATGAATGGACAGAGAAATAGTATCTGGAGGTGGAAATTTATTTATAATCTTTCAATTGCTACTTCCATCTGCCCCATCAGTACAGTACTGATTCCATGCCCTGCCTTTATTTTTCTACCCTATTTTGCCAACTGTTTTCCTAGCAGGGAAGTGTACCGACAGTGGACAAGGCTGAAACACAGAGCTGTTCTGAAAAGTTGGCAAAGCTTTCAGGGTAGTGGTTTGACTCTGTTTTGTCTTCCTTCTCTGTAGTGTGGTGCCTCCAATTAAGAAATAGAGCCCCCACTTTAAATGAGGAAAAAAATGTATCTAAATGCACTTTGTTGGTGCCAATTCTCAAAGTTCTTTTTGGATCTTTTAAAAAGTAAATAAAGATAAAAATAAATATATAAAGTAACTAGTTTAAACTGAATGGTAAGTTTTGTTTAGGTTAACCTCAAAAATCCACTTTCACATCTGTATACAATACTAAAACAGTTACTATAGCTGTATCAATGAGACCTCACAATAGGTGGAGGTTTTCTGATCATTCTTTCCCATTAAATGACACCAATTTTGATTCTTTTTCTTGATTTAGCATATATTATTTCTGTTTGGATTTTATTTGTTGCAGAAGTTTTAAAATTAAATCATGTCACGTTTCCCTCACTCCTATTTGCAGCAACTGGTAAACCATTCCGTCTGTCAAATTTACTGTGCTGGTTTACCTCCTTTTTGTATCTTTTAATTTTTATTTCTCTCTGTTTTTCATATTGTGCATTACTTATTAGACCCAATAGGAAGACATTTAACCTACTTACAGCATACTTGCAGCCCGCTGCAGAATTTGGGCTTTCTACTGAAGGACCCCAGGGCCTGGCAGTGCGCAGTTAATTGTAGATTATTTTAGTTTTTTATAAAGTTTAGAATGTTGTAAGTGGAAGTTGGATCCAACAGGATCAGGGAAAGCTTATGAGACTCGGAAAGGATTCGTGCTAGCAGGAAGGCAGTCATCTGTGGCCTGTGACTTGGGGCTTTTCCTGTACACACACTTCCTTCTCTCTCACTCATCTTTCTTGTTTGGGTGGAAATACAGTGATAGCTTATTGAGTGGAAATAAATGTTTGGGCTGGGAACGCACGAAGTATCTTCCTGGTACTTGCAGGAAATTTTCAGTTGGACTGAGTCTAAGTGCTGTCGTGTTTCATTAAAAGGCGAATGACCTTCAGGTGACAGGGTGCACATACACAAGAGGCAATACTTGAAAGCAAAGCCATTCCAAATCTCATAAATATTCTTTTTTTTTTTTTTTTTTTCTGAACAGGAACACGAGAGTCTGCTGTCAAAATGGCAAACCAAAAATTTAGAGAACCTCATTGAGTTGCACAACAAGGCTCCGGTCTGGAATGATGATACTCAATCCTATGTTTTGAATTTCCATGGGAGAGTCACTCAGGCCTCAGTGAAGAACTTCCAGATTGTCCATGACAATGACCGTAAGAGTCTGGTGGAGATTGTGTGGGGTTTATTTGAACAGGGAGAACCCAATTTATTTCATGAGGTTTGGGAGGAATAGGACACTTCCTGGAGAAGGGAGGCTGGGTGAAGGAATTCAGCTCAGGATTACTGGGGACTTCTCTTCTGTAAAGAAAATTATATAAGGCCTCCCTTTCTCTGGGGTGGGTTCAGAGACTGACTTCTTTCTTTTCTCCCCAGCTGACTACATTGTGATGCAGTTTGGTCGTGTAGCAGAAGATGTGTTCACTCTGGACTATAATTATCCTCTCTGTGCTCTTCAGGCCTTTGCTATTGGACTCTCCAGCTTTGATAGTAAATTGGCCTGTGAATGAGAGACAGCAGACTTGAAACATGGAACTCACTCCCATCCCTGCATCTTGTTGTAAGAGTTCCAGGTGGAGTAATGAAAAGCACATTGGGGATGGAAGGGAACTGGAGGACAGATTTCTGCAGGCTTATTAGAAACCAAATATGAGGCCTCAGAACATTACGATAGTTGACAGTAGACCATCTGAGGACACTGTCCCAAGACTAAGCAGTCTCTGTATGTATTGTGGAAGAACACAGAAGATAGGTGGTTTTTGGCATCAGTGTTGCTTCTGCTTTCAGAGTCTTTCTAACAGATGCTACATGAGAGCAAGCTAAGGAATTTAGCCCAACTGGAACCCCTTGCAGCTAGGATTAGAAAAATAACAGTTAAGTGGTTCATATACCTTGGAACTTCCACAGTGCCGCTGGAGATGATGCTACTGATCTGATCGGGAACTCTTGAGTTCCCGATCAGATTAATTCAGAAAAAAAGGAGGACAATTATCAGCATGTATTCTCTTTTACCCTGTGTCGCGTTTTGCTGTCTGTTACAACAGTCAGACACAGAAGGATTCAGGTTTTGGCTCTGTGCAGCCATAGGTAACGTTCAACAAATGCAGAGGTGGAATGAGACATTGGCTCTAATAAAAAAACTTTTCTCTGTTTCTGATTCTCTGTTAAGGCTGATAGTCCAGTTCCCTTTCATTATTCTAATTGCTCCATATCCTGCGACAGTCTTTTTTACCAAATAAAGAACAATCAAATCTCAAATGCTCCCTTTTTAGTTGGTGATATTATACCCATTGCAGTTTCTGTTAATCTTAACCACGTGAAAAATGAAACTGAATAGATGATTGAATGTGACTGAATTTGGCAGAAGGTAGTATTGTAACAATATACAACATTATTCCTGAAAGGCAGTGTTCTGATTGATTGAATCTAGATCCTAAGCTGATCAGAAATATTTTTAATTTGTCCATTTTTTTGTAAAATTTGCTAAGTTTTTAGGAATAAGTTAGTGACGTGACTGATTTCATCATTTTTAATGTGAGATTATCTCAAGTCATGACATATTAAAGTAGATTTTATAGAAATAATTTTAATCTGACTATAAGAAGGAGTTACCTCAAAAGGAGACTACAGGTGGTTTTGAAGGCATCAGTAAGATTGAAAAAATTAATAAATGTATCAGGGGCTTTGCAATGTGTCCTTCCAGTGTTCCGTTTTGAACGCTGCATGTACAGTACAGAGACTGTAGGTCACAGCTCCTTCATCCATATGGCCTTGATTCATCAGAGTGAATTGCTGCACACTGTGACCTGTAAACCTCGTAGTGCACACAACTGCTGTGTACTAAAGCAGAGAACAGTTACTATCTTGCCTGTTTCATGGCTGTTAGGCATTTTCGTGATGATCCTGGAAAACTCTGTCCCTCTATTGACACGAGAATAGGTGTTCTCCAGCTTTGGATATTATCTCTGTTTCAAGATACAAAGAGCCAGATTTATTGCTTTTGGTCTCTGGGGTCTTTGCAGTGGTAGGTATCACTTAGTCTTAAAAAAAAAAAAAAAAAAAGGAAAAACTCTGTATTTAACTGTAAATTATGAATTTGTACTGAGAACTCCAGCTCATGTATCTCTCAGATGCCCATTCTGCATTAGCTGGTGAGCCATTTTCTTGAGATGATCTCATCAGCAGAGCAGTCAGCAAAGAGAACTTGAATCATGCATTTCTTTTGTGCCTTCATGTACTTCCTACTCATCAGGCTGGGGACAAGACCTGTTTTCCAGTTGTGCTCTTCGGAGTTCTTGGCTGATGGCTCTGCATTCCTCCTACGCATCCAGAAAAACTAAAGTCAGTTTGTTGCCTGTCAGATTATTTTTCTGACTAGGACTATGTAAAAGAAACTGCCTTATGGTACTTTGGGGTGACCTGAAGGTAGACTGCTAATTTCCAATTCAAGATGATTTTCCCTGTGCTCGGAAGGCCATGGAGGCATCCCTTTACTCACCCTTTCAGTTAGGCTGGTCACCAGTGGCCCTTCAATCTCTTTGTTGACATCAAATGATCGAAGCAGGGTCAGTGCCTCTGGGTCTCAGTCAAATTATGCAGACAGATGAACTGATTAAGTGCTCTTTTATCAGATACTGTTTTACATGAGTTGTATTTATAACTCTTATATCTAAATGAAAATAAACTAATTTATATATTAAAAAAAATCCTTAATTCTAAATGAGGGTTTTTTTAATAGAATTTTTCTGTCATGTGTAGGCGTTCTTTATTCCTCCTGTACTAGGTAATACTTCGGTTTTCTTCCTGTTGTCTTGTATCTCAAATCTCTTTTTAGACACTCTTTTCCTTTTTAATTCTCAATTATCTTCCTTTGTGCTGTTTTTTTTCATACACTTTTCTAAGTTTGGGAATAAATGTAAGGGTAGTCTCTCTGATACTCTTTTTTTTTAATTTATTTTTTTTTTTCCCTTCAGCAGGTCTTCCTGCGCTGGTTCCCATTTGATTCTCTCTTCAGGCTAGTTGCACTTCTCTGCCCCATGTTTTTAATATTTCTCTCAGTCTCCAATTAGGGCTTTTGAGATGGTTCCTTATGCATTTTCCTACTGTCCATCTGAACCCATTCTACTGTTGAAATACAATGCCATATATTTCTGAATCAAGAACTGAAATAATAATACAAGGCTAAGATGAAAAAAACAAGTTGAAGTGGTTATTTTTTCCTATTTCTGCTGGGAGATGTATGAACCTCAGTAGGAGGAGATATGGTGGTTCTGATAATCAGAAACTGACACAGCTCTCAGTGTGCAGGCTTTATTCTTCATGCTGGCTGCTTATCACTTCTTTTTTTTTCCCCCCACTATTTCCATCTGAGCCAGATTAGGGTTAGTTGGGAGAGAAAACTGAGCAGGAAATACTACTGGGTGTTTGTTCTTAGTACGGTAATATTAGTTGCATAAATGCAAATGTAACATTATTGAAATCCCAAAGATCTCTTAAAACAAAGAGGGAAGGATATTAAACTGTTAAATATGAATCCTAAAGGTGAGCCTAGACAACTAAAACAGCTCCTAGGCTGCTATAAGCTCCTTGGCTCACAGACGTATAAGACAGTGAATAATTTATTGGTCTTTTAGTCCGATTCTCGTTGGTTTTGTTGCTTAATTTGGTAGGAGTAGGACAGAGGCTTTTGTTACTGTTGGCATAATAATTATATTATACTTTACTTAGTGCGCTCCTCTATTTGCTAGCATTAACAGCTCTGTAAATCCCTCAGCTGACATTGTATTAGGTTTCATGTCCCTGGTACAGAAGGTAAGCAAAACCTTCCCCAGGATTTACAGGCCAAGAGCTAAGAGTTTGTGCAAAGTCGCGTGAAGCTGAACTAAGGACAGGTTCCTTCTTTGACGGGGGCAGGAACCTCATCTCTGCCACAGAGTCAACTGTTGTACGTAACTGGAGTTTGAACTACTACTGCAGCTGGGAACTAGTAGAGCTGAAACCCAGAACGAAGATGCTCGAGGTATGATAGGGCCAAGGGATTTTGCCCACAATATAGTTATTAAGATGAGTAGAAAAGCAACGCTGGTGTAAGGCTGGTGTGAAGTGGTAAGAATTGAAAGCCCTGCCATGAACGAAGGCAGAGATGCTGTACACACTCTTACTCTTGCATCTCGAACTGTAGAGTCTAAGACTGGTTTTGCCTTCCCATTCCATCCCTTAACGTGTTCTATATGGAATTCTTCTTTCCATGCTGGAAGCTGGAGGTCACTTCTTTGGTCGCAAAATGGGAGAAAAATCTGGAAGAAAAACTTAACTAAAATGCATTAAGGTATAGGCTATTGTCACAGTAAACCACTCAGGGAATTAAACATTTAATTTAAAGAATACATGAATGGTTGAATGTAATCTAGAATATGGAATTAGGGATCATTTAGTTTGATTAAATTAACATTCCCAAACAAGGCAAACCATGGCACTGTCTGCAACAAAACAGCCTAAAATTATGAAGAAAACAAAGCATTGATTTTTTTTTTTTTTTTTTTTTAATGCTTAATTGAATTGAACACTTTATTATATATATACATCCCACGAGATAGGGCTCTGGAAGGTACGGGGGCTCCAAGCTCAGGATCGGTGCATCCCTAAGAGCAAGAAATCAGGCAAGGGAAGCAGAAGACCTGTGTGGTTGAGCAGGGAGCTTCTGAAAAAACTCAAGTGGAAGAAGTAAGTTTACAATGTGTGGAAGAAGGGACTGACCACTTGGGAAGGTTACAAGAATGCCCTTACAGTATGCAGGGATGAAACGAGGAAAGCCAAGGCCTCCTTGGAATTAAAATTGGCAACAAGAAGGGTTTTTCCAAGTATATTGAAGGCAAAAGGAAAACTAGAGAACATGTGGGCCCGCTGTTGAATGAGACGGGTGCCCTGCTGACAGGATGCAGAGAAGGTGGAGTTGCTGAATGCCTTCTTTGCTTCAGTCTTTTCTACTCAGGCCTCAGTAGCCACAGAATTCAGAAGAATCAGAGAAGTCTGGATAAAAGACTTTCCCTTAGTTGAGGAAGACCAAGTTAAGGAACAGCTAAGTAAACTGGATACCCCCAAGTCCATGGTTCCTGATGGGATGCACCCACAAATGTTGAGGAAGCTGGCAGAAGTCATTGCTGGGCCACTCTCCATCATCTTTGAAAGCTCATGGAGAATAGGTGAGGTGCCTGAGGACTGGAGGAAAGCCAGTGCCAGTCCAGCCTTCAAAAAGGGCAAGAAGGAGGACCTGGGAAACTACAGGCTGGCCAGCCTCACCTCCATCCCTGAAAAGATGATGGAATGGCTCATTCTGGGTTCATCTCAGAGCATATGGAGGAAAAGAAAGCTATCAGAAGTAGTCAACATGGATTCACCAAGGGGAAATCATGTCTGACTAACCTGGTAGCCTTCTAACAGCATGACTGGATGGATAAATGAGGGGAGGGAGGTGGATGTTGTCTACCTTGACTTCAGCAAGGCTTTTGACATAGTCCCCCACAACATCCTCGTAGGTAAGGTTAAGAAGTGTGGATTAGAAGAACGGACAGTGAGGTGGATTGAAAACTGGCTGAAAGACAGAGCTCAGAGGGTTGTTATTAGTGGCCCTGAGTCCGGTTGGAGGTCCATAACTAGTGGGGGTCTGTACTGGGTCCAGTCCTATTCCAATATGTTCATCAATGACCTGGATGAAGAGATGAAATGTGCCCTCTGCAAGTTTGTTGATGATACAAAACTGGGAGGGGTGGCTGACACCCCAGAAGGCTGTGCTGCCATCCAGAGAGACCTGGGCAGGCTGGGGAGTTGGGCAGAGAGGAACCTGATGAACTTCAACAATGGCAAGTGTAGGGTGCTGCACCTGGGGAGAAATAACCCCAAGCACCAGTACAGGTTGGGGGCTGACCTGCTGTAGAGGAGCTCTGAGGAGAAAGACCTAGGAGTCCTGATAGACAATAGGATGACCATGAGCCACCAATGTGCCCTTGTGGCCAGGAAGGCCAATGGCATCCTGGGTTGCATCAGGAAAAGTGTGGCCAGCAGGTTGAGGGAGGTCATCCTACCCCTCTGTTCTGCCCTGGTGAGGCCCCATCTAGAGCTCTGGGTCCAGTTCTGGGCTCCCCAGATCCAGAAGGGTTGGGAACTGCTGGAGAGGGTACAGCAGAGGGCTACAAAGATGATTAAGGGCCTGGAGCATCTCTCCTATGAGGAAAGGCTGAGGGACTTGGGTCTT